>JAZKJV010010489.1:0-398808 GCA_037367405.1 Ottelia alismoides | reverse complement strand
TATTAGTAGTGAATCAAAAAGTCGTTCGGACGAAATCGACCAAAAATCGGTCCCTTTGTAATGCGTGCCGTGGAAAAGCCGCGACGCAAATTCGGAAACCGCGAAATAAACCGAGACCATCATGAGATCCGATTCGACGTTACGAGACCAACGGAATCGACCGTTCGTCAATCGGAGGTCATATGATATTTTAAATCGCAAAATTTAGTCTTAAACAAAAACGTATCCGAAAACTTAGGGTATTCAAAACTCGATCGAAAGTATATCAATATGGTACTCATATTGATCGTCGTCCCGAGACGGTCAAAACGAGATGTTGCGCGTTGAAATCCGAGGCCCGAGGTGCGCGTACGGTCAATTTTAAGGTGTATCAAATAAAGAGAGTTTAAATAAATAAATATATATATTATTTTCTACAGTAAACTGTAGCAGACTCATTCGTTTGAATTTTTTTTTAAAAAAAAGATTTAAACAACGACCAAATTCTTTCTTTCCTCCACTTATCCTTGTCTTTTTCCCTCCACTTGGACCAAGCTCTTGGACACTTGTCTAAACAAGAGCACATCTATTCCTTATAAATATCCCCAAAGCCCCTATTTCCTCCTTCCAATTAGTTCACTGTTTCTTTTCCAACGAGAAGAGAGGCTCAAGTTACTTCCTCTCTTTCCAAAGTTTCGGCCACTTCTTCCTTAAAAATCTTCTTCAACTTCTTCCAAAGCTCTGGAGTTCCTTATAGCTGCTGGAACACTACTACAAAGCCTGGAAGCTCTTCTTTTTGCTGCTGTAGCAACAACCCAAGAAGCACTGGTTGTTGTCTCCTCGGGACAACAAGAAAGATTGATGATCCCGGCTGTTGGGAGCTTCAATTGATGCAGTTCTATGTAGCTGAAAGTATGGACTGCTACCACAACAACTAGAGCTGCTATTCCACTGAGGGAAACCCCTTTTTGCTACACCAAATTCTGTAGTTGCATGCAAGCCAAAACCCTCTATTCTGAGAAGACTTTTAAGGTACAATCCTATGCCTCTCTTGCTGCCATGCATGAATGTACAATTTCCTCCCTTTTTCTTGCTGCCTGCATGCACCATATAACCCTCTCCTCCTGCTATCTAATCGATTTTACATGGGGTTGAGTTTACATTCTTGGATGGATCTTTGCTCCTGTTCAGTAGCTCGATCCTAACTCCCTCTAGTGAACACAAGTTATAATAAGGAAAATGAATGGGTTAAATAATTCCAGAAAAAAAAATCAATGATATATGGTGTATTCTTTGAATTGTATGTATAGGTAATAATTTCAAAGTTGGGATTGTAGAGTTGGTCTGAAGTAGGTGGTACTACATATAGGTTAAAATCCTGTCGATTTTTTCCAATACTCAGCTCCATTCAGGGGACATAAGATGGCTACAAATTTAGATGGGAAGACACTTTGATGCCAAAAATCTTATAAAGCTCTATGAAGTATAGTTGCAAGGCTGGGTAATAGCTTCTAAGGAATGATTTTATTGTGGCATAAAGGTTAAAATTCTACTCGAACTTTCCCATCTTTCGTATCAACAACCAACAAATCATTCTGAATGGATTTATTCTTAAATGACAGGAACCATGTCTCTTATGGCTGAATTTCGGATTGGAAAATCTATGCTTGAATTCCTTCTTTGATAACCTGATAAAGTGATTATGCTTGAATTACCTTGAGACTTGGCGTGCATACTTCAAATGACATCCGATTATCTCTAGGTTTGGGAAATAAAGACAGACATTTTATTTGGACAATACTTAATGTATTATTCTGGAACTAAGAATATTAACCAATTATTATTGTATCTATGACTAGAATATTAGAAGGCGTGTTATAATGGCTAATAACAAAAAGTTTCTGTTGATACTATTTTGGAAAATTTCCATTTCCTTATTTGACTATGAAAGACCATAATTTTAGGAGATATGGATGTGGGAGGTTAGTTGTATTTGGTTTATAAGAAGTGGACGTTACTTCTCTCACTTCATTGATTATGAGGTACCGATGAACCTAATGGATAAAGAATGGCATGCCTATAAGAATTTAATTATTTTGATAATGTGAATTGGAGGTAATAAGAATACAGACAGAGATTGATAATACCTATACTTAATTATAATCTTAATAAAGATACATGTGTGGATTTATAAACTTCCCGCTCTTGATCATTAAAATTCTTTTTCCTATATAGTAAAGATTTAAGAGAGAAATCTTATCTGATTAATGCTAAATTGAATAATTGATTATCAACTGAACTTAGATTCAGATCAAAAGAACATCTTCCAATCTTATGAGCTTATCAAAGAGTGTTGAATTACCAATAATAGAATATCACTATTTTTTTGATAACAAAAGAGTTCCTACGATCATTTTGACTATTATTCCTCAAACAAAGTATCCTTGAGTATCATCTACCATTACGGATCTTAGACAAAATCATAGATAAAAGAAAGATCTATATAGTCAACCATAGATCGGGAAAAAGATCAGAGCAGTTAGAGAATGGAATATGGGGGTAAAGCAGTGATAGCAAATAATAGTGCCAATCATGGTGATCTTTACCATGATTGTGCGAGGGTGCGGTGACCCTCACCTGGGCGGAGGAAAGGAAGCCCAGTTAGGGCAGCGGCCGCCAAGTGCGCGGGTCTAGGATCCCAGTCTTTTATACGGTTTTTACGCGAGCTCGCAGTGTTTTACGCCTCGTGGGATCCTGACTTTAGACCAGTTCCGCTGACCCTGTCTTTTAGGATACCCAGGCGGGGGATCCTTGGTTTTCAGTTTTTACGTACGAGCTCGTCCGCCCGTACTAGTCGTGCTGTTTTTCTAGAGCGACTTTTCTAGGGAGTCTCTCACCCGTCTCAGTGGCGTAGTTGGGGAGTAGACCTATCCCTCTATTGGACCGCGCTTCCAATTAGAGGGCGAGACGGAAGAGCCATTTGCAGGCTTCTTCACCGCTTGAGTTTACTTCGCCAAACAGACTTGGCAATCCTATATCTAGATCATCCATATCTACATCTACAATATCTGGAGCTACTATATCTGAAACATTGAAGTTAAGAATTTGAGAAGTTATGATCAAAAGACCATTTTCTCTACCCAAGAATTTAAATAAATTAATAGATCTCTACAATCTCAACTTTTTCCATTTTTTCACTCACCAACATGATCTCTAAAGAAATTGATATATGCATTCACACTCATACACTCATGATACGCAACTGCTATATAAATATGTTACATATGGGAAATGTCAGGTTCTGGAGAAATCATTAGAAACGCATTACAAACAAACCCTTTTTACTTACGCAAGTAGATGTAGATTTTACTTATACCACCTTTCTACTTGCTTGCTTTTGTACTTATTAAATGTCCAGTTATTTTTATAAGTTTTTTAGGAGGTACCAGCAATGGCTGACGCCTCTTCTTTCCTATTTTGTGTGTGGCAGGCAAACAGCCTGCAGCTCAGTAGATATACATGCTTCCAGGAGATAGAGTTTATACCCGACGGTATGAATTACTTTGCCTCGGTTTTTGTTCAGATAATGATGTAAATGTTATCTCTTTTGTATCACACTTTGGGATATATATTGTAAATGGAAGATCATTGTACATGTTGAAAACTGATATGAATATTAATGAAAAGAATTTTGGTGCCATATTGTCTCTTGTACTTGTGGTCATGTGTGATGGAAATGAATGTCAAATTTGCGCGAAAAATTTTCCCTGTTTTTTCTACAACTCTGCGATCAATGTGAATGAAATATTGCGAATTTTGTCGTAAACGGGTACCCGGATCCTGAGGGGTTAATAGTTTGGTATCAGAGCAGTGGTACCCCGATATGCACATTCGCAGTATTTCAATTCCGATCGCATTAAGCTCTCGAATAGCGACAGTCTTCCGACTTGTCGTGAGTCCGAGAAGGGAAATATGACATTCATATTCAATAACCACAGATGTCACCAAGTTCATTAATTTTCATATTATATCCCAAAAAGAGAAAAGCATTTACGATAAGTATCTGTTTATGGCATTTTATGACTAATTATGGATCTCATGCAGAGCCATGGCATCTCGACCAGGTCAGGATACTTCTGATCAGCTGGCACGCATACTGAGCGCACTTACTGATCTTCAGCAGCAGCAGGCTGCTATGAGAGGCCAGCAGGAGCAGATATTAGCCCAGCAGACCGAGATTGCTGACTGGCAGACGGATATTGAGATGCGGTTTGAGGATCTATCAGATTTCACGTACCATCCATCCCAGGATGGGACACGGCAGGACCAGCGCCAGTCCCGTTGAGGTGGAGCAAGCCTCACCCTGATGATGCACTAGAGGACATACCAGAGCATGGAGCTCAGGAGGATGCAGACTTGGACAAGGAGCAGGACCCTGTTGACTTTGCTGGCGAGGATGCACACGAGTATTCAGCCATTCACAGGCACCAGTCGGTCTTCACTTAGCGGGCCAACATACCCCTGTTCGAGGGCACAGGTTCACCAGATGATGCTGAGCAGTGGCTGAAGAGAGTGATGAAGGTGCTCAGGGCAATTCATGCGCCACGAGACACGTGGCTATCTTTCATAGAGTATTCACTGACAGACTTCGCCGAGCGATGGTGGGAGGCCGTAGTGTCCGAGTTAGGCCGAGAGCCTACTTGGAACGATTTCGAGACGAAGTTCCGAGCCCACTTCTTTTCTGCGAAGTGGAAGGAGTCCCAGCGCTGACTTTTTGCAGAGCTTCGTTAGGGACAGATGACCGCCAGAGATTATTTCATCCGATACACAGAGCTATCACGACATACCCGAGCAGCTGGCGCATTTCCAGAGGAGAATCTGGAAAAGTTCATTGGTGGCATGCGAGAGGAAATACAGGAGAAGCTGGCTGGACTGCATATCACATCTATCTCCGAGGCTACCGATGCAGCGGAGAAGTTCGAGGACATCAGAGGGAGACGTTTTGGGGGCTCGTCTGGAGCACCGCCTAGACCGCGGCGATCTTTTGGACCGATACGTCGACCGTTACAGCAGCAGAGGTCAGACAGACGGTTTCGACTAGCAATTTTGTACTTTTTTCCTTCAAAAATCAAAAGGCTTATTAGGTAATGATATGGAATCAAGCAAGTCAAATAACAATTTATATTCAAGCAAAAGATATGGATATGTGAAAATTTTCTCTTTCAATATTGGCGTTCAGATCGAGGGGTAGGTTTGCAAATTCTCTGTATTAATCAGCTCTTATTCCAAATGTGCAAAGAACAAGGCAAGGACAGGAACTTACATTTCCAACTGCTGTTTGTACAGTAGCTACCCTTTGGAAGGCCCTCTCAGACTCCAAGGTTCGCCACCCGAAGCTTAAGATCCCCTTGTTCCTGCATGACAATTAATATCCCTCAGCACAACATCATTATAAACAATATTTTATACATATTTAAGCACACATTAAACTGTGATTCATTACCAAGCGTTGTATGATACTTGCAAGTTTTTCAACTCTATCTGCCTGCCTAAATAAATTGGCAAAAGCTTGGACTGTCGTTCCCACCTTTTCTTGAGGTCCTAAATACAAGGAAGATTTCTTTTACTCAAGAAAGAGAAGCTTAAGATGTAACTGATACAGAGTAAGTAGATAATGGTCCTGCCTTAACAAAAACCTCAACCCCGGCTTCCCGAAACCTTAGCAATTCCAATGCATAGCTAACAATAGCAACATAATAAATGTTAAAAAAGAGAATGGAACTAAAAGATCTGCATTGACTAAAAATTCAAGTTGCATCAATTGAACACGCACGGTTTGGCAATTTCAGTAATGTCGAATCTGGGGTCGAGTCCTTTTCCTATTCCATCCAAAACTGCAGAAATAAAAAACAACAGTATAAGTGGGTTGCATGCTCAACTAAGAAGAGAAACAATACGGCATTTTTTGTTACACAGTACCAGAAAATGCTCTAACAGCAAATGTAAAAGTAGCAGGAAAACGGAAAGGCTGGTCAGCAGCAATTGACAACAGATTCCTCTCCTGATAGACCGTCACAAAACAAGTATGAGAAGCAGATAAAGATATTTATTAAAATTAAATGCAGCTACCAATTGCAGCTAATCGTTTTCTTCTTTTCCAGTCTTTCTTCCTTCGTCAGTTGCTTTTTGAAACCAAGTTCAAAAAGCTGCAAAATAAACCTTCTTTTCGTAAACCATGCATTTGTGAGCCTGCTATATCAGGTTAATTGGGTTTTAGTAGAATACTTGTTCAAAAAGAATTGTGATGTTCTTCTAACGGCTGTCATATCACCCATTGGAACAAGAACACCATTTGAATCATGGCATCAAGCACCTGTTAAACAGAACAAAATATTGGCTCCCACATCTCAGATGTCTTTATCTCATTTTAGACACCTCAAATATAGGCAAACAACAACAATAAAGCCTTTTTCCCACAATTAAGGAAAATAACAGTCCAGTGACACAAAATTGATAGAAATACTACAGATAAACTATGGTTGTATAGCTTATTGAAAACTTTAAAGACTCCATAGGTGTGAGGCCCGTTCCTTCTCGGATTTGGGAAACCCGTTTACACATCATCCGTAATATTATATTCTCTAGAAATCGCATTAGGGAACTGGAAATTAGGGAATTTTTTTTATGAATGACATTCACAAATTAACTAGTAAGCCACAAAACTACAGTATGTCACAGTTATATTGCATAAATTTCCATATCAGTTTATATGTAACAACAGAAATTGCATTATATACATGTATCCCAATTTTATCAGAAGAGAAATAAAAGCATAAATATCTTGAACGAACTATAACATACATACCTGCTATGTTTTGCTTCAGAAACTGACATTCAACTCTCCCAATACAACGGTGCAGGTATTTTGCCTGCAATCCATGGAATAGGGAGAAAAGAACATCAACAAATGTTGAGTAAATCTTAATTAATTAAAAATAACAGGAAATTTTGTGATTCCAAAAGAAAGCAAGTAATTTGGCCTTGACAATTAAAATTTAAAGCTACTTGCAATGAAACAGGCTTTCAAGTTGTTTGGTATGTAAAACCCCAGTCTACTCATCCTACACTAATTACCCACATTAATCATTTATATACCAATATCATGTGGTCCATATTTAAGTCATTGACTTTCTATTAATTATAATACAAGTTTGATCGGTCTTGAGAATATGAATGATGAGACTCTGATATAATCATTATCACTAGAATGCTTATAAAGATGTTTAAGAATCTTGTGGATTGATCATAGTAAGAGTATATGATGGATATGGGGTTTTGATTCTTTTCTTGTTGTTTTTCTCAAGCCTAGTAGATAGTCTGATAAGGATGATTTTCATGATATGGTCTTTTCTCTTTGCCAGGAATTATTGGCAGAAAAGTAACCAGTTCAACGGAAACCAACTCAACTGTAATTCAACTTTAGCCAACTCAATTGTGACTCAATCCAATATCAAATGTATCTTTTTCAGATTCAACTGTAACTGATTTAGAGGTAGCCATAGAGGATTCAGATGTATACATGGATGATTCAGATGTAGCATCGCCAAGTCTGTTGGCGAAAAATAAATAAAACTCAAGCGGTGAAGTAGCCTATAAAAGAGGCTCTTCCGTCTCGCCCTCTAATTGGAAGGGCGGTCCAATAGAGGGATAGGTCTACTCCAAAACTATGCCACTGAGACGGGTGAGAGAGACTCTCTAGAAAAGTCGCTCTAAAAGAAAAACCGGCCCGACCGGTACGGGCTAACGAGCTCAAAAAACTAAAACCAAGGGTCCTCCAGCCTAGGTACCCTAAAGAACAAGGGTCAGCGGAACTGGTCTTTAAAAGAAAACCTGTGGATCCCAGAGAGGCGTAAAAACTGCGAGCGCTCGCGAAAAACCGAGAAAAAGACTGGGATCCTAGACCCGCGCACGAAGCGGCCACTGCCCTAACTGGGCTTCCTAATCTCCCGCCCAGCTGAGGGTCACCGCACCCTCGCACAGTCAGGTCTAAAGGTCACCATGACTGGCAATCATTATTTATCAGTCTTCATTGAATTACTATTGTTGACTTGATTCCTCCATCTTTCTCGATCTCTGTTGTGGATGATTGTACAGATTTGGGTCTTTTGTCAAGAATTCAATCAATAGTGATTTATAGTCAGTAGCATATACTTTAGGATTAATATATGAAGATGATCAATCTTTATGATCATATTTTGTCATTTCTAAAATTTTGAGATCAGTAGTTATTTATTGGATTTGGATCTAAATTTGATTCAATGTAGACATTCATAATTTAGTGAAAAAAATTACTGATCTTAATTTCTTGTATGAAAATACGCTAATTCTCTCAATTTATGCATCTATCAAACATATGTATCAATTAGCCACCAATGCCTTGTCAATGACAATAATTCAGATTGTATTCCAAAATGGTTAGTTAAGGAAAATGACACAGACTAAGATAGATGTGTTAGTTTCTAAGGGTATATATATATAGAAACTCATTTTAATGCCCGTTGAATGCATGTGCAAGTTGCAATTGGTCTTCATTAACAAGCACAACAATAATGATGACAAAGTATATTTGGCTACGAATGGTCCCATATTAGATGTACGACAAGGACTACTTTGGCTCATTATCCCATGTAGCCCACTAAGATGTTATGCAAGTTATGTGTGTTTTTTTTATAGGACTATATTAGTCATCGTTGTAAAGAATTTGGTACTTAATAGTCGATTGGAAGAAGTCTTCTTATATGAAGATATGCATATAAAGCGAAGATTAAGAATTCTTAAAAGATTTAGGAGGCCATCTATGTCCTTAAGCAGGGTCTCAAAGCACGATTCCATAAGTTATGTCAAGAGGTAAAACCTATGCTTGACCTAGTGTTAATCGTAAATTGAATTTTAAAAATGAATTAAAAACTTGGATGAATCCCTTAAAGGATGCTACCAAATATTGTAAGGAAATCCATCTACCCCTTTCCAATTCCCACATTATATATGCCATTTCTTATTTTATATTTCAGTACTATTTTCTACAATTCTTTTATTGATGGACATATTTTGTAACTTACCAGATTCCCCTCCTTTATTAAAGAGTGTTTACGGTCTCATTGATTAATGAGACATAAGATTTTATGGTATCGTAGGTCCTGTGAGTAATTTCAAAACTCTAAGAGCTCTTATTACTTTCATGATCGATGTAATGGTCTTCAAAGATTGTACTCTTTCTTTTTATAGACTTAATTTTAGTGCCTTGATCCTTCACCCATCGTGGGTTTCTTCTGCATTCTACTTAGACTATGACATCTCCTGATTTCTACAAAGTGCTATCTACCAGTGTTGTTTGCTTCCATATGCTTGATAATCATGTCATGTGCTCCTTTTTCATGTCATCTTCTTGGTAACCAAGTCATCTCCAGGAATAAGACTATGCCATTAGTAAGTTGGTTGATGTCCTACAATACACTCTCTACTCTCAAGCTTTCATGATATGTACTGGAGTCAGAATTTATACTATATGTATTACAGACAGATACTCTTAATCCACTAATAAGGAGTTCAAGAAATGAGAGCAAAAATAATTATGTTGTGATGAATTGACTTATGAAAAACATTGAGCACAACTAACCCACTATGGAAATGAATGGGTCAACTTGGAGAGAAGATACTCATATTAACTTTAGAGGAGATTTGATGTCAAGGATATTGTAGAGTCACTAATCCCAATTTTTTTTTGGAAGCCTCGATTGGGGAACTTATCTTGAATCTAAGCATAGCAATGGCTTGAAAATAACTATGAAGGAAAAAGAACATGGAAGGCAGCAAGAAGGGGGCTTAGATGTACCTTGGATCCTCTAAGTTTGGAGGGATTTGTGGCTTTATCTAACATACAACAATAGATAAAATACCTGATGGATAGCAACATAAAAAAAAACTGAATTAGAATCTTCAACATTGACTTTAATGAAAGGAAAGTGAAGAGAGATATGTACCTTTGAATATCTCCACTTTGGAGATCCAAACTTGCTTGCAACATTCTTTTCTTGACATGAGCTTCAGTTCATTCGGATCCGGATGTTACAAATATAAAAACCTCAAAGGGAGTCTCGTCCTCGAGACTCGGGTCAAGGTCACTTTGTGTCTTGTTTGGATCTTATCTGGGCATAAAAACCTCAAAGGGTTTTGAACCCATAAAAACCTCAAAGGGAAACAAGCCGTGTTCTTTCAATATATATAATTAAATGGGCTTGTTTTGACAACTACATGAAAGAGTTGTGGGTATCGTGCCCGCATATCCACTTCTGTCTTCCATGGTGCCTCTTTGACATCATGCCGGTGCCATAACACCTTTATTAGGAGAATCTCTTTGTTGCGAAGCTTTTTTTTTCACAACACCGTCGAGTATTTGTACTGACCTTCTCTTTGTAAATCAAATTTGACTCCATGTCAAGGTTCTCGTAGCTGATGACGTGGTGAAGGTCGTAATCGTAATTCCTTAAATTGATAGGTGTGGAGAAAGGGTTACTCAATAGACAACCTTACACATACGACTAAAAATTTCAAATAATCCAACGTATCGTGGTGTCAACTTGCTATGAGCACCAAATCTCTGTACTCCCTTCATGGGAGATACTCGTAGAAACACTCAATCTCCTTCTTGTGTTTTCAGGAATTTCCATCAATATGAAGGATTAAGTTAAATATTGATAAGTTACAATTTGAATCTATTAAGAGAAGAGGATCGGATTACATGAAACTCCAAATTTCTTTTCTGACGGTCTGCATATCTCTTCTAGCAGCTCTGAGTCATCAGAAGCCTTCCCCTTACAAGATCGATCAACAGTTCTCGTAGCCCCTTCCCAAAGAGATCTACAGAGTAAAATGTATCTTCACCTACCTTACGCCAACTGATAGGTGCGAGACATCTCCGCCCGTATAGGGCTTCGAATGATGTCATACCAATACTGGAATAATGACTGTCGTTGTGCGGGAGTTCTACCAATGACAGGTGGTCCTTCCAAGATCATTTCTACTCTAGAGTACATGCACATAGCAAATTCTCAAGTATCTGAATAACACATAGTATCGTATGCAGAACTCATCTTCAGCTCTGTCTGTGGTGTTGACATAAGCCGGTACTAGTAGTGAGATATAAACCTCGAGTCTCCATCAGACACTACCTCATGTGGTATATCATAAAATTTGATAATAATTTTTTTTTTGCACATGTAATCTAGCCAGTCTAGATGGAGTGTAGGTCATGTTGATATGTATGAAATGGACTGACTTGGCCAATCTGTCAACAACATCCCAATAGCATCGTGACCACCTATTGTCTTTATTAGTCCCGTGACAAAATCCATAGAAGTGTTCTTCCACTTTTATTCGAAAAAGGGGAGAGACTATAACAACCATGGTGGTCTCTTATGTTCTGCCTTGACCATCTGATAGATCACGCACTTGCTAACACGACATGTTGCATCTCGCTTCATTCCGTCCTGCCAGAATGTAGACCTAGATCCTGGTACATCTTTGTGCTACCAAGAAGAATAGACAATCGTGAATTGTGTGCCTTATCAAAAATATCTCTGCGCAACTACTCATTGTTGGGCGCAATTACCCAGCCAACCTTCCACAAAATAGACTTAGTCCTCACAAAATCATCACGTTTGTCCTTGATGATATGCATCCATCTGTCTAAAATTCAAGGATATGTCCTATATCCTTCTACTATGCAATCCCAAAGATTGTTGAATCGCGGAGGTATGACAGTAGATGATGACGCACTCTTATGAGAATGTCAATTAGTGTAACATCCGGGAATTTGCGTAAACCCGAACTCGTCTGATTTTGGGTCTAATGAACCCAATAACATTGACGGTCAATACTAAACAACCTAAAACGACCAATTAGTAGTGAATCAAAAGTCGTTCGGACGAAATCGACCAAAAATCGGTCCCTTTGTAATGCGTGCCGTGAAAAGCCGCGACGCAAATTCGGAAACCGCGAAATAAACCGAGACCATCATGAGATCCGATTCGACGTTACGAGACCAACGGAATCGACCGTTCGTCAATCGGAGGTCATATGATATTTTTAAATCGCAAAATTTAGTCTTAAACAAAAACGTATCCGAAAACTTAGGGTATTCAAAACTCGATCGAAAGTATATCAATATGGTACTCATATTGATCGTCGTCCCGAGACGGTCAAAACGAGATGTTGCGCGTTGAAATCCGAGGCCCGAGGTGCGCGTACGGTCAATTTTAAGGTGTATCAAATAAAGAGAGTTTAAATAAATAAATATATATATTATTTTCTACAGTAAACTGTAGCAGACTCATTCGTTTGAATTTTTTTTAAAAAAAAAGATTTAAACAACGACCAAATTCTTTCTTTCCTCCACTTATCCTTGTCTTTTTCCCTCCACTTGGACCAAGCTCTTGGACACTTGTCTAAACAAGAGCACATCTATTCCTTATAAATATCCCCAAAGCCCCTATTTCCTCCTTCCAATTAGTTCACTGTTTCTTTTCCAACGAGAGAAGGCTCAAGTTACTTCCTCTCTTTCCAAAGTTTCGGCCACTTCTTCCTTAAAAATCTTCTTCAACTTCTTCCAAAGCTCTGGAGTTCCTTATAGCTGCTGGAACACTACTACAAAGCCTGGAAGCTCTTCTTTTTGCTGCTGTAGCAACAACCCAAGAAGCACTGGTTGTTGTCTCCTCGGGACAACAAGAAAGATTGATGATCCCGGCTGTTGGGAGCTTCAATTGATGCAGTTCTATGTAGCTGAAAGTATGGACTGCTACCACAACAACTAGAGCTGCTATTCCACTGAGGGAAACCCCTTTTTGCTACACCAAATTCTGTAGTTGCATGCAAGCCAAAACCCTCTATTCTGAGAAGACTTTTAAGGTACAATCCTATGCCTCTCTTGCTGCCATGCATGAATGTACAATTTCCTCCCTTTTTCTTGCTGCCTGCATGCACCATATAACCCTCTCCTCCTGCTATCTAATCGATTTTACATGGGTTGAGTTACATTCTTGGATGGATCTTTGCTCCTGTTCAGTAGCTCGATCCTAACTCCCTCTAGTGAACACAAGTTATAATAAGGAAAATGAATGGGTTAAATAATTCCAGAAAAAAAAATCAATGATATATGGTGTATTCTTTGAATTGTATGTATAGGTAATAATTTCAAAGTTGGGATTGTAGAGTTGGTCTGAAGTAGGTGGTACTACATATAGGTTAAAATCCTGTCGATTTTTTCCAATACTCAGCTCCATTCAGGGGACATAAGATGGCTACAAATTTAGATGGGAAGACACTTTGATGCCAAAAATCTTATAAAGCTCTATGAAGTATAGTTGCAAGGCTGGGTAATAGCTTCTAAGGAATGATTTTATTGTGGCATAAAGGTTAAATTCTACTCGAACTTTCCCATCTTTCGTATCAACAACCAACAAATCATTCTGAATGGATTTATTCTTAAATGACAGGAACCATGTCTCTTATGGCTGAATTTCGGATTGGAAAATCTATGCTTGAATTCCTTCTTTGATAACCTGATAAAGTGATTATGCTTGAATTACCTTGAGACTTGGCGTGCGTACTTCAAATGACATCCGATTATCTCTAGGTTTGGGAAATAAAGACAGACATTTTATTTGGACAATACTTAATGTATTATTCTGGAACTAAGAATATTAACCAATTATTATTGTATCTATGACTAGAATATTAGAAGGCGTGTTATAATGGCTAATAACAAAAAGTTTCTGTTGATACTATTTTGGAAATTTCCATTTCCTTATTTGACTATGAAAGACCATAATTTTAGGAGATATGGATGTGGGAGGTTAGTTGTATTTGGTTTATAAGAAGTGGACGTTACTTCTCTCACTTCATTGATTATGAGGTACCGATGAACCTAATGGATAAAGAATGGCATGCCTATAAGAATTTAATTATTTTGATAATGTGAATTGGAGGTAATAAGAATACAGACAGAGATTGATAATACCTATACTTAATTATAATCTTAATAAAGATACATGTGTGGATTTATAAACTTCCCGCTCTTGATCATTAAAATTCTTTTTCCTATATAGTAAAGATTTAAGAGAGAAATCTTATCTGATTAATGCTAAATTGAATAATTGATTATCAACTGAACTTAGATTCAGATCAAAAGAACATCTTCCAATCTTATGAGCTTATCAAAGAGTGTTGAATTACCAATAATAGAATATCACTATTTTTTTGATAACAAAAGAGTTCCTACGATCATTTTGACTATTATTCCTCAAACAAAGTATCCTTGAGTATCATCTACCATTACGGATCTTAGACAAAATCATAGATAAAAGAAAGATCTATATAGTCAACCATAGATCGGGAAAAAGATCAGAGCAGTTAGAGAATGGAATATGGGGGTAAAGCAGTGATAGCAAATAATAGTGCCAATCATGGTGATCTTTACCATGATTGTGCGAGGGTGCGGTGACCCTCACCTGGGCGGAGGAAAGGAAGCCCAGTTAGGGCAGCGGCCGCCAAGTGCGCGGGTCTAGGATCCCAGTCTTTTATACGGTTTTTACGCGAGCTCGCAGTGTTTTACGCCTCGTTGGGATCCTGACTTTAGACCAGTTCCGCTGACCCTGTCTTTTAGGATACCCAGGCGGGGGATCCTTGGTTTTCAGTTTTTACGTACGAGCTCGTCCGCCCGTACTAGTCGTGCTGTTTTTCTAGAGCGACTTTTCTAGGGAGTCTCTCTCACCCGTCTCAGTGGCGTAGTTGGGGAGTAGACCTATCCCTCTATTGGACCGCGCTTCCAATTAGAGGGCGAGACGGAAGAGCCATTTGCAGGCTTCTTCACCGCTTGAGTTTACTTCGCCAAACAGACTTGGCAATCCTATATCTAGATCATCCATATCTACATCTACAATATCTGGAGCTACTATATCTGAAACATTGAAGTTAAGAATTTGAGAAGTTATGATCAAAAGACCATTTTCTCTACCCAAGAATTTAAATAAATTAATAGATCTCTACAATCTCAACTTTTCCATTTTTTCACTCACCAACATGATCTCTAAAGAAATTGATATATGCATTCACACTCATACACTCATGATTACGCAACTGCTATATAAATATGTTACATATGGGAAATGTCAGGTTCTGGAGAAATCATTAGAAACGCATTACAAACAAACCCTTTTTACTTACGCAAGTAGATGTAGATTTTACTTATACCACCTTTCTACTTGCTTGCTTTTGTACTTATTAAATGTCCAGTTATTTTTATAAGTTTTTAGGAGGTACCAGCAATGGCTGACGCCTCTTCTTTCCTATTTTGTGTGTGGCAGGCAAACAGCCTGCAGCTCAGTAGATATACATGCTTCCAGGAGATAGAGTTTATACCCGACGGTATGAATTACTTTGCCTCAGTTTTTGTTCAGATAATGATGTAAATGTTATCTCTTTTGTATCACACTTTGGGATATATATTGTAAATGGAAGATCATTGTACATGTTGAAAACTGATATGAATATTAATGAAAAGAATTTTGGTGCCATATTGTCTCTTGTACTTGTGGTCATGTGTGATGGAAATGAATGTCAAATTTGCGCGAAAAATTTTCCCTGTTTTTCTACAACTCTGCGATCAATGTGAATGAAATATTGCGAATTTTGTCGTAAACGGGTACCCGGATCCTGAGGGGTTAACAGTTTGGTATCAGAGCAGTGGTACCCCGATATGCACATTCGCAGTATTTCAATTCCGATCGCATTAAGCTCTCGAATAGCGACAGTCTTCCGACTTGTCGTGAGTCCGAGAAGGGAAATATGACATTCATATTCAATAACCACAGATGTCACCAAGTTCATTAATTTTCATATTATATCCCAAAAAGAGAAAAGCATTTACGATAAGTATCTGTTTATGGCATTTTATGACTAATTATGGATCTCATGCAGAGCCATGGCATCTCGACCAGGTCAGGATACTTCTGATCAGCTGGCACGCATACTGAGCGCACTTACTGATCTTCAGCAGCAGCAGGCTGCTATGAGAGGCCAGCAGGAGCAGATATTAGCCCAGCAGACCGAGATTGCTGACTGGCAGACGGATATTGAGATGCGGTTTGAGGATCTATCAGATTTCACGTACCATCCATCCCAGGATGGGACACGGCAGGACCAGCGCCAGTCCGTTGAGGTGGAGCAGCCTCACCCTGATGATGCACTAGAGGACATACCAGAGCATGGAGCTCAGGAGGATGCAGACTTGGACAAGGAGCAGGACCCTGTTGACTTTGCTGGCGAGGATGCACACGAGTATTCAGCCATTCACAGGCACCAGTCGGTCTTCACTTAGCGGGCCAACATACCCCTGTTCGAGGGCACAGGTTCACCAGATGATGCTGAGCAGTGGCTGAAGAGAGTGATGAAGGTGCTCAGGGCAATTCATGCGCCACGAGACACGTGGCTATCTTTCATAGAGTATTCACTGACAGACTTCGCCGAGCGATGGTGGGAGGCCGTAGTGTCCGAGTTAGGCCGAGAGCCTACTTGGAACGATTTCGAGACGAAGTTCCGATCCCACTTCTTTTCTGCGAAGTGGAAGGAGTCCCAGCGCTGACTTTTTGCAGAGCTTCGTCAGGGACAGATGACCGCCAGAGATTATTTCATCCGATACACAGAGCTATCACGACATACCTGAGCAGCTGGCGCATTTCCAGAGGAGAATCTGGAAAAGTTCATTGGTGGCATGCGAGAGGAAATACAGGAGAAGCTGGCTGGACTGCATATCACATCTATCTCCGAGGCTACCGATGCAGCGGAGAAGTTCGAGGACATCAGAGGGAGACGTTTTGGGGGCTCGTCTGGAGCACCGCCTAGACCGCGGCGATCTTTTGGACCGATACGTCGACCGTTACAGCAGCAGAGGTCAGACAGACGGTTTCGACCTACAGGTTCGACATTCTCTGGCAGTGCTCGCTCTTCTCCATCGACTACTCTAGGAGGAGCACTTGCCAGACGTGGCTCAGATTCCGCTCGACCATCTGGGTCGCAGCGAGTAGACCGACCACCAGCCGGACCAGCTCGGAGCACAGGCACATCTACTCCACCTACCAGGCCAGTCAGATGCTATCGATGTCATGAGTGGGGACACTATCGCTCACAGTGCCCACAGGTAGCTGGTGAGCCTCAGCCACAGCCTTCACAGTCACAGCCTCAGACACAGTGTTCAGCGAGTTTCCGTGGTAGGAACTCCAATTTTAGGCGACAGCAGCAGAGACAGACACAGAGTGGTGGCGGGATCAAGTGCTGCATCAGCCAAGCAGGGACAGTTACATGCCGTTACTGAGGAGCAGGCACGTTCAGCGGCTACTGTAGTGAAAGGTATGGTCTCAATCTTGGGCCGACCTTTCCATGTTTTATTCGATTCCGGCACGACACACTCTTTCCTTGCTTCGAGGTTGCTTGTTTCTTTAGATAGAGTTGCAGAGACGCTATCGTCTCCATATCACATCCGAGGGCCAGGTGGCCAGTTATTTGTCATATCTCTGATAGTCAGGCACTTGCCCGTACTGATTGGCGGTCATGAGATGATCGCAGATTGTCTACTTCTGCAGCTTGATGAGTTCGACTTGATATTGGGCATGGATTGGTTATCCACTCATCATGCACTTGTTGATTGCTTTAGGAAGACCGTTGTCTTCAGGATTCCTGATCTACCCGAGTTCACTTTTGAGGGTACTTTGCATGACTCCACCATGGAGTATATTTCAGTGTTGCGGGCCCAACGACTTGTTGATCAGGGTTGTGATTCATACCTTGCATTTGTGCGGGAGGTATCTGATCAGGAGCCGATGATACAGGACATCCGAGTAGCATCAGAATATCCAGATGTCTTTCCTGATGAGCTACCAAGGCTACCTCCTGAGAGAGAGATTGAGTTCGAGATCACATTGCTGCCAGATACACAGCCGATCTCTATGGCACCTTATCGCATGGCACCAGCCGAGTTGAGGGAGCTGAAGGTGCAGTTGCAGGAGTTGCTAGATTTGGGATTCGTGAGGCCGAGCACTTCACCTTGGGGTGCTCCAGTTCTATTTGTCAAGAAGAAGGATGGATCCATGAGACTATGCATCGATTACAGGCAGCTGAACAAGAGAACGATGAAGAACCGTTATCTCTTGCCACGAATTGATGATTTGTTTGACCAGCTCCAGGGATCTTCGGTTTTCTCGAAGATCGATCTTCGCTCAGGCTACCATCAGCTGAGGATTCGCGAGTCGGATATTCCGAAGACGGCCTTCATGACTCGCTATGGACACTACGAGTTTGTGGTGATGCCGTTTGGGCTCACCAATGCACCTGCGGCTTTCATGGATATGATGAACCGTATCTTCCGTCCATATTTGGACAAGTTTGTAGTGGTGTTCATCGATGATGTGCTCATCTATTCACGGAATGAATGGGATCATGCGAATGATCTACGGATTGTCTTAGATACATTGCGGGAGCACAAGCTATATGCCAAGTTGAGAAAGTGCGAGTTCTGGTTATCCCAGGTCTCATTTTTGGGGCACATCATTTCTGGAGCAGGCATTGCAGTTGATCCTGCGAAGATAGATGCAGTTATGTCTTGGGAGCAGCCCAAGACAGTTACTCAGATTCGGAGCTTTCTCAGACTAGCGGGCTATTACAGACGCTTTGTCAGCGGATTTTCACGCATTGTTCGTCCTCTGACACGACTGACGCAGAAGGGAGTTCCATTTATTTGGGACGATTCATGTGAGCAGGCCTTCCAGACACTGAAGGAGAGATTGACTACAGCGCCTATTCTTGCTCTTCCTTCAGGCACTCAGGACTAT
The DNA here is from genome assembly GCA_037367405.1 of Ottelia alismoides. Classification (NCBI taxonomy): domain Eukaryota; kingdom Viridiplantae; phylum Streptophyta; class Magnoliopsida; order Alismatales; family Hydrocharitaceae; genus Ottelia; species Ottelia alismoides. The sequence continues at coordinate 379,891 of JAZKJV010010489.1, read as the reverse complement.
GCAGTCTACACAGATGCATCTGGGGAAGGTCTGGGAGCAGTGTTGATGCAAAGAGGACAGGTGATTGCTTACGCATCACGACAGTTGAGACTGCACGAGCGGAACTACCCCACACATGACTTGGAGTTGGCGGCAGTTGTCTTCGCCTTGAAGATCTGGCGCCACTATCTATATGGGGTGAACTTCGAGATTTTCACAGATCATAAGAGCCTAAAGTACATCTTTGATCAGAAGGAGTTGAATATGAGACAGCGTAGATGGCTCGAGCTGCTGAAGGATTATGATTGCACGATCTCTTACCATCTCGGTAAGGGAAACGTGGTGGCTGATGCACTTAGCAGGAGAGCGCATGCTGATGGTACGGCGAACTGGCTATACACGTGGGATACGCTTGCATCTTTGACCGATTGGCATCCTCAGGAGAGCGCATCCATTTCTACCGCCGTGCCTCCACGATACAGCAGTCTTTGGGATCGTATTGTAGAGGGTCAGAAGACCGATCCTTGGATCCGAGATAGATACATGCGCGCCATCAAGGATGAATTTGACGACTTTGTTGTGATGGAGTCTATTTTATGGAAGGCAGGACGGGTCGTTGTACCCAGTGACGAGCAGCTTCGCAGAGACATTTTGGACGAGGCACACAGTTCACGGTTATCTATCCATCCAGGTAGCACGAAGATGTACTGTGATTTGCGTCGACATTTCTGGTGGGATGGAATGAAGCGCGATGTGGCGCTACATGTTAGCAGATGCATGACCTGTCAGATGGTCAAGGCTGAGCACAGGAGACCACCAGGATTACTGCAGTCTCTCCCCATTCCCGAGTGGAAGTGGGAGAGCATTTCTATGGATTTTGTCACAGGTCTGCCAAAGACACCAGGTGTCCATGATTCTATTTGGGTCGTTGTTGATAGATTGACCAAGTCAGCCCATTTCATACCTGTCAACACGACTTACACTCCATCCAGATTGGCCCAGTTGTATGTGCAGAACATCATCAGACTGCATGGTATACCACGTGAGGTGGTGTCTGACAGAGATTCGAGATTTACTTCACATTATTGGCATCAGTTCTTGTCAGCACTACAGACAGAGCTGAAGATGAGTTCTGCTTATCATCCGCAGACAGACGGGCAGAGTGAGCGCACCATACAGACGCTTGAGGATCTACTTCGCGCATGCACTTTGGAGTGGAAAGGGTCCTGGAAGGACCATTTGCCTTTGGTAGAATTCACGCACAACAACAGCTATCACTCCAGTATTGGCATGGCACCATTCGAGGCCCTATACGGGCGGAGATGCCTCACGCCTCCCAGTTGGCGTGAGGTAGGTGATCATGCTTTATATTCCGTGGATCTCTTGGAAGAGACTGCGAAAGCTGTTGATCTTGTGAGACGGAGGCTTCTGACGGCACAGAGCCGCCAGAAGAGTTATGCAGACCGTCAGAGGAGAGACTTAGAATTTCAGGTAATTTAATTATTTTCTCCTCATCCACTCAATTATGATATCTATGTGTTCAACTTAATCTCATACTAATGACAATCCTTATAAATTATAGGTTGGAGATTGGGTATTTTTGCGAGTATCTCCCATGAAGGGAGTGCAGAGATTCGGTGTTCGTGGCAAGTTGGCGCCGCGATATGTTGGACCTTTTGAGATTCTGGCTAGAGTGGGGAAAGTTGCTTACCGAGTAGCTCTTCCTCCACATCTTTCAGCTATTCATGATGTTTTCCACATATCCAATCTGAGGAAGTATGTCCATGACCCTCGCCACATTATCAGTTACGAGAATCTCGATGTAGAGCCGGATCTGACCTATGAAGAGAAGCCTGTCCAGATACTTGACCGTGCCGTAAAGAAGCTTCGCAGCAAAGAGATTTCATTGGTCAAGGTTTTGTGGCACCGACACGGCGTCAAAGAGGCGACGTGGGAGACCGAAGCCGACATGCGGGCACGATACCCGCAGCTTTTCTGATGTAAGCATCAAAACAAGCTTTTATAATTAAATACATGATTAATATATGGCTTGTTTTCCCTTTGAGGTTTTTATGGGTTTAAAACCCTTTGAGGTTTTTATGATCATATTAAATCCAAACAAGATACCTATTAACCTTGACACGAGTCTCGAGGACGAGACTCCCTTTGAGGTTTTTATAATTGTAACATCCGGGAATTTGCGTAAACCCGAACTCGTCCGATTTTGGGTCTAATGAACCCAATAACATTGACGGTCAATACTAAACAACCTAAAACGACCAATTAGTAGTGAATCAAAAGTCGTTCGGACGAAATCGACCAAAAATCGGTCCCTTCGTAATGCGTGCCGTGAAAAGCCGCGACGCAAATTCGGAAACCGCGAAATAAACCGAGACCATCATGAGATCCGATTCGACGTTACGAGACCAACGGAATCGACCGTTCGTCAATCGGAGGTCATATGATATTTTTAAATCGCAAAATTTAGTCTTAAACAAAAACGTATCCGAAAACTTAGGGTATTCAAAACTCGATCGAAAGTATATCAATATGGTACTCATATTGATCGTCGTCCCGAGACGGTCAAAACGAGATGTTGCGCGTTGAAATCCGAGGCCCGAGGTGCGCGTACGGTCAATTTTAAGGTGTATCAAATAAAGAGAGTTTAAATAAATAAATATATATATATTATTTTCTACAGTAAACTGTAGCAGACTCATTCGTTTGAATTTTTTTTAAAAAAAAAGATTTAAACAACGACCAAATTCTTTCTTTCCTCCACTTATCCTTGTCTTTTTCCCTCCACTTGGACCAAGCTCTTGGACACTTGTCTAAACAAGAGCACATCTATTCCTTATAAATATCCCCAAAGCCCCTATTTCCTCCTTCCAATTAGTTCACTGTTTCTTTTCCAACGAGAGAAGGCTCAAGTTACTTCCTCTCTTTCCAAAGTTTCGGCCACTTCTTCCTTAAAAATCTTCTTCAACTTCTTCCAAAGCTCTGGAGTTCCTTATAGCTGCTGGAACACTACTACAAAGCCTGGAAGCTCTTCTTTTTGCTGCTGTAGCAACAACCCAAGAAGCACTGGTTGTTGTCTCCTCAGGACAACAAGAAAGATTGATGATCCCGGCTGTTGGGAGCTTCAATTGATGCAGTTCTATGTAGCTGAAAGTATGGACTGCTACCACAACAACTAGAGCTGCTATTCCACTGAGGGAAACCCCTTTTTGCTACACCAAATTCTGTAGTTGCATGCAAGCCAAAACCCTCTATTCTGAGAAGACTTTTAAGGTACAATCCTATGCCTCTCTTGCTGCCATGCATGAATGTACAATTTCCTCCCTTTTTCTTGCTGCCTGCATGCACCATATAACCCTCTCCTCCTGCTATCTAATCGATTTTACATGGGTTGAGTTACATTCTTGGATGGATCTTTGCTCCTGTTCAGTAGCTCGATCCTAACTCCCTCTAGTGAACACAAGTTATAATAAGGAAAATGAATGGGTTAAATAATTCCAGAAAAAAATCAATGATATATGGTGTATTCTTTGAATTGTATGTATAGGTAATAATTTCAAAGTTGGGATTGTAGAGTTGGTCTGAAGTAGGTGGTACTACATGTAGGTTAAAATCCTGTCGATTTTTTCCAATACTCAGCTCCATTCAGGGGACATAAGATGGCTACAAATTTAGATGGGAAGACACTTTGATGCCAAAAATCTTATAAAGCTCTATGAAGTATAGTTGCAAGGCTGGGTAATAGCTTCTAAGGAATGATTTTATTGTGGCATAAAGGTTAAATTCTACTCGAACTTTCCCATCTTTCGTATCAACAACCAACAAATCATTCTGAATGGATTTATTCTTAAATGACAGGAACCATGTCTCTTATGGCTGAATTTCGGATTGGAAAATATATGCTTGAATTCCTTCTTTGATAACCTGATAAAGTGATTATGCTTGAATTACCTTGAGACTTGGCGTGCGTACTTCAAATGACATCCGATTATCTCTAGGTTTGGGAAATAAAGACAGACATTTTATTTGGACAATACTTAATGTATTATTCTGGAACTAAGAATATTAACCAATTATTATTGTATCTATGACTGGAATATTAGAAGGCGTGTTATAATGGCTAATAACAAAAAGTTTCTGTTGATACTATTTTGGAAATTTCCATTTCCTTATTTGACTATGAAAGACCATAATTTTAGGAGATATGGATGTGGGAGGTTAGTTGTATTTGGTTTATAAGAAGTGGACGTTACTTCTCTCACTTCATTGATTATGAGGTACCGATGAACCTAATGGATAAAGAATGGCATGCCTATAAGAATTTAATTATTTTGATAATGTGAATTGGAGGTAATAAGAATACAGACAGAGATTGATAATACCTATACTTAATTATAATCTTAATAAAGATACATGTGTGGATTTATAAACTTCCCGCTCTTGATCATTAAAATTCTTTTTCCTATATAGTAAAGATTTAAGAGAGAAATCTTATCTGATTAATGCTAAATTGAATAATTGATTATCAACTGAACTTAGATTCAGATCAAAAGAACATCTTCCAATCTTATGAGCTTATCAAAGAGTGTTGAATTACCAATAATAGAATATCACTATTTTTTTGATAACAAAAGAGTTCCTACGATCATTTTGACTATTATTCCTCAAACAAAGTATCCTTGAGTATCATCTACCATTACGGATCTTAGACAAAATCATAGATAAAAGAAAGATCTATATAGTCAACCATAGATCGGGAAAAAGATCAGAGCAGTTAGAGAATGGAATATGGGGGTAAAGCAGTGATAGCAAATAATAGTGCCAATCATGGTGATCTTTACCATGATTGTGCGAGGGTGCGGTGACCCTCACCTGGGCGGAGGAAAGGAAGCCCAGTTAGGGCAGCGGCCGCCAAGTGCGCGGGTCTAGGATCCCAGTCTTTTATACGGTTTTTACGCGAGCTCGCAGTGTTTTACGCCTCGTTGGGATCCTGACTTTAGACCAGTTCCGCTGACCCTGTCTTTTAGGATACCCAGGCGGGGGATCCTTGGTTTTCAGTTTTTACGTACGAGCTCGTCCGCCCGTACTAGTCGTGCTGTTTTTCTAGAGCGACTTTTCTAGGGAGTCTCTCTCACCCGTCTCAGTGGCGTAGTTGGGGAGTAGACCTATCCCTCTATTGGACCGCGCTTCCAATTAGAGGGCGAGACGGAAGAGCCATTTGCAGGCTTCTTCACCGCTTGAGTTTACTTCGCCAAACAGACTTGGCAATCCTATATCTAGATCATCCATATCTACATCTACAATATCTGGAGCTACTATATCTGAAACATTGAAGTTAAGAATTTGAGAAGTTATGATCAAAAGACCATTTTCTCTACCCAAGAATTTAAATAAATTAATAGATCTCTACAATCTCAACTTTTCCATTTTTTCACTCACCAACATGATCTCTAAAGAAATTGATATATGCATTCACACTCATACACTCATGATTACGCAACTGCTATATAAATATGTTACATATGGGAAATGTCAGGTTCTGGAGAAATCATTAGAAACGCATTACAAACAAACCCTTTTTACTTACGCAAGTAGATGTAGATTTTACTTATACCACCTTTCTACTTGCTTGCTTTTGTACTTATTAAATGTCCAGTTATTTTTATAAGTTTTTAGGAGGTACCAGCAATGGCTGACGCCTCTTCTTTCCTATTTTGTGTGTGGCAGGCAAACAGCCTGCAGCTCAGTAGATATACATGCTTCCAGGAGATAGAGTTTATACCCGACGGTATGAATTACTTTGCCTCGGTTTTTGTTCAGATAATGATGTAAATGTTATCTCTTTTGTATCACACTTTGGGATATATATTGTAAATGGAAGATCATTGTACATGTTGAAAACTGATATGAATATTAATGAAAAGAATTTTGGTGCCATATTGTCTCTTGTACTTGTGGTCATGTGTGATGGAAATGAATGTCAAATTTGCGCGAAAAATTTTCCCTGTTTTTCTACAACTCTGCGATCAATGTGAATGAAATATTGCGAATTTTGTCGTAAACGGGTACCCGGATCCTGAGGGGTTAACAGTTTGGTATCAGAGCAGTGGTACCCCGATATGCACATTCGCAGTATTTCAATTCCGATCGCATTAAGCTCTCGAATAGCGACAGTCTTCCGACTTGTCGTGAGTCCGAGAAGGGAAATATGACATTCATATTCAATAACCACAGATGTCACCAAGTTCATTAATTTTCATATTATATCCCAAAAAGAGAAAAGCATTTACGATAAGTATCTGTTTATGGCATTTTATGACTAATTATGGATCTCATGCAGAGCCATGGCATCTCGACCAGGTCAGGATACTTCTGATCAGCTGGCACGCATACTGAGCGCACTTACTGATCTTCAGCAGCAGCAGGCTGCTATGAGAGGCCAGCAGGAGCAGATATTAGCCCAGCAGACCGAGATTGCTGACTGGCAGACGGATATTGAGATGCGGTTTGAGGATCTATCAGATTTCACGTACCATCCATCCCAGGATGGGACACGGCAGGACCAGCGCCAGTCCGTTGAGGTGGAGCAGCCTCACCCTGATGATGCACTAGAGGACATACCAGAGCATGGAGCTCAGGAGGATGCAGACTTGGACAAGGAGCAGGACCCTGTTGACTTTGCTGGCGAGGATGCACACGAGTATTCAGCCATTCACATGCACCAGTCGGTCTTCACTTAGCGGGCCAACATACCCCTGTTCGAGGGCACAGGTTCACCCAGATGATGCTGAGCAAGTATGAAGAGAGTGATGAAGGTGCTCAGGGCAATTCATGTGCCACGAGACACGTGGCTATCTTTCATAGAGTATTCACTGACAGACTTCGCCGAGCGATGGTGGGAGGCCGTAGTGTCCGAGTTAGGCCGAGAGCCTACTTGGAACGATTTCGAGACGAAGTTCCGATCCCACTTCTTTTCTGCGAAGTGGAAGGAGTCCCAGCGCTGACTTTTTGCAGAGCTTCGTCAGGGACAGATGACCGCCAGAGATTATTTCATCCGATACACAGAGCTATCACGACATACCTGAGCAGCTGGCGCATTTCCAGAGGAGAATCTGGAAAAGTTCATTGGTGGCATGCGAGAGGAAATACAGGAGAAGCTGGCTGGACTGCATATCACATCTATCTCCGAGGCTACCGATGCAGCGGAGAAGTTCGAGGACATCAGAGGGAGACGTTTTGGGGGCTCGTCTGGAGCACCGCCTAGACCGCGGCGATCTTTTGGACCGATACGTCGACCGTTACAGCAGCAGAGGTCAGACAGACGGTTTCGACCTACAGGTTCGACATTCTCTGGCAGTGCTCGCTCTTCTCCATCGACTACTCTAGGAGGAGCACTTGCCAGACGTGGCTCAGATTCCGCTCGACCATCTGGGTCGCAGCGAGTAGACCGACCACCAGCCGGACCAGCTCGGAGCACAGGCACATCTACTCCACCTACCAGGCCAGTCAGATGCTATCGATGTCATGAGTGGGGACACTATCGCTCACAGTGCCCACAGGTAGCTGGTGAGCCTCAGCCACAGCCTTCACAGTCACAGCCTCAGACACAGTGTTCAGCGAGTTTCCGTGGTAGGAACTCCAATTTTAGGCGACAGCAGCAGAGACAGACACAGAGTGTGGCGGGATCAAGTGCTGCATCAGCCAAGCAGGGACAGTTACATGCCGTTACTGAGGAGCAGGCACGTTCAGCGGATACTGTAGTGAAAGGTATGGTCTCAATCTTGGGCCGACCTTTCCATGTTTTATTCGATTCCGGCACGACACACTCTTTCCTTGCTTCGAGGTTGCTTGTTTCTTTAGATAGAGTTGCAGAGACGCTATCGTCTCCATATCACATCCGAGGGCCAGGTGGCCAGTTATTTGTCATATCTCTGATAGTCAGGCACTTGCCCGTACTGATTGGCGGTCATGAGATGATCGCAGATTGTCTACTTCTGCAGCTTGATGAGTTCGACTTGATATTGGGCATGGATTGGTTATCCACTCATCATGCACTTATTGATTGCTTTAGGAAGACCGTTGTCTTCAGGATTCCTGATCTACCCGAGTTCACTTTTGAGGGTACTTTGCATGACTCCACCATGGAGTATATTTCAGTGTTGCGGGCCCAACGACTTGTTGATCAGGGTTGTGATTCATACCTTGCATTTGTGCGGGAGGTATCTGATCAGGAGCCGATGATACAGGACATCCGAGTAGCATCAGAATATCCAGATGTCTTTCCTGATGAGCTACCAAGGCTACCTCCTGAGAGAGAGATTGAGTTCGAGATCACATTGCTGCCAGATACACAGCCGATCTCTATGGCACCTTATCGCATGGCACCAGCCGAGTTGAGGGAGCTGAAGGTGCAGTTGCAGGAGTTGCTAGATTTGGGATTCGTGAGGCCGAGCACTTCACCTTGGGGTGCTCCAGTTCTATTTGTCAAGAAGAAGGATGGATCCATGAGACTATGCATCGATTACAGGCAGCTGAACAAGAGAACGATGAAGAACCGTTATCTCTTGCCACGAATTGATGATTTGTTTGACCAGCTCCAGGGATCTTCGGTTTTCTCGAAGATCGATCTTCGCTCAGGCTACCATCAGCTGAGGATTCGCGAGTCGGATATTCCGAAGACGGCCTTCATGACTCGCTATGGACACTACGAGTTTGTGGTGATGCCGTTTGGGCTCACCAATGCACCTGCGGCTTTCATGGATATGATGAACCGTATCTTCCGTCCATATTTGGACAAGTTTGTAGTGGTGTTCATCGATGATGTGCTCATCTATTCACGGAATGAATGGGATCATGCGAATGATCTACGGATTGTCTTAGATACATTGCGGGAGCACAAGCTATATGCCAAGTTGAGAAAGTGCGAGTTCTGGTTATCCCAGGTCTCATTTTTGGGGCACATCATTTCTGGAGCAGGCATTGCAGTTGATCCTGCGAAGATAGATGCAGTTATGTCTTGGGAGCAGCCCAAGACAGTTACTCAGATTCGGAGCTTTCTCAGACTAGCGGGCTATTACAGACGCTTTGTCAGCGGATTTTCACGCATTGTTCGTCCTCTGACACGACTGACGCAGAAGGGAGTTCCATTTATTTGGGACGATTCATGTGAGCAGGCCTTCCAGACACTGAAGGAGAGATTGACTACAGCGCCTATTCTTGCTCTTCCTTCAGGCACTCAGGACTATGCAGTCTACACAGATGCATCTGGGGAAGGTCTGGGAGCAGTGTTGATGCAAAGAGGACAGGTGATTGCTTACGCATCACGACAGTTGAGACCGCACGAGCGGAACTACCCCACACATGACTTGGAGTTGGCGGCAGTTGTCTTCGCCTTGAAGATCTGGCGCCACTATCTATATGGGGTGAACTTCGAGATTTTCACAGATCATAAGAGCCTAAAGTACATCTTTGATCAGAAGGAGTTGAATATGAGACAGCGTAGATGGCTCGAGCTGCTGAAGGATTATGATTGCACGATCTCTTACCATCTCGGTAAGGGAAACGTGGTGGCTGATGCACTTAGCAGGAGAGCGCATGCTGATGGTACGGCGAACTGGCTATACACGTGGGATACGCTTGCATCTTTGACCGATTGGCATCCTCAGGAGAGCGCATCCATTTCTACCGCCGTGCCTCCACGATACAGCAGTCTTTGGGATCGTATTGTAGAGGGTCAGAAGACCGATCCTTGGATCCGAGATAGATACATGCGCGCCATCAAGGATGAATTTGACGACTTTGTTGTGATGGAGTCTATTTTATGGAAGGCAGGACGGGTCGTTGTACCCAGTGACGAGCAGCTTCGCAGAGACATTTTGGACGAGGCACACAGTTCACGGTTATCTATCCATCCAGGTAGCACGAAGATGTACTGTGATTTGCGTCGACATTTCTGGTGGGATGGAATGAAGCGCGATGTGGCGCTACATGTTAGCAGATGCATGACCTGTCAGATGGTCAAGGCTGAGCACAGGAGACCACCAGGATTACTGCAGTCTCTCCCCATTCCCGAGTGGAAGTGGGAGAGCATTTCTATGGATTTTGTCACAGGTCTGCCAAAGACACCAGGTGTCCATGATTCTATTTGGGTTGTTGTTGATAGATTGACCAAGTCAGCCCATTTCATACCTGTCAACACGACTTACACTCCATCCAGATTGGCCCAGCTGTATGTGCAGAACATCATCAGACTGCATGGTATACCACGTGAGGTGGTGTCTGACAGAGATTCGAGATTTACTTCACATTATTGGCATCAGTTCTTGTCAGCACTACAGACAGAGCTGAAGATGAGTTCTGCTTATCATCCGCAGACAGACGGGCAGAGTGAGCGCACCATACAGACGCTTGAGGATCTACTTCGCGCATGCACTTTGGAGTGGAAAGGGTCCTGGAAGGACCATTTGCCTTTGGTAGAATTCACGCACAACAACAGCTATCACTCCAGTATTGGCATGGCACCATTCGAGGCCCTATACGGGCGGAGATGCCTCACGCCTCCCAGTTGGCGTGAGGTAGGTGATCATGCTTTATATTCCGTGGATCTCTTGGAAGAGACTGCGAAAGCTGTTGATCTTGTGAGACGGAGGCTTCTGACGGCACAGAGCCGCCAGAAGAGTTATGCAGACCGTCAGAGGAGAGACTTAGAATTTCAGGTAATTTAATTATTTTCTCCTCATCCACTCAATTATGATATCTATGTGTTCAACTTAATCTCATACTAATGACAATCCTTATAAATTATAGGTTGGAGATTGGGTATTTTTGCGAGTATCTCCCATGAAGGGAGTGCAGAGATTCGGTGTTCGTGGCAAGTTGGCGCCGCGATATGTTGGACCTTTTGAGATTCTGGCTAGAGTGGGGAAAGTTGCTTACCGAGTAGCTCTTCCTCCACATCTTTCAGCTATTCATGATGTTTTCCACATATCCAATCTGAGGAAGTATGTCCATGACCCTCGCCACATTATCAGTTACGAGAATCTCGATGTAGAGCCGGATCTGACCTATGAAGAGAAGCCTGTCCAGATACTTGACCGTGCCGTAAAGAAGCTTCGCAGCAAAGAGATTTCATTGGTCAAGGTTTTGTGGCACCGACACGGCGTCAAAGAGGCGACGTGGGAGACCGAAGCCGACATGCGGGCACGATACCCGCAGCTTTTCTGATGTAAGCATCAAAACAAGCTTTTATAATTAAATACATGATTAATATATGGCTTGTTTTCCCTTTGAGGTTTTTATGGGTTTAAAACCCTTTGAGGTTTTTATGATCATATTAAATCCAAACAAGATACCTATTAACCTTGACACGAGTCTCGAGGACGAGACTCCCTTTGAGGTTTTTATAATTGTAACATCCGGGAATTTGCGTAAACCCGAACTCGTCCGATTTTGGGTCTAATGAACCCAATAACATTGACGGTCAATACTAAACAACCTAAAATGACCAATTAGTAGTGAATCAAAAGTCGTTCGGACGAAATCGACAAAAAATCGGTCCCTTCGTAATGCGTGCCGTGAAAAGCCGCGACGCAAATTCGGAAACCGCGAAATAAACCGAGACCATCATGAGATCCGATTCGACGTTACGAGACCAACGGAATCGACCGTTCGTCAATCGGAGGTCATATGATATTTTTAAATCGCAAAATTTAGTCTTAAACAAAAACGTATCCGAAAACTTAGGGTATTCAAAACTCGATCGAAAGTATATCAATATGGTACTCATATTGATCGTCGTCCCGAGACGGTCAAAACGAGATGTTGCGCGTTGAAATCCGAGGCCCGAGGTGCGCGTACGGTCAATTTTAAGGTGTATCAAATAAAGAGAGTTTAAATAAATAAATATATATATATTATTTTCTACAGTAAACTGTAGCAGACTCATTCGTTTGAATTTTTTTAAAAAAAAAAAGATTTAAACAACGACCAAATTCTTTCTTTCCTCCACTTATCCTTGTCTTTTTCCCTCCACTTGGACCAAGCTCTTGGACACTTGTCTAAACAAGAGCACATCTATTCCTTATAAATATCCCCAAAGCCCCTATTTCCTCCTTCCAATTAGTTCACTGTTTCTTTTCCAACGAGAGAAGGCTCAAGTTACTTCCTCTCTTTCCAAAGTTTCGGCCACTTCTTCCTTAAAAATCTTCTTCAACTTCTTCCAAAGCTCTGGAGTTCCTTATAGCTGCTGGAACGCTACTACAAAGCCTGGAAGCTCTTCTTTTTGCTGCTGTAGCAACAACCCAAGAAGCACTGGTTGTTGTCTCCTCAGGACAACAAGAAAGATTGATGATCCCGGCTGTTGGGAGCTTCAATTGATGCAGTTCTATGTAGCTGAAAGTATGGACTGCTACCACAACAACTAGAGCTGCTATTCCACTGAGGGAAACCCCTTTTTGCTACACCAAATTCTGTAGTTGCATGCAAGCCAAAACCCTCTATTCTGAGAAGACTTTTAAGGTACAATCCTATGCCTCTCTTGCTGCCATGCATGAATGTACAATTTCCTCCCTTTTTCTTGCTGCCTGCATGCACCATATAACCCTCTCCTCCTGCTATCTAATCGATTTTACATGGGTTGAGTTACATTCTTGGATGGATCTTTGCTCCTGTTCAGTAGCTCGATCCTAACTCCCTCTAGTGAACACAAGTTATAATAAGGAAAATGAATGGGTTAAATAATTCCAGAAAAAAAATCAATGATATATGGTGTATTCTTTGAATTGTATGTATAGGTAATAATTTCAAAGTTGGGATTGTAGAGTTGGTCTGAAGTAGGTGGTACTACATGTAGGTTAAAATCCTGTCGATTTTTTCCAATACTCAGCTCCATTCAGGGGACATAAGATGGCTACAAATTTAGATGGGAAGACACTTTGATGCCAAAAATCTTATAAAGCTCTATGAAGTATAGTTGCAAGGCTGGGTAATAGCTTCTAAGGAATGATTTTATTGTGGCATAAAGGTTAAATTCTACTCGAACTTTCCCATCTTTCGTATCAACAACCAACAAATCATTCTGAATGGATTTATTCTTAAATGACAGGAACCATGTCTCTTATGGCTGAATTTCGGATTGGAAAATATATGCTTGAATTCCTTCTTTGATAACCTGATAAAGTGATTATGCTTGAATTACCTTGAGACTTGGCGTGCGTACTTCAAATGACATCCGATTATCTCTAGGTTTGGGAAATAAAGACAGACATTTTATTTGGACAATACTTAATGTATTATTCTGGAACTAAGAATATTAACCAATTATTATTGTATCTATGACTGGAATATTAGAAGGCGTGTTATAATGGCTAATAACAAAAAGTTTCTGTTGATACTATTTTGGAAATTTCCATTTCCTTATTTGACTATGAAAGACCATAATTTTAGGAGATATGGATGTGGGAGGTTAGTTGTATTTGGTTTATAAGAAGTGGACGTTACTTCTCTCACTTCATTGATTATGAGGTACCGATGAACCTAATGCTTCGATAAAGAATGGCATGCCTATAAGAATTTAATTATTTTGATAATGTGAATTGGAGGTAATAAGAATACAGACAGAGATTGATAATACCTATACTTAATTATAATCTTAATAAAGATACATGTGTGAATTTATAAACTTCCCGCTCTTGATCATTAAAATTCTTTTTCCTATATAGTAAAGATTTAAGAGAGAAATCTTGTCTGATTAATGCTAAATTGAATAATTGATTATCAACTGAACTTAGATTCAGATCAAAAGAACATCTTCCAATCTTATGAGCTTATCAAAGAGTGTTGAATTACTAATAATAGAATATCACTATTTTTTTGATAACAAAAGAGTTCCTACGATCATTTTGACTATTATTCCTCAAACAAAGTATCCTTGAGTATCATCTACCATTACGGATCTTAGACAAAATCATAGATAAAAGAAAGATCTATATAGTCAACCATAGATCGGGAAAAAGATCAGAGCAGTTAGAGAATGGAATATGGGGGTAAACCAATGATAGCAAATAATAGTGCCAATCATGGTGATCTTTACCATGATTGTGCGAGGGCGTTGTGACCCTCACCTGGGCGGAGGAAAGGAAGCCCAGTTAGGGCAGCGGCCGCCAAGTGCGCGGGTCTAGGATCCCAGTCTTTTATACGGTTTTTACGCGAGCTCGCAGTGTTTTACGCCTCGTTGGGATTCTGACTTTAGACCAGTTCCGCTGACCCTGTCTTTTAGGATACCCAGGCGGGGGATCCTTGGTTTTCAGTTTTTACGTACGAGCTCGTCCGCCCGTACTAGTCGGGCTGTTTTTCTAGAGCGACTTTTCTAGGGAGTCTCTCTCACCCGTCTCAGTGGCGTAGTTGGGGAGTAGACCTATCCCTCTATTGGACCGCGCTTCCAATTAGAGGGCGAGACGGAAGAGCCATTTGCAGGCTTCTTCACCGCTTGAGTTTACTTCGCCAAACAGACTTGGCGATCCTATATCTAGATCATCCATATCTACATCTACAATATCTGGAGGTATATCTGAAACATTGAAGTTAAGAATTTGAGAAGTTATGATCAAAAGACCATTTTCTCTACCCAAGAATTTAAATAAATTAATAGATCTCTACAATCTCAACTTTTCCATTTTTTCACTCACCAACATGATCTCTAAAGAAATTGATATATGCATTCACACTCATACACTCATGATTACGCAACTGCTATATAAATATGTTACATATGGGAAATGTCGGGTTCTGGAGAAATCATTAGAAACGCATTACAAACAAACCCCTTTTTACTTACGCAAGTAGATGTAGATTTTACTTATACCACCATTCTACTTGCTTGCTTTTGTACTTATTAAATGTCCAGTTATTTTTATAAGTTTTTAGGAGGTACCAGCAATGGTTGACGCCTCTTCTTTCCTATTTTGTGTGTGGCAGGCAAACAGCCTGCAGCTCAGTAGATATACATGCTTCCAGGAGATAGAGTTTATACCCGACGGTATGAATTACTTTGCCTTAGTTTTTGTTCAGATAATGATGTAAATGTTATCTCTTTTGTATCACACTTTGGGATATATATTGTAAATGGAAGATCATTGTACATGTTGAAAACTGATATGAATATTAATGAAAAGAATTTTGGTGCCATATTGTCTCTTGTACATGTGGTCATGTGTGATGGAAATGAATGTCAAATTTGCGCGAAAAATTTTCCCTGCTTTTCTACAACTCTGCGATCAATGTGAATGAAATATTACGAATTTTGTCGTAAACAGGTACCCGGATCCTGAGGGGTTGACAATTAGTCAAGGTTACGAGTATATCTCATGTATATAGCTAGTTTGCCGTATGTGTGTGAGCTTTCCCGCTAAGCGCATCTGCCACCACGTTTCCTTTACCAGAATGGTAAGAGATCATGTATTCAAAATCCTTCAGTAGTTCAAACAACCGATGTTGTCTCATATTTAGCTCTTTCTGATTATAGATGTACTTCAAATTTTGCGATTTATGAAGATATCAAAATTCACCTCATATGGATAGTGGTGCTAGATCTTAAAAACGAGGAAAACTGTTACCAACTCCAAGTCGTGGATGGAGTAATTCCGCTCATGCAGCCTCTATTGACGTGATGCATAAACAATCATGTAACCTTGCTGCATCAGAACCACTCTTAAACATTCATTTGAAGCATTTGTATATACTGTATAATCTTGAATGTTTGAAGAAAGTGCAAGAATGGGCACATTTGTTAATCTTTCTTTCAGTGTCCTTTAAGGTCAATGAAAGGAACTCTCATCTGTGTCAAAATGACTCATGGAAAGCCACAGACGAAGCATCTATAATAACTATCTAGTTCAGGAAAGCTTCGAATTCGAGTGACTGTCTTGGAATATTCCCAAGACATAACTTCCTCAATGTTCGTAGGGTCAACTGGCATACCTGCTCCAGAAATGACATGTCCAAGGAATGAGGTTTTGGATAACCATAACTCACATTTGTTCAGCTTAACATACTACTTGTGCTTTTGAATGTTGTCTTCCGAATATCCAACTCTTGAATCCTCAGCTAATGGTAGCCAGATCAGAGATCGATCTTTGAAAATACCAAAGATCCATGTAGCTGATTGAACGAGTCATCAAAGTATGACAGAGGATAATGGTTCTTCACCGTTTCTTGTTCAGTTGTATGAAATCAATGCTTAATGTCATTGATCCATCCTTCTTTCTGATAAAAGAACGGGAGCACTCCAAGGTGTAGTGCTCGACCTTCTGAAACTTAAGTCAAGTAACTCATGTAGCTGCACCTTTACCTTTCTCAACTCGGTTGGTGTCATGCGGTACGGAGTTATCGAGATTGGTTGTATATCTCGTAGTCATGTAATTTCGAACTCGAACTCTTTATCAGGTGGTAACCTGACAAATCATTAGCGAACACATTAGGGTAATTTGACACTATCGTAATGTCCTGAGCCATCGGCTCTCTACCAGACGTCTCTCGGACAATTGCTAGATATGAATCACATCCCTAATCAACAAGTCTTTGAGTTCTCAATACTGAGATATACTCCATTTTGGAGTCATGTAATGTACCTTTATAGGTAGACTCGGGTAAGTCTGGAATCTTGAAGACAGTCGTCTTCATGAATTAATTACCCAAGGCATGATGAGCTGACATTCAATTCATACCCAAAGTTAGGTCAAACTTATTGAGCTGTAGTAGCAGACAATCTGCTATCGTCTCATGTCCACCAATCAACATTGGTAGCTATCAGACTATTAGTCTTATGATGATCAACTAGCCACACGGTCCATAATGTGACAAGGATGATCTAAGGCATCTGCACCTCTACCTACTGAAGTTAGAAGTTCAAAGATCATTCATCGTTCCAGAATCAATTAAAAATATAGAAAGGTCGGCACTAGACGCCATGGTTCTGTATAAGAACCAATATCCTTAATTACAATAGTTGATGTTCGCGGATATTTCTATTATGCTTTTTCTCTTCTTGGGATACAATATGGAAATAAATTGCAATTGGTGACATCTGTGGTCATTTATTTTGAATGTCATATTTCCCTTTCAGATTCGCGACAAGTCAAAGAACTGTAGCTATCCAATACCTAATGCGATTGGAACTATAATACTACGAATGTATGTAGCAGGGTACCACTGCTCTGATACCAAACTGTGAGGCCCGTTCCTTCTCGGATCTGGGAAACCCGTTTACACATCATCCGTAATATCATATTCTCTAGAAATCGCATTAGGGAACTGGAAATTAGGGAATTTTTTTTTTATGAATGACATTCACAAATTAACTAGTAAGCCACAAAACTACAGTATGTCACAGTTATATTGCATAAATTTCCATATCAGTTTATATGTAACAACAGAAATTGCATTATATACATGTATCCCAATTTTATCAGAAGAGAAATAAAAGCATAAATATCTTGAACAAACTATAACATACATACCTGCTATGTTTTGCTTCAGAAACTGACATTCAACTCTCCCAATACAACGGTGCAGGTATTTTGCCTGCAATCCATGGAATAGGGAGAAAATAACATCAACAAATGTTGAGTAAATCTTAATTAATTAAAAATAACAGGAAATTTTGTGATTCCAAAAGAAAGCAAGTAATTTGGCCTTGACAATTAAAATTTAAAGCTACTTGCAATGAAACAAGCTTTCAAGTTGTTTGGTATGTAAAACCCCAGTCTACTCATCCTACACTAATTACCCACATTAATCATTTATATACCAATATCATGTGGTCCATATTTAAGTCATTGCCTTTCTATTAGTTATAATACAAGTTTGACTGGTCTTGAGAATATGAATGATGAGACTCTGATATAATCATTATCTCTAGAATGCTTATAAAGATGTTTAAGAATCTTGTGGATTGATCATAGTAAGAGTATATGATGGATATGGGGTTTTGATTCTTTTCTTGTTGTTTTTCTCAAGCCTAGTAGATAGTCTGATAAGGATGATTTTCATGATATGGTCTTTTCTCTTTGCCAGGAATTATTGGCAGAAAAGTAACCAGTTCAACAGAAACCAACTCAACTGTAATTCAACTTTAGCCAACTCAATTGTGACTCAATCCAATATCAAATGTATCTTTTTCAGATTCAACTGTAACTGATTTAGAGGTAGCCATAGAGGATTCAGATGTATACATGGATGATTCAGATGTAGCATCGCCAAGTCTGTTGGCGAAAAATAAATAAAACTCAAGCGGTGAAGTAGCCTATAAAAGAGGCTCTTCCGTCTCGCCCTCTAATTGGAAGGGCGGTCCAATAGAGGGATAGGTCTACTCCAAAACTACGCCACTGAGACGGGTGAGAGAGACTCTCTAGAAAAGTCGCTCTAAAAGAAAAACCGGCCCGACCGGTACGGGCTAACGAGCTCAAAAAACTAAAACCAAGGGTCCTCCAGCCTGGGTACCCTAAAGAACAAGGGTCAGCGGAACTGGTCTTTAAAAGAAAACCTGTGGATCCCAGAGAGGCGTAAAAACTGCGAGCGCTCGCGAAAAACCGAGAAAAAGACTGGGATCCTAGACCCGCGCGCGAAGCGGCCACTGCCCTAACTGGGCTTCCTAATCTCCCGCCCAGCTGAGGGTCACCGCACCCTCGCACAATCAGGTCTAAAGGTCACCATGACTGGCAATCATTATTTATCAGTCTTCATTGAATTACTATTGTTTGACTTGATTCCTCCATCTTTCTTGATCTCTGTTGTGGATGATTGTACAGATTTGGGTCTTTTGTCAAGAACTCAATCAATAGTGATTTATAGTCAGTAGCATATACTTTAGGATTAATATATGAAGATGATCAATCTTTATGATCATATTTTGTCATTTCTAAAATTTTGAGATCAGTATTTATTTATTGGATCTGGATCTAAATTTGATTCAATGTAGACATTCATAATTTAGTGAAAAAAATTACTGATCTTAATTTCTTGTATGAAAATACGCTAATTCTCTCAATTTGTGCATCTATCAAACATATGTATCAATTAGCCACCAATGCCTTGTCAATGACAATAATTCAGATTGTATTCCAAAATGGTTAGTTAAGGAAAATGACACAGACTAAGATAGATGTGTTAGTTTCTAAGGGTATATATATATAGAAACTCATTTTAATGCCCGTTGAATGCATGTGCAAGTTGCAATTGGTCTTCATTAACAAGCACAACAATAATGATGACAAAGTATATTTGGCTACGAATGGTCCCATATTAGATGTACGACAAGGACTACTTTGGCTCATTATCCCATGTAGCCCACTAAGATGTTATGCAAGTTATGTGTGTTTTTTTTATAGGACTATATTAGTCATCGTTGTAAAGAATTTGGTACTTAATAGTCGATTGGAAGAAGTCTTCTTATATGGAGATATGCATATAAAGCGAAGATTAAGAATTCTTAAAAGATTTAGGAGGCCATCTATGTCCTTAAGCAGGGTCTCAAAGCACGATTCCATAAGTTATGTCAAGAGGTAAAACCTATGCTTGACCTAGTGTTAATCGTAAATTGAATTTTAAAAATGAATTGAAAACTTGGATGAATCCCTTAAAGGATGCTACCAAATATTGTAAGGAAATCCATCTACCCCTTTCCAATTCCCACATTATATATGCCATTTCTTATTTTATATTTTAGTACTATTTTCTACAATTTCTTTTATTGATGGACATATTTTGTAACTTACCAGATTCCCCTCCTTTATTAAAGAGTGTTTATGGTCTCATTGATTAATGAGACATAAGATTTTATGGTATCGTAGATCCTGTGAGTAATTTCAAAATTCTAAGAGCTCTTATTACTTTCATGATCGATGTAATGGTCTTCAAAGATTGTACTCTTTCTTTTTATAGACTTAATTTTAGTGCCTTGATCCTTCACCCATCGTGGGTTTCTTCTGCATTCTACTTAGACTATGACATCTCCTGATTTCTACAAAGTGCTATCTACCAGTGTTGTTTGCTTCCATATGCTTGATAATCATGTCATGTGCTCCTTTTTCATGTCATCTTCTTGGTAACCAAGTCATCTCCAGGAATAAGACTATGCCATTAGTAAGTTGGTTGATGTCCTACAATACACTCTCTACTCCCAAGCTTTCATGATATGTACTGGAGTCAGAATTTATACTATATGTATTACAGACAGATACTCTTAATCCACTAATAAGGAGTTCAAGAAATGAGAGCAAAAATAATTATGTTGTGATGAATTGACTTATGAAAAACATTGAGCACAACTAACCCACTATGGAAATGAATGGGTCAACTTGGAGAGAAGATACTCATATTAACTTTAGAGGAGATTTGATGTCAAGGATATTGTAGAGTCACTAATCCCAATTTTATTTTGGAAGCCTCGATTGGGGAACTTATCTTGAATCTAAGCATAGCAATGGCTTGAAAATAACTATGAAGGAAAAAGAACATGGAAGGCAGCAAGAAGGGGGCTTAGATGTACCTTGGATCCTCTAAGTTTGGAGGGATTTGTGGCTTTATCTAACATACAATAATAGATAAAATACCTGATGGATAGCAACATAAAAAAAAACTGAATTAGAATCTTCAACATTGACTTTAATGAATGTAAAGAGAAGAGAGATATGTACCTTTGAATATCTCCACTTTGGAGATCCAAACTTGCTTGCAACATTCTTTTCTTGACATGAGCTTCAGTTCATTCGGATCCGGATGTTACAATAGGTAAGAAAGAACGATATGATCCAATCTGCAAACATGTTATAAATGCCACTCAATAACATAAATTACTATTATTATTATGCAGTACAAGTTAGGAAGAAAATTCATATAAAAATATAAATTTTTCGGTAAATTACAAAAAAGGTCCCAACTATGTGTCGATTCCTGATTAGGAGCATCGTTTTTCAAATCTAACAAAGAGAGGCCTGAACTTTCAACTTTAGGATTTAACGTGGTTGTGGATAGAAAAGGGTCACGGAAGCTTAAGGAGGATTGTCTTAGAGACAAAAATAAGAGCATGTCCTTGTTCGTTACTTGAGAAGTGATGCCTTAAATTAGGAAGCGACTCGTAGTTGGGTTTGTAATTTTCCCTATTTTTTGTTAACCTCTAAATTCATTCAATTAATCTTTGTGATAAGTAAAGTACTAAGTTCAAAATTAGAAGAAATGTAAAGAAATTCTTATCCTGCCAGGGAGCCAACCTCTCTGTAGTTGCAGTAAAGTGAGAAAAAACATTTTTGGCACCTCTAAGCTCGTGGCATATTATAGGATAACATCATTTTTGTTTTTTTAACAAATGTTCGCTATAACTTTACAACACATTGAGGGTGTGTACATAATCATTGTGCAGTTAATGACCTTCGATCTGGCATGATCTCCCGCTCCTTAGTGGATAGTGAATCGTGGGGACATGTGGTGTGTCCTCTCATGAAGACCAGAGAAGAGAGCACCATCTTTATTCTTCCCGTTGCCAATGTGTAATCGACCAGTCAAAGAAGAAAGCCTCATCAATGGTGCAAGTATTGTTGCTAATTAGAGATTGTGATCGTTGCTCCCATGAAAGTAATCAAATACTAGAGGATTCTTTATCTTTCTTGGCAAAGACCATGATCAATTACTTTGATGAAGACGGTGGTTCATGCAATGCTATTGTCTTGGGAGTGAGATCACTCATACCAATTTGATATATTACACAATGATGATATCTTAGGGGCATGGCTCAAATATTGATCTTGGTGTTGTTTCCAAATGCCCAAAAAAGGGGGAAATCAGAAATTGAGGTATTGTTGTTTTTAGTCAACAAATGAGATATAAATACACATTTGTTTGTTAAAATAAAGGTACAAATTAGATGTTTGGCTTGTACCACATCATATATTGTTTATCGAAATATTTATATATATATATATTATATAAAGTAAATTATACAACTAAGAAGGGAAAATATATAGCATTTACATGTAAAACAATAAACAAATTCAAAAGGCACATAATTTTTTTGATAAAGACGTCGAGTGGTAAATACTTACTCTGTTATACATAGTTCTCACACACATTGCTCATACGTGTTACTTTAAACTATCTATATATCAACAACAATAACAATCTCGTGCAAATATAATTATTTTTTCTGTTCAAAGATTTTCAAAAATTAGGGGGGGGGGTTGGTGTTCTCCCTTCTGAAATAGGGGTTTTGCTGACAGGGGAGAGCATGTTGGACATCGATACCACTTAATTGAAGAAATAAAAAAAATTGGTGAAATTCGGTGAAGTTAACCCACGCTTACAGTAATTGATAGCTCAAACTAGCATGATCAATCACTTGTGTTGCGAGTAAATGGTCATTTCGACCAGCATAATCTACCATACCCCTCTTCTATACATTTCTGATCAATCACTATGTCTAACGCATATACCGAAAGTGACCAGGGTTATGCATCCCCTTTCATATGGTCGTCTGATAGTATGAGCGTTCAAATCACGCATATAATCTCATTATTACGACTATTTTACATTGGTGGTTGTTGTCGAAATGGGAATAGTTGGGCTCAATCTCACCATTTTTGAATGATAAAATGGGATGTAACATTCTTAGTAGATGTTTACCATGCACAAAAAAGTCACAAGAAACACCAAAAAGCAGAGTGTAACACCCTTGGTAGATGTTAAAAAAGTCCCCACGGAAGCTGACATCTCATAGAGTCGATGAAACGGCCTAAATTATCTACTCTGATACTCAGCGTTTACAAAGTTACCACAACCAATCAGTAGGAAGAAAAGCGCTCATCTAATAAGGGTCATCCTTGCCAACACAAATCATGAGGTCCTCATATAGGTATGTGAGAATAAAGAATGAGAATAATATATTCATCATAGCCCGCCTACTTAATTTTGGAAAAGGTTTTGTTGTTGTTGTCCACATATAGGTCAGTAAGATGTCAATATTCAATGAGAGTGGATTCTTTTTGAGATGCGAATCCGATCCATGCATATACATATCAGCGAGGCGAGACTATCTTATGTAATATACCCATAACTCTCTCTATATAAAAGAACCTAGGGTTACTGGAATAAACAACTCTTTCTATTTTTCCAACATGATATCAAAGCCACGGTCTTAGACCAGTGCTCTGTACCCCTAAACCTACCACACCCGCCTGCCGCACCCACCCTCTCTCTCTGTACAAGGGTGCAACCGCACGATACCCAGCCGCATATGGCATCGCCGCACGTCGCATCTGCTCAGCCGCAGGCTGCCCTAGCAGCCTTAGCGGCCTTGTTGTTTTGCTGCCAGTCGCAGTCTTAGAGGCTCCCACCGTCAGCCGCAGCCTTAGCGGCTACCGCCGCCAGCCACAGTCCTAGCAGCTCCCGCAGCCAGCCGTCGGCCCTTGTAGCCATTGGCTATCTATTCGCAGCCTCGTCACAAGAGTTCGACAAGGCTAATGAGTTTGGGTGCATAAGTATGTATATTCATTCAAATCCACGCATGTCTGTGTAGACACTTACACATTGGTCTACATAACCTCAGTATTCCTTCACCGATGATATATCAGAAAATAAAGTTGGTGTGCCCTCCACTAGTGCTTTTTGAGGTCCAGCGTCTATTGTCAAGATGGATGGGACGAATTATGAGCTTTGGGCTATGCAATTCATTAGTCTCATGAAGTCGAATAGCCGCCTCCTGTGGTCGAGGAGGCTTTTTTTCTTTCGTGGTTACGCGCCTCATGGTAGGGGAGGTCGTGTTCGTCAGCCCTGCACGTTTCGCCATCGCCCAGGTCATAATGAGGATACATGCTACTCTAAGCATGGTTTCCCAGCATCAGTGCATGTAGCAGAGCAGATCGGGTCTTCCGATGTTTCTACTCCAGATTAGAGGTTTGATGATCTTGTGGCCAGATTACGAGATATCATGCCTCCTTCATCAAATCTAGGAGGCCCATCACATGTTGCAGCTTCTGCCTCCGCCAGTATTTCTATGAATTTATTGTTTATCAGTCAGATTACGGTGGATTTGCATTGTCGAGGTATCTTTAACCCATTGTCTCTTGTTTTTCAGTACATTCTTACGAGCATGGTGATTAGTTGTGGCTATGAGCAGGGCGGTCTCTATTGACTGGTTGAAACCCCATATGCAAGAGCGTCCTCTGTTTCCACGGGACCAATCTCTCCTTTCACTTGGCATCTGCATTTTGGTTATCTCCCACTTCATAAGATGAATCATATTTTACTGCAGATCTCACATGGGTCTCTCTTCCAGTGCGAGGCTTGTCAGTTGGGGAAGCATCACCGCTCTCATTCCCTAGTCGTCAGAGTCAGAGCAGTAGCTCCCCATTTGAGTTATTTCATGTTGACATTTTGGATCCGAGTCATGTTCTTGATCATCAAGGACACATGTTTTATCTTGTCACAATCGATGATTTCTCTCGTTTGTCATGGATTTTTGTATTGAAAATAAATCTGAAGCATGGGATATGATCAAAATCTTTATCAATGAAGTGCTGAATATTTTTTCTTCTTCTGTGAAATTTGTGAGAACAGATAACGCTTAGGAATTCTGTACACGTACTCTCTCTCTCTCATTTGTTCTCATTCCATGGCATTATTCATCGAACAACATGTCCTTATACTTCTCAGCAAAATGGTGTTGCATAGCGGAAGCATCGCCATTTACTTGATATCACTCGTACACTTCTTATTCAGAGTCATGTCCCACATTCGTTTTGGGGTGATGCTATTCTTATGGCGTGTTACCTGGTAAATCGCATTCCCTCGTCTGTCTTGGGTGAAAAAACTCCTTTCTCAATTGTTTTTCCTGATAAGGAGTCATTCTCACTTACTCCTTGTGTCATTAGATATGTTACATTCGTACATCTATTGGCTCTTGGTCTTGACAAGCTCTCTCCTAGGGCTGTCAAATGTGTGTCTGTTGGGTACTCCAGGACCCAGAAGGGGTATCGATGTTATGATCCTTTGCGCAGAAAATATTATATCAGTGCAGATGTCACATTTTTCAAGTCTGTTATGTTTTTCTCCCGTACAGGAGACAAGTTGGCTTCGTCAGATTCTACCGATGAAGTCTGCGTGCCACCACCTCCTACATCTCTGTCATCTTCTCTACCTATGCCTGTTGTCTCACCTCAGCCACTACCATCCCCACTACCACCTCCTCCACCATTTCCACGTATTGTTCCCCCATCGCCCAAATTATATACCCGTAGACCTCTCTCTGCTCATGTAATCGCTCGTCATCCAACATGCCTTAGGTTTGTTCTGATAACATAATTTCTAATGATGGGTCTGGAGATATATCTATGCAGGATCTTTATAGGAGGATGCCAACAATGACCTGGATGCACCAATTGCATTAAGGAAACAAAAGCGTACATGTGCCTCTTATCCTCTTGCGTCCCATGTGTCCTTTCATCGTCTGATTGGGGACTTCTAAAAATTTGCAATTGCTTTATCTACAGTAGATATCCCTCGGAATTATCAAGAGGCTATGAAGGATAGTCGTTGGAGACTAGCTATGGAAGAGGAGATGGCAACCCTCTACTCACGTGGTACATGGAGTTTGGTATCTACTCCTCCAGGAACATCCATCTTCAGTTGCGAATGGGTGTTTATTGTTAAACACCATGCGGATGGGAGCCTTGGTCGTTACAAGGCGAGATTAGTGGCTCGTGGATTTACTCAGACCTATGGCGTGGACTATATGGACACATTCTCTCCCGTTGCGCGTCATTCCACTTTACGGGTTCTTTTTTCAGTTGTTGTGGTACGTGATTGGCCTTTGTTTCAGCTAGATGTCAAAAATGTGTCTTTGTATGGAGATCTACAGGAGGAGGTCTACATGCAGCATCCACCGAGGTTTGCTGCTGAGGGGAAGTGTCAGCAGGTTTGTAGACTCCATAAGGCAATATATGGCCTTAATCAAAGTCCAATGGTGTGGTTCCAAAAGCTTGCGGATTTGATTGAGAAGCAGGGGTTGAAGAGGTCTAACGCAGACCATTCACTTTTTTGTGCAGAGGACATCAAGAGGTACTGTTGTCATAATGGTTTATGTTGATGATATTCTTGTTATAGGAGATGATATGCATGAGATAAAGATGGCAGAAGAATTTCTAGGCTGACAGTTTGTTACGAAGGATTTGGGCACTCTAAGGTATTTCATAGGATTGGAATTTGCTAGGAATGCGCAGGGTCTTGTGATGACTCAAAGGAAATATGTTACAAACATGCTTGTTGAGACATGCATGATTGGGTGTTATCCCTCTACTACTCTTATGGATCTTAGCACGAAATTATATGATGATGATACAGATGAGGCAGATAAGAGAATATATAGAGAGATGGTGGGAAAGCTCCTGTACGTTACTATTACCAGGCCAGATATCTCCTTTGCAGTGAGCCGAGTAAGTTAGTTTATTAAGCAACCATGACAAGTATATATGTGTGCGATATATATGATATTGAGATATCTCAAATCTTCTCCGGGTGCTGGATTATTTTTCAAGAGAGGAACATATCTATCTGTTTCTGCGTGTGCTGATGCTGACTATGCAGGATGACCTGAAGACAGGAAGTTCACTTCGAGCTTTGCAGTATTTGTTGGTAGTTGCCTTGTTTCTTGGAAAAGAAAGAAACAAACTATTGTGGTTGTATCAAGTGTCGAATCTGAGTACATGTCTATGGTATAAGCAAGTACAGAAATGATGTGGGTTCGAGCAATGTTAGCAGATTTACATGTAGATGTACCTCCACCCATGCAGTTACAATGTGGTATTCAAGCCGCCATTTTCATTGCAAAAAACCTTGTATTCCATAAGAGAACGAAACACATTGAGGTGGACTGCCACTTACGAGAGATATGATCCAAAAGGGCTTGATTTCTACTTCTCATGCTAGTTTGGGAGAACATACGACATACATATTCACCAAGGCATTACTAAGAGGGCCATTTTAGAAGCGCTTGTCCAAGCTGTGCGTGATTGATATCTATGCTACATCTTGAGGGAGATTGTAGATATATTTCTATGCTACATTTTGAGGGAGATTGTAGATATATTTCTATGCTCCATCTTAACGTTCATTTCACTTGTTAGTCTTGGATTTACAACTAAAAGGGCTGATAAAGAAAAGGAGGGTTCCTAAGATCTAGAACTATATGGTGGAATCTTCCACTGAAGCAATCAAGCTTCAAGGAGAAGATTCTAAAAGACTTATCTTGGGATTGTAGCGGAAGTGAAAACGAGATGTGGGAGGTAGTAGCATCTTGTATCCGAAAGATAGCCAAAGAGATGCTAGGCGAGTCAAAGGAGGAGCCCCATGTCAAAAGGAGGGTTGGTGGTGGAGTGAATGGGTACAAGAGAAGTTAAAAATTAAAAGAGCATGCTTTAAAGCTATGTCTAAGGATAGAACAGAGGAAACTGTCACAAACTACAAATTAGCGAAAAAGGAAGCAAAGAAGGTTGTAAGCAAAGCTAAGTTAAAAGCTTATGAAGTTTTGCATAAAAATCTCGACTCTAAGGAGGGCCAGAAGGATATATTCAAGTTGGCCAAAGCAAGAGAAAGAAAGGCCAAAGACCTTTCTCAAGTGAGATGCATTAAAGATGAGGAAGGTCACGTGCTTGTTACTCATAAGGATATAGAGACTAGATGGGAGCAGTACTTCCATAAACTTTTCATTGGGGAAGGAAATAAAGAGATCACTTTAGTGATCTAGATAGTAGTGAAAGTTACTTGAATCGTGCAAGCTATAGACGGATACAAAGAAAGGAGTAGAGGAGGCTTTGAAGGTTATGAGACCTGGGAAAGGTGTAGGACCGGATGATATCCCTGGTGGAAGTATGGAGAGTTTTAGGCGAGCGCAGTTGGACTTGGCTTACGAATCTATTCGATGTTATTTGGCGAAGCAAGAAAATGCCTGAAGATTGGAGGAAGAGTACTGTGGTGCCTCTTTATAAGAATAAAGGAGACATTTAAAATTGTTCAAATTACAGAGGTATCAAGCTGATGAGTCAAACTACGAAAATTTGGGAACGTGTGATCGAAAGAAGGTTGAGGCAAGTTTCCAACATAAAAGAAAACCAATTCGGATTCATGCCAGGTCGCTCAACTATTGAAGCCATTCATTTGCTGAGGAGAACAATGGAGATTTATAGAGATAAAAGGAATAACATCCATATGATTTTTATTGATTTGGAGAATGCTTATGATTCTGTCCCTCGAGAGATATTGTGAGAGTTTTGCATAAGACACAAGTACCTCTCCTATACATTAACCTCGTAAAGGACACGTATGATAGGGCTTTATCTTGTGTAAGGACCCCGTCTGGGAAGACTGGCTATTTTGACATAAACATTCGTTTACATCAAGGTTCAGCTTTGCGTCCACTTCTTTTTACTTTGATTATGGAGGAGTTGACAAGTCACATTCAGGATGAGTTACCTTGGTGTATGTTATGCTGATGATATTGTGTTGATTGACGAGACTAGAGATGGAGTAAATGAGAAGCTTGAGGTATGGAGACATGAGTTGGAGAGTAAAGAATTTCGTATAAGTAGTGCTAAGACGAAATATAAGGAGTGCACCTTTGATGGGAGCAATGGTGAAGGAATCAAGGTAAAGATTGGTGATGATAACATTCGAAAGAGAGATTCTTTTAGGTATCTGGGACCTATTTTGCAACATGATGGGGAAATTGATGGAGATGTTACTAATAGAATAAATGCAGGCTGGCTAAAGTGGAGAGGAGCCTCTGATATTCTCTATGATAAGAAAATCCCTTTAAAAATTAAAGGAAAGTTTTACAAAGCAGTTGTGATACCTGTTATGCTTTATGGATCTGAATGTTGCCTGTGAACCATAGACATGTGCAGAGAATGGTTGTAGCAGAAATGAAAATGTTAAGGTGGATGTGTGGACACACACGTAAAGATTGGATTCGAAATGATGCAATTAGAAAGAAAGTTGGTGTAGCTCCGATCGAGGGTAAGGTGCGAGAAATCTGCTTAAGATGGTTTGGTCATTTGCGAAGAAGATCAGCTGATTTACCAGTTAGGAGATGCGAGTATTGGGATGTTTAGCCGGCTAAGAGAGGACGAGGACGATCCAAGAAATGTTGGAAAGAGACCATACAAAGGGATCTTAGTTTTGTGGATATAAGTCCGGGAGTAACCCAAGATAGATCTGAATGGAGGCGAAGAATCAATGTAGCCGACCCTACTTAATTGTGGGAAAAGGCTTTGTTGTTGTTGCTGTATGTCTATCTTATCTAATTTAGTCGTAGCCCTCTCTGTCTATATATAAGAGAGCCTAGAGTTACCGGAATGAACAACTCTTTCTATTTTCGCAACAGTTTTGTTGTTGTTGTCATCATATAGGCCAGTGAGATGTCAGTACTCAATGAGAGTGGATTCACCTTGAGATCCGAATCATATCCATACACATACATATTAGTGAGGTGAGACTTGATCATCTTCTGAGAATATGTCTGTTCTAGCTCATCCCACAAGCCTTCACTGTGTCCTTGTGGAATAAGTTCGCGACAATGTGTAGCTCAACATTGTTGGTCTTCGTAGTGATTACGTGATAGTGATAGTTTATTCCAAGCCATGTATTATAATCCTTATTCGTTCTTCAGAGGATTTTTCATCAAAATGTAGATTTTTGTTGACCATAGATGAACACCTTGAAGGCATGAGACCATAACACAATGTTTTATACGTCTTTGAGTTTGATAGAAGTGCATGATACCATAATTGAAGACGTAGTGTATATGGGTTTGGTTATGGTAGGAAGAGATGCCATCGTGGTCAAATCAAGATATTAAGAACGCTTGTTCGTTCAGTTATGCGTATGGGTGTCCTAAATAAACGTCGAGTGACCCCAAATAGGTAATAAATGCCCTAGGGTACATGCACAGGAGGTCTGGTTGCTGGGCTATGCTCATCAAAGGTCTTGTTGGTAATTATGAGATGTTTCTTAGTGTAACCCCAGTAAGGGGTAGTTCTGTCTTTTTCCCTTTCATGTACTTTCTAGGGTTTCTAGGGTTTATCCTATATAAGGACCCCTAAACCCATTGGAATAATACACAACAAATCATTCCTTATGACATGGTATCAGAGCATTGATCCTAAACAGGGCTCTAACCTAATCTCTCCCCTCTCCCCACCCGCCGCCCCTCCACCCTCCCCCCTCTCTCGTTATACGCGATCCCCAGCCCTAGGGGAAACCCACTCGCGTCCACCCACCGCCCCTCCATCCGCACCCGCCGCTCCTCCATCCGTACCCCCTGTCTCTCCACCTGCCGCTCCTCCATCCGCACCCGCACGCCCAGCCCTAGGGGAAACCCACTCGCGTCCACCCGCCACCACTCCATCTGCACCCCCTGTCCCCGACGCCGTACTGGAACCACACCCACCACGCGCACGCCACCACCACACCCTCCTCTCTCTCTCCACGTGCAGGCGCCCGCCATCCCCCACCTGTCGTCGCCCACGCCCACGCCAAGAATCGCCATCGCCAGGATCCCCCCAGGCGATCAGAAGCTCCGCGCCTAAGGATGCTCCTGTAAGCTCCCAGGTCTCCTGCGCCCTTTCGACCAGCCTCCTTTCCGCGACCAGGCCTCCTGCGCAATCAGGTCCTCTCCACGCCCGTGCGTCCAGGACCCCAGTATCATCTGCGCGATCGGACCCTACGCCCTTTGGTGTCGCCGCATCCAGGACCCCACTATCCTGGCCTCCTGAATACGTCTCAGAACATCTCCAAGACACGCCTCGCTCCTGTGTACGCCCACTCGTAGGCCGCCCAAACTGGGCCTTCCACGCCGAACACCAGACATCTGCTTCCGCCCCTCCAGGCGCTGGGGCCCGTTGCCAGGCAGTCCAGGACACCTATAGCCTGTCTCCAGGCCGTCTCCAGGCCACTTTCCCCAGATTAAGCGCTCATTCACAAGTTCGCCTCCTTAAACGGTACTCCTTGCACGACGGACTGCTTATTTATCATCTGGTGATGTTCTTATAAGTCCACATGATCATTGAGATAGCCTAGATTATCTAGTCTTTTCTATTTTCTCTACTGCTCATTTTACTCGGCTGCCATGACATCTTCTTCCACCTCTGTGGACGTCAAGCCCCTGTATCCGCCTACTTTATTGATGGCTCAGGGCACTACTATAAAACTGAAAGGATCCGAAAACTACGTTCTATGGTCCGGGGCCTTCAAGGTTTTCATTGGTGGCCAACGTAAGAACTATGTTCTTACCACTATCCCACTTGCTGCGACAGACAAGGATTATGATACTTGGTATACTGATAACTGTCAGGTCATTACATGGTTGACGAACAGTGTTGAACTTTCCATTGCATCCAATCTCCTCTATAAGGAGACTGCTAAGGCAATGTAGGAGAGCCTTGAAAATACATATTCGCAACAAACGACCAAATCTAGACTTTCCGATATATACACTAAGTTTTGGTCTACAAACCAAGGCGACACATCGTTAATCGAATATTACAGGCTGTTGACGGGCCTATTTGAAGAGCTTCTTATCTTTCAACCTGCCTGTTGTGATAAGCAGGTAGGAGAAAGGGCAGAATGGCAGGTTTACAGATTCTTATCAGGTTTACATCCTCGATATAAACCTGTCAAAAATCAATTTCTAACAGCTGCAACATTGCCTAATCTTGAGACCATTTTTGGTCATCTACAAGAACTTGAGTCTCCACCTCCTCCTTTGTCTGCCGAGTCATCGGCACATTTTGCAAGGGGAAGATCTTTTCACTCTAGAGGACGTGGATGCGATTCTGGCCAGGGACGTGGCCGAACTTCGGGCCGTGGACGAGACTCGTCACGTGGCCAAGGACGTGATCACTTTCCACCTTGTACTCATTGTGGTCGCATGAATCACTTGTCAGACCGATGTTGGGCCAAATTTGGCATGCCCACTAATGCCAACGTTGCATATGAGTCTGCCCTCTCTGATACTTACTATGATGCATCTGAACAACATACTAGTGCTAGTCAGCCCTCTTTTACTGCCTCAGAATATGCCCGACTACGACAACTACTGCAGAATACTTCCACTGATACTACTGCTCCTACATCTACTGCCAGTCTTGCCACAATCTCGAGTACTACTGCCAGCACTGCTTCGACATCTGTACCTGCTTGGATCATTGATTCAGGAGCCTCGACTCGTCTCACAGGAGAAGGTAGTCTTCTGTCCTCTTCCCGACCTTCTTCGGTCGTGAAATCTGTTCGGGTTGCCAATGGAGATTATTCACCTATCACCAGTATGGGCACTATGGAGTTCTCATCCACACTACGGCTAACAGGGGTTCACTGCGCTCCTGCCTTCCCTCTAAGCTTATTTTCTGTTCACAAGCTATGCATTGAACTTGACTGTCAAGTGATATTTGACAAATCTTGCTGTAATTTTCAGGACATCCGGACGAAGAAAATTTTTGGTGGGGGGCATGAGAAGAATGGACTATATTATCTTCACATTCCTACAGATTCTGGTTTCTCGGGAGCAGCTTCCATCTCCACCGATCCTCTACTATGGCACCTTCGTCTTGGTCATCCATCTGCTAAATCCCTCTCCTTGATGTTCCCTGAACTTTCATCGCTCAAGCCTTTTGAGTGCGAGGCATGTCAGTTCGGGAAGCATCATCGAGCCTCTTTTCCTGCTCGCACTGAGCCCCCTCGTTCTGTTCCGTTTTCATTAGTTCATTGTGATATTTGGGGACCTTGTCTGGTCCGAACGCTAAGTGGTCATAAGTATTTTGTTGTCTTTATAGATGATTTCAGCAGGGTATCTTGGGTTTTTCTGCTCAAAGAACGTTCGGAGATTAATCGTATCATAAAGAACTTCTTTCATTATGTTAAAACTGTTTTCGCATCTAACATACAAACTTTTCGTTCTGACAACGCATTAGAATTCATCTAACATGACCTTGCCTCCTTTTTTGCCTCCGAGGGAACCATCCACCAAACTTCTTGTCCCTATACGTCCCAACAAAACGGGATAGCAGAAAGGAAACTGAGGCATCTTCTAAATGTTGCTCACTCTTTTCTATCACAGATGAAGGTCCCTAAAACCTATTAGGGTGATGCTATTCTCACAGCCGTCTATCTAATAAACAGAGTCCCCTCGCCTACTATCCATGGGTCCACCCCATTCTCCCTCTTTTATCCCAATGAGTCTCCATTTCCTCTCCCTCTAAGGATTTTTGGATGTGTGTCCTTTGTCCATAAATTTCATAATATCGACAAACTCTCACCACGGGCTATCAAATGTGTCTTTCTAGGTTATTCACGAACTCAGAAAGGGTACAGATGCTATGATCCCACAGGTCATGGGTATTACATCTCTGCTGATGTAATATTCTTTGAGCATACTAGCTTCTTCTCAGACTCTATCACTGATATTCCACTTGATCTTCCTCTGCCACCCATCGTCTATAAACAAAGTCACGTCCCTACACCACCAGCAATCCCTTTACCAGTCTCTTTGCTACAGTATAATATGTCTTCTCCGACTGTCCCCCCAAAGAATGTCCCGGATGATCCTCTAGAGCTTCCCATTGCTCTGCGAAAGAGTAGAAGACAATGTGCTACTTACCCCATATACAACTACACATCCACAACTGGCTTATCTTCCGATGATCGACAGTACGCTGATGCTCTTCTGACTATCTCCATTCCACGAGATCACAATAGTGCTCTACAGGACACTGGTTGGAAACATGCAATGAATGAAGAAATGAATGCACTTACCTCCCGAGGAACATGGGATCTAGTTCAGTGTCCGAAAGGTGTTCGACCTGTAGCGTGCAAATGGATCTTTACGACCAAACAATCCACGAATGGCACAATTGATAGATTAAAAGCTCGCCTTGTGGCTAAAGGTTTTACACAAACCTATGGTATCGATTATTTTGAGATATTTTCTCTTGTTGCATGCATGGGGTCCATCCGAACTATTCTCTCTATTGCTGCAAACAAATCTTGGCCCCTCTTTCAGCTTGACGTGAAAAATGCATTTCTCTATGGCGATCTTGGTGAGGTGGTATATATGAAACAACCTCCAGGCTATGAAGTCAGGGGGAGTATGTATGTCGACTTCGCGAGGCCATATACGGTCTCAAACAAAGTCCAAGAGCATGGTTTGACAGGCTTACTACAGAAACAACCACTCTTGGTTTCCAGAGGCTGACATCTAATTATTCTGTATTTGTTAGGAAAAGAGCAACTGGAACCGTTATACTTGCAGTCTACGTTGATGATATGATTGTCACAGGTGACAACTACAATGGGATATCAGAAACCAAGGCCTTTCTTCAAAAGGTATTTGTTACCAAGGACCTTGGATCTCTACGCTACTTCTTAGGCATAGAAGTACTTCGTATTACCGAAGGACTTCACCTCTCCCAAAGGAAGTATTGCATGGACATACTTACTGAAGCAGGATTTCTTGGATGCAAGCCCTCTGGTATTCCTGCTAATCCAAAGAAGCATGCCACCTCATCTGATTCAGCCTTTGAGGATGTCTCCCGATATAGAAGCCTTATTGGTAAACTTCTCTACCTTACTGTAACCAGACCAGATATCTCATATGCAGTAAGCAGAGCAAGCCAACATATGGAACACCCATGTTACAACCATTGGCAGGATGTTCTCCAAATTCTTCGGTACTTGAAGGAATCTCCAGGACGTGGACTCTTCTACAAAGCAAATGGACACACGGACATGGCTGCCTATGCAGATGCTGATTATGCAAGCTCCCCAGATGATCGACGCTCAACTACAGGCTATGCTATGATGGTTGGAGGAAACACTGTCACATGAAGAAGCAAGAAGCAAACCGTCGTATCCAGGTCGAGTGCAGAAGCAGAGTATAGGGCAATGGCTCAAGCTACCTATGAGATCACGTGGTTATTAGCCTTTCTTCAAGAGCTTGGCATTAATGTCACTACACCTATTCCCCTATATTGTGACAACAAATCTGCAACCTACATTGCCACAAATCCTGTATTTCATGAACGAACTAAACACATAGAAATTGATTGCCACTTCGTACGGGATGCAGTCAAGATTGGAAGAATCACTACTCCGCACATCAGTACTGATCTACAGCTTGCAGATGCCTTCACAAAGGCATTACCAAAGAAATGCCTGTCATGGATTGTATCCAAGTTGGGCATGACTGATAAATACGCTCCAACTTGAGGGGGAGTGTTGGTAATTATGAGACATTTCTTAGTGTAACCCCAGTAAGGGGTAGTTCTGTCTTTTTCCCTTTCATGTACTCTCTAGGGTTTCTAGGGTATATAAGGACCCCTAAACCCATTTGAATAATACACAACAAATCATTCCTTCTGACAGGTCTTAATAGGTACTGATGGCCAGGATGAGGTGTAGATGCAACTGAATGTGGTATGGATGAGGCTACATGAAGTAGCCAGGAGACCTGAGTGGCTACTAGAGGAATTGCCTAGGTGCCCTAGGTTCACACATGACCCGTATGCGGCCTTATGGCAACCCGGTGGCTGCGCGCGACACCTAGCATCAACATGGCAGGGACTGGATGTGCCATTCCTGCAACCTTAAGGGCTCCGAGCAGCAGCCTTGCAGTGGTGTGGGGGGGCTTTTGTAGCCATGGTGTCGCGGACTGGGAAGAGGGGGCCTTGCGAGGGCCTATGCAAGGGCTAAGGATGGAAGAAGAAGGGTCTCTAGGTGATGGTGGGTGCAGGGTATGAGTTTCAGTCTAGGACCGTCAATCTGATAGCATGCAGCGAAAGATGAGAGAATGAAAGACATGTCTTATTCAATGGGTCAAGGTTTCTTATATAGCGTGGAACCTTAGAGGATCAAAAAGAAAAAATACATAAATACCTCGAAGGGGTTTAAGACTAAAATAATAATATAATGACTCAATAAATTTGACAAGAAAATAAATTACATAAATTTTATGTTTTCTCTATTCTTTCTGTCCTCTTTATTTAATTTGTCCAAAAGGTTTCTCCTCTATGTAAGAGAACCCTAAGGCCTCATGAATAAGCAAGTTATTATTTTCTCCCAATATGGTATTCGAGCGATGGTCTTAGACCGGAGTTTGAGTACCCCACCTTTGCCCAACTCCTCGCCCGACGACCTTCATGTGCCCTTGCGCTGCCGTGGCCCCTCGCACACCGCCAACAGTTGCGCGTCACCACAGCGCTACGAGCCTTCGTGCACCTCTACGGCTCCCCCCTTGTAC
Organism: Ottelia alismoides; assembly: GCA_037367405.1. Taxonomy (NCBI): domain Eukaryota; kingdom Viridiplantae; phylum Streptophyta; class Magnoliopsida; order Alismatales; family Hydrocharitaceae; genus Ottelia; species Ottelia alismoides. The sequence goes on along the minus strand of JAZKJV010010489.1, from coordinate 343,569 downwards.
CAAAAACGACCCACTTGGTCAATTCTTCTCCTATCCGGCACCAAACTGCAGTGTGAAATGATTAATTTTGACCGAAAGTGTGATTTCAGATCTATAAATCGCCCTTTTCAGCCCTATCGCAAATCAAGGAGTGACGAGGATGGTTGTATGAGTCTAGACATACAAGTTATCCTCTATATGATTGTGTAGACTTGCTCGAATCGATCTACTTCCCAGTTGAATTCCATTTTCGGCCTCATTTTTTCATCATACCAGAGAACATGGGTGACGTCTTCTCTTCGTCTGATGCCTTCAAGGGGCTGACTCCCATTGTGAAGATGGATGCGAGCAACTTTGAGTTGTGGTCCATGCAGTTTTTGTTCCTTATGCAGTACAATAACAAGGAAGACATTATGACAAAACTAGAGCCAATTAGACCTGGCCAATACACGGGCCGGGTCGAACGAGCCATTGTTCAAAAACCTCTATCCAAAGCCCGCCATGGGTTGGCCCATGGCTCATTTCGTTCTTTTTTCCATTGATTTTTTTAATGGTATTTAATATGTATAAATGATGTTATTAATACCATTTATACTTTATATAACTAATATAAGTAGTTTACATGTTACTGTAAACTATTAAATTTTATTTAAAACTAGTTTCACATATAAAACTTTAAGTGTATCATATTAATATATGTCTTATTCAGCTTATATCTATATATTTTTTATTTTTTGTGGGCCAGGACGGGCCGACCCATGCCCAAATCTCCTAGCCCAAGCCTGTCCCATGAGCGGGCTGGACGGGCTATGAGAATAATATATTCATCATAGCCCGCCAACTTTATTTTGGAAAAGGTTTTGATGTTGTTGTCCTCATATAGGTCAGTGAGATGTCAGTATTCAATGAGAGTGAATTCATCTTGAGATGTGAATCCGATCCATGCATATACATATCAGCGAGGCGATACTATCTTATGTAGTTTACCCATAACTCTCTCTATATAAGAGAACCTAGGGTTACTGGAATAAACAACTCTTTCTATTTTTCCAACATGATATCAAAGCCACGGTCTTAGACCAGTGCTCCGTACCCCTAAACCTACCACACCCGCCTGCCGCCACCCCCCTCTCTCTCCGTACAAGGGTGCAACCGCACGATACCCAGCCGCACCCGGCACCGCCGCACGTCGCATCTGCCCAGCCGCAGGCTGCCCTAGCAGCCTTAGCGGCCTCATTGTTCTGCTGCCCGTCGCAGTCTTAGAGGCTCCTACAGTCAGCCGCAGCCTTAGCGGCTACCGCCACCAGCCACGGTCCTAGCGGCTCCCGCAGCCAGCCGTCAGCCCTTGTAGCCATTGACTATCTATTCGTAGCCTCGTCACAAGAGTTCGACAAGGCTAACGGGTCTGGGTGCATAAGTATGTATATCCATTCAAATCCATACATGTCTGTGTAGACACTTACTCATTGGTCTACATAACCTCAGTATTCCTTCACCGATGATATGTCAGAAAACAAGGTTGGCGTGCCCTCCACTTGTGCTTTTTGAATCCAACATCTATTGTCAAGATGGACGGGACGAATTATGAGCTTTGGGCTATGCAATTCATTAGTCTCATGAAGTCAAATGGTAAGAAGCATATTCTTACTGAGGAGGAAGCGATGAGGAAGACTGGATGAATGCCTCATTGGAGGCAGATGATGCATATGCCAAAGTCCAGCTTTCAGGGACATTGCAGATAGAGATCGTCAATGATGTGTTACATCAATCTACTGTTAAGGCTATATGGGACATCCTCGCAGCTACTTACTCTCAGGCGAGGAACAGAACCAAGATTTTTCAGCTTCAACATGACATATTCACTATTAAGCAGAACAGATCCATTCACTGTATACATCCTTACGTGGGATGTTTGAGAAGCTTCATAGCTTCATGCCACTCACGGCTACCCTAGAGAAGCGGAAGACATATATAGGAATTCTTCCATAGTTGGTGTATTCCTAGCGGCCCTAGATCCTGAATATGATGTTGTTCGCTCCCAGATTCTTGCAGATGTTACTATTCCTCTGATGAAGGAAGCTTTCCGCAGACTCAACAGGATTAGTGTTTCGTCTACTGCCACTAGTCAGACCTCTTCCGCGATGGCCACGGGGAGGTCGTGTTCGTCAGCCCTGCACGTTTCGCCATCGCCCATGTCATAATGAGGATACGTGCTACTCTAAGCATGGTTTCCCAGCATCAGTGGGCGTAGCAGAGCAGGTCAGGTCTTCCGATGTTTCTACTCCAGATCAGAGGTTTGATGATCTTGTGGCCAGATTGTGAGATATCATGCCTCCTTCATCAACTCTAGGAGGCCCATCACATGTTGCAGCTTCCGCCTCCGCCAGTACTTCTATGAATTTATTGTCTATCAGTTAGATTACGATGGATTTGCATTATCGAGGTATCTTTAACCCATTGCCTCTTTTTTTCAGTATGATGAATTTGAATTTATTTTATGTTTTCTCTATTCTTTCTGTCCTCTTTATGTAATTTGTCCAAAAGGTTTCTCCTCTATGTAAGAGAACCCTAAGGACTCATGAATAAGCAAGTTATTATTTTCTCCCAATATGGTATTCGAGCGATGGTCTTAGACCGAAGTTCGAGTACCCCACCTGTGCCCAACTTCTCGCCCAACGACCTTCATGTGCCCTTGCGCCGCCGTGGCCCCTCGCACACCGCCAACAGTTGCGCGTCACCACAGCGCTATGAGCCTTCGTGCACCTCTGCGGTTCCCCCTTGTACCAAAAACGACCCACTTGGTCAATTCTTCTCCTCTCCGGCACCGAACTGCAGTCTGAAATGATTACTTTTGACCGAAAATGTGATTTCAGATCTATAAATCGCCCTTTTCAGCCCTATCGCAAATCAAGGAGTGACGAGGATGGTTGTATGAGTCTAGACGTACAAGTTATCCTCCATATAATCGTGTAGACTTACTCGAATCGATCTACTTCCCAGTTGAATTCCATTTTCGGCCTCATTTTTTCATCATATCAGAGAACATGGGTGATGTCTTCTCTTCGTTTGATGCCTTCAAGGGGTCGACTCTCATTGTTAAGATGGATGCAACCAACTATGAGTTGTGGTCCATGCAGTTTTTGTTCCTTATGCAGTACAATAACAAGGAAGACATTCTGACAAAACTAGAGCCAATTAGACTTGGCCAATACGCGGGCCGGGCCGAACGAGCCATTGTTCAAAAACCTCTATCCAAAGCCCGCCATGGGTTGGCCCATGGCTCATTTCGTTCTTTTTTCCATTGATTTTTTAATGGTATTTAATATGTATAAATGATGTTATTAATACCATTTATACTTTATATAACTAATATAAGTAGTTTACATGTTACTGTAAACTATTAAATTTTATTTAAAACTAGTGTCACATATAAAACTTGAAATGTATCATATTAATATATGTATTATTCAGCTTATATCTATATATTTTTTATTTTTTGTGGGCCAGGATGGGCCGACCCATTCCCAAATCTCCTAGCCCAAGCCCGACCCATGAGCGGGCTGGACGGGCTATGAAAATAATATATTCATCATAGCCGGCCAACTTTATTTTGGAAAAGGTTTTGTTGTTGTTGTCCTCATATAAGTCAGTGAGATGTCAGTATTCAATGAGAGTGGATTCATCTTGAGATGCGAATCCGATCCATGCATATACATATCAGCGAGGCGAGACTATCTTATGTAATTTACCCATAACTCTCTCTATATATAAGAGAACCTAGGGTTACTGGAATAAACAACTCTTTCTATTTTTCCAACATGATATCAAAGCCACGATCTTAGACCAGTGCTCTGTACCCCTAAACCTACCACATCCGCCTGCCGCCCCCCCCAATGATATGTCAGAAAACAAAGTTGGCGTGCCCTCCACTAGTGCTTTTTGAGGTCCAGCGTTTATTGTCAAGATGGACGGGACGAATTTTGAGCTTTGGGCTATGCATTCATTAGTCTCATGAAGTCGAATGGTAAGAAGTATATTCTTACTGAGGAGAAAGCGATGGAGAAGACTGAGTGAATGCCTCATTGGTGGCAGATGATGCATATGCCAAAGTCCATCTTTCAGGGACATTGCCGATAGAGATCGTCAATGATATGTTACATCAATCTACTGCTAAGGCTATATGGGACATCCTCGCAGCTACTTACTCTCAGGCGAGGAACAGAACCAAGATTTTTCAGCTTCAACATGACATATTCACCATTAAGAAGAACAAATCCATTCACTATATACATCCTTACGTGGGATGTTTGCCACTCACGGCTACCCTAGAGCAGCAGAAGACATATATAGGAATGCTACCATGGTTGGTGTATTCCTAGCGGCCCTAGATCCTGAATATGATGTTATTCGCTCCCAGATTCTTGCAGATGCTACTATTCCTCCGATGAAGGAAGCTTTCCACAGACTCAATAGGATTAGTGTCCCGTCTACTGCCACTAGTCAGACCTCTTCCGCGATGTCCACCTCCTGTGGTCGAGGAGGCTCTTTTTTCTTTCGTGGTCACGCGCCTCATGGTAGGGGAGGTCATGTTCGTCAGCCCTGCACATTTCCCATCGCCCATATCGTAATGAGGATACGTGCTACTCTAAGCATGGTTTCCCAGCATCAGTGCGTGTAACAGAGTAGGTCGGGTCTTCCGATGTCTCTACTCCAGATCAGAGGTTTGATGATCTTATGGCCAGATTGCGAGATATCATGCCTCCTTCATCAACTCTAGGAGGCCCATCACATGTTGCAGCTTCCGCCTCCGCCAGTATTTCTATGAATTTATCGTCTATCAGTCAGATTACGATGGATTTGCATTGTCGAGGTATCTTGTCTACCTGTGCCTGTTGTCTCACCTCAGCCACTACCATCCCCACTACCACCTCCTCCACCATTGCCACGTATTGTTCCCCCATCGCCCAAATTATATACCCGTAGACCTCTCTCTGCTCATGTAATCGCTCATCATCCAACACGCCTCAGGTTTGTTCTGATAATATAATTTATAATGATGGGTCTAGAGATAGATCTATGCAGGATCTTTACAGGAGGATTCCAACAATGACCTGGATGTACCAATTGCATTAAGGAAACAAAAGCGTACATGTGCCTCTTATCCTATTGCGTCCCATGTATCCTTTCATCGTCTGACTGTGGACTTCTAAAATTTTGCAATTACTTTATCTACAATAGATATCCCTCGGAATTATCAGGAGGCTATGAAGGATAGTCGCTGGAGACTAGCTATGGAAGAGGATATGGCAACCCTCTACTCACGTGGTACATGGAGTTTGGTATCTACTTCTCCAGGAACATCCATCTTCAGTTGCGAATGGGTGTTTATTGTTAAACACCATACGGATGGGAGCCTTGGTCATTACAAGGCGAGATTGGTGGCTCGTGGATTTACTCAGACCTATGGCGTGGACTATATGGACACATTCTCTCCCATTGTGCGTCATTCCACTTTGCGGGTTCTTTTTTCAGTTGTTGTGGTACGTGATTGGCCTTTGTTTCAGCTAGATGTCAAAAATGTGTTTTTGTATGGAGATCTACAGGAGGAGGTCTAAATGCAGCATCCACCGAGGTTTTCTACGGAGGGGGAGTGTCAGTAGGTTTGTAGACTCCATAAGGCAATATATGGCCTTAAGCAAAGTCCAAAGATGTGGTTCCAAAAGCTCTCGGATTTGATTGAGAAGCAGGGGTTGAAGAGGTCTAACGCAGACCATTCACTTTTTTGTGCAGAGGACATCAAGAGGTACCGTTGTCATAATGGTTTATGTTGATGATATTCTTGTTATAGGAGATGATATGCATGAGATAAAGATGGCAAAAGAATTTCTAGGCTGGCAGTTTGTTACGAAGGATTTGGGCACTCTAAGGTATTTCATAGGATTGGAATTTGCTAGGAATGCGCAGGGTCTTGTGATGACTCAAAGGAAAAATGTTACAAACATGCTTGTTGAGACGCGCATGATTGGGTGTTGGCCCTCTACTACTCTTATGGATCCTAGCATGAAATTATATGGTGATGATACAGATGAGGCAGATAAGAGAATATATAGAGAGATGGTGGGAAAGCTCCTGTACGTTACTATTACCAGGCCAGATATCTCCTTTGCAGTGAGCCTAGTAAGTTAGTTAATGGAGCAACCACGACAAGTATATATGTGTGCGATAGATATGATATTGAGATATCTCAAATCTTCTCCAGGTGCTGGATTATTTTTCAAGAGAGGAACATCTCTATCTGTTTCTGCGTGTACTGATGCTGACTATGCAGGATGTCCTGAAGACAGGAAGTTCACTTCGAGCTTTGCAATATTTGTTGGTAGTTGCCTTGTTTCTTGGAAAAGCAAGAAACAAACTATTGTGGCTAGATCAAGTGTCGAATCTGAGTACATGTCTATGGCATAAGCAAGTACATAAATGATGTGGGTTCGAGCAATGTTAGCAGATTTGCATGTAGATGTACCTCTACCCATGCAGTTACAATGTGATATTCAAGCTACGCTTTTCATTGCAAAAAACCCTGTATTCCATGAGAGAACGAAACACATTGAGGTGGACTGCCACTTACGAGAGATATGATCCAAAAGGGCTTGATTTCTACTTCTCATGCTAGTTTAGGAGAGCATACGACAGACATATTCACCAAGGCGTTACTAAGAGGGAAATTTTAGAAGTGCTTGTCCAAGCTGTGCGTGATTGATATCTATGCTACATCTTGAGGGAGAGTGTAGATATATTTGTATGCTCCATCTTAAGGGTCATTTCGCTTGTTAGTCTTGGATGTAAAAATAAAAAAGCTAATAAAGAAAAGGAGGGTTCCTAAGATCACTAGAACTATATGATGGAATCTTCCACTGATGCAATCGAGCTTCAAGGAGAAGATTCTAGAAGACTTATCTTGGGATTGTAGCAGAAGTGAAAACGAGATGTGGGAGGTAGTATCATCTTGTATACGAAAGATAGCCAAAGAGATGCTAGGCGAGTCAAAGGGAGGAGCCCCATGTCAAAAGGAGGCTTGGTGGTGGAGTGAATTGAAGGATATGATTAGATCCTCAAGCACATCACGGAAGCGTGAGCGTCGTATCGAATACGACAAGGAGCGACTAGTCGGACTAGTTGCTCGATGCAGCGGAATTTAAAAAAATTTTATTACGACGAAACCACATGATCCAAGAACACTTCTCGGATCGTCTCGTCTAAACCACAAACAAGTAATAGGATTACCTCTTGAAGCGTGGTTGCGATCAAGTCTCTAAACAAAGAGACCTCCTGTCTCAAGTCCGATCCGACGGAGGAGACGCTTGCGAGCGCGGGGATGAACCGCGTGCTTCTCGCAATCCATGTTGATGATCCAAGCGGCGGATCTCCTGATCTCGACACACGAGATCCGACGTCTTCTTCACAAGCGAGGCGCACCGAAGGAGACGGAGATCCACGAGCAGACGAACGGGCAGCATAACGACGATGCCGCGGCGATGGAGAACCTCTCCATGGCATCCATGGTGGACGGCCATGAGAGGGAGAGGGAGGGCTGACCTCAAGAGAGAAAGAGAGAGAGATGCTTCTCAAGCATTGTGTGTGTAAAGAGAGAGCATGGATATGCCTCTCTATCTATAGGGTTTTGGGATCCATGGATCTCAATCCATGGGACATATAAAATCAATGGATGAGATTGATTTATGTCAATCCAATGGTCAAGATTGTTGTTGGTAAAACCAACAAATTTAGGTTAAAATATATATGACAAAATCAAATATAAATTAGTCCTAAATCAAACCAATAAATAAGGAGAGAATACATAGATGGAGATCACAATTCCATGTATAACATGGTGGACGGCCACCCATTCCAAATAGGGCATGGGTGCCGCCCACCCCTTTCCTAATGGAGGGCAATCTCATGATAATTCATGAGATTGCATATCTCCATGGAAATTCTCTCTTTATTTATTTCCAATAACTTTTGTTGGGTTTTATTCTTCAAAAATAATTCACAATTATATTTGAGAATATTGCAATCTTGCCATGAAAAAATTGTGAATCAAATTCACAACCCAAAATAATATATAATTTACATTGTCAATTAATTACACAATGTGTATCCAATACACATAATAATTAATCAACACATATAAATTATAATTAGCTCTCTCTAATACATTATAAATCACATTTATAATATATAATGAATAATTGGATATTACTATCCACATTATTCTTATCCATAATAATTAAATCACATTTAATTATATTGGATAACTTATTCTCATGTGCTCAAATAATATGAATCACATTCATATTATTTACATCTTTGATAATCAAATCACATTTAATTATCTAAGATAACTCTCCTTATAATATGAATCAAATTCATATTATTCATGATAATTAAATCACATTTAATTATCCATTTTCTCAATGCTCGGATACATATATCAACAATAGAATTATCCATGAACTCTTTCAAGGATAATGCGCTTTCTCCGCGAATACTTGGAGATAAGGACAAGGCGATTGTATTGTTCCACGTATAGTGACATGGATATTGAGATCATATCTCAAATCCAGATCGCGGGCCTCCCATAGATGCTTGATAAATCAAGACCGCAAATCTAATCGTCTCATTGCATCTGAATCATATTCAAATCAATGTCCAATAATTGGACTAAGATAAGATTACTTCTCTACTGAGAGGAGACACTAAAATCCAGACCCGTTTCATCACTCCCTAGGAATGGAAGCGTCATGGTTATACAATCGTTTATGATCACATCATCCTCAGGTATTCCTAATACCTGTACATCCTGCATACTGGAAGACCCAGATTAAACCCGAAGTATTGGATCAACTTTATACTGTCTACTTCATGGTTTTATCAATAAGTTTCTCATTCGATCATTGGGAGTCGGTATTGATCATATACTTTCCAAAAGCATATATCATACCTAGGTCTTGATCATATACTTTCCAAAAATGTATATCAAACCAACAAATTCAGTCAAGCTTCCAAAGCGAGACGACCGTGCGTACGGAATTTGATTCTTCCCAATATCTCATGAGTGAGCTCATGTCTTCCGGTTCAGTAGTGAACCTGTATGATCCCTTTGAGAGATCGTATTACTCATATGCCCTTATATGCACACCAGCGCGCCGGTGTATAGACCTTGATTAGGCCATCAACCTATTGGTCTGCCAAATGTACATACTCAGACATATAGTAACACATCTGTCTCCGGTCAGAGGATGTGTGCCTATATCATGACAGCATATGATATAGGACTTTGGTTATCTCGATCTCGTTAAGTCAACTCTTTGACCTAACTAATCTGACACCTCCGAATCTCTATTCCTATGCAGAGGACCTGCATCAAGAAGTCGGTCAGATATCAACCTAACTGAGATAGGATTGCCATCTCCTACTCAGGCTGGAGATTATCTCTTAATAATCATTTGACGGTGCTTGATGAGTCCTCAATCTAACTCATTAGATATTCATCTAAGCACCAGCCTCTATGATTCAATAATTGAATCAACAGCTGTATGATCATTAAGATGGCCATGGTACATAACCCTAATTACACTAAGGGACCTATTATGCAAACTATGTACTCTTTATTTCAGATTAAGGAGTGAATTGCAATAACATTTATTGCATAATGGCTCGCCGTGGGCTCGCATGTCCAACAATCTCCCACTAGCCCAAAGAGCCATTAATGGGCTAATCATTTAAACCCACACTCATGTGACAATCATAGGCTATTTAGAAAATAGCTAGGTAAGCTGATCAGTCACTCTGTTCCCAAGAGACTACGCCAAGTCCTTTTACGGCACTTGCATATCTCCTAGTAACAGTGCTCGCATCTCATGCAACCGATACTCAATTTTGTTGGTTATAGTGTCCTTGACACTACATCTTATTAATTATCATAACCAGTATTCCTATAATCCTTTTAGAATACCTTCATTCCTGGAGATCTCTATCTCCTAAGGTATCTACAGTTAAGACCCTTATAGATCACTATCTACAAGATCTTAAACTTTTGAAGATAAGACTTTGAGATCACTATCTCTAAGTTTTATCATCTTTGAAGATATTATTATTACTGCAATCAAGTGTTTTACCTCCATAGTAGGATTAGTAACAGTTTACTACTCCCACTGCATGGTAGACATCTGGTTCTTGTACACATCTAGCATACATTCAGCTTCTCATAACTGATGCACAAGTGCAAGCAGTTCTAGCATTCTCTTCCTCAACTCTTTGAGGTGCTATCCCTTTAGATAGGTCAGTACCATATCTTAAGGGAAAGAAGCCTTTCTTGGAATTTTCCAGGAAATGGAATAAGCCCAAGGTGTACTACTAATGTGACGGTTCCAATACCCTCTTTTCCTTGATTCTGAACAACTTCAGAATTAAGATCTAAGAGGTATCCTTTGAGATCGTATCTCTAGGTATGAAACAACCAAATTATAAAACACATATTATTATTCTTATATCATTCTAAATGATTAGAATAATATCTACATTTAGCACGATGAACACAATGGCACTCCCATTAAGCTTCACATGGTTCATCAAGATTTTATCTGAAATCACAACATTTATAATTTCATCAAATCTTATGTTCCAACTACAAGAAACTTATTGGAGTCCAAAGATGGAGTTCTTCAGCTAGCACACCTTGTTTTCCTCAACCATGAAGCCCTGGGGCTACTTCATATGAATATCCTCAGAGAGGTATTCATAGAGGAATGCAATCTTGACTCATATCATGAAGATGTCATAGTCAAGTTGTGTAGCTATAGTTAGCAATATTCTGATGAGTTAAAGCAAGGTCACTGGAGAGCAAGTCTCACCGTAAGCGATGTCTTCTCTTCGGTGTGTAGCTCATGGCTACGAACCGTGCTTTGAAGGTCTATACCTTCTCATCAGGTTCCCTCTTTCTCTTGAAAATCCATTTACATCTTAATGGGTCTGACCCATATAGGTGGATCCTCGAGGGTCCATATACAACACTTGTATATGAAGTCTACATTAGACTTTTATTGCTAACATCCATCTTTCCATGTCATGATCCTCAGGAGCTTCATCACATGAAGTCCGATCATTTTCAGATTTAACTGACACATGGAATCCATCCTCAAACCCTTTTTGAAGAGGTATTAATATTTCATCTTTAATTATCTATTTTAGTTTCCGATTTCAGGAGCCTCATCATCTTTTCAAGATTAAATGAGTTCCTTTACTTCATTTTCATCTTGATTCTCAAGAGAGTCATCCTATAAGAATCATATTCTCAAAGATGAGATCTTTTAAGAATCTCAAGGTCATAAAGTAGGTATACAATACCATCCTTTATTTTCCTAATGAAGTAGCACTTTCTAGTGCTAGATTCCAGCTTACATGCATGGAACCTTATTAAGTATATAATGTAGTCTCTACTACATATACACCTTTGGAAACTAAGAGATAATTATGCTAGGATTAATCATTGATTAAATCATGTCACACATGATCAATTGTATCTCCCTACAACTCCATTGAGTTCAGGTTCATTAGGAGGATTGAGATAGGAATGATATTCACATCTCCATAAGGTATTCCTTGAATTCATCTAATAGGTGTAGGCTACCTTGGTTAGATCAAATTCATTTCATCTTCCTTCAAACTTTGGTTCTAAACCAAAATTACGAAATCTTTGAACATTTCAAAGGTTTCTTAGGTGAAGAGAAGAAATCTCATATCATACATAATCATCAACAGATATCACATATCCATAATGTTTACTATGATATAGATGATCTGCATACATCAATATGTATAAGATCCTTAATACCTTGACACCTTACGCCTTTCTCAAGGAAGGGTGTATTGGACATTTTTACTTTGAATACAATATTCACAAGTATGTGAGATTTGAATCTTTAGACAATCTAAAGTTTCATGTCTTACCAGTCCATTGATTTCATCAACAGACATATGTCCAAAATTTGATGCCAGATCATTGTCAAATGATCTTTATCCTCCTATTGATCTTTTAAAGGTTTAATTTTCAGTATTAGAAATCTTAATGAACCATTCAATAATTTTCTAATTTAATAGAGTCCTCTAGATTTTAGATTACTATCTGAAATATTTCCATCATAACTCTTTATGATAGATTTATTACAGAATTCATGTTCATATCCAACAATTAGAAATAAACAATGAGTGTATTCTAATATCTAGGTCATAGAGACATTCTCTAAGACTAAGGGCTCCCACTGAAAATATGAAGTCTATTGATCTCATTGAAATTGTTGCAACACTTGCATCACTTTCAACATGGATGACCAATAAACCTTAAGATCAAATTTCTAATACATATGCAACCAATTGCAAGTGTCATTAGAAAATTTGAGATACAATTATTAGACTTTATCTTATCAAATAAGTAAGTCAATTTCAATGATTACATGTAGATTAATTTGATGCACTATCTGATTCCTTCTCTAAGGATTCTAGATAGATTTGATAGTCATACTATCATCACATAAACTTATTGCAGTATTGGCATTCATCCAACTCTTTCGATGTCATATGGAAGTCACAGAAATACAGTCAACTCTTTGACTATACCTCTTACGTGGGTCCAACCCATGCTTCCACTGCGCTCCCTTTGTCTATAAGCAACTATTGCTCAAGACCAAGGATCTCTTATCTTAAAATAAAAAATTTTCAATATAAGAGTATTTCAACATTTATACAAGCTTCATTCAAGTTCATACAATATGAATATTATGAAGCTTCATGAATGACTAGAGTAATGATAGTAGAATGATGCCACTCATCACCTACATCCATCTAAACTCTTAAAGCATAGGTTCAGGTAGGTACTCAAACAATTTGAATACATTATCTCAAATAGAGCTACCATTCTACATGATGTAGAGAACCATGTCATTCATGATCAAATGTCAAGAGCACATAGGTATGCCAGAATATCTTTATTGATTTTATAAGGATTAATTTGATAATTACGATCATCATCGACATGTCACTTCAAAAGTACATTCGATAAGATCAAGAATTATAGAGACATACAAACCCTAGGGTTTTAGTCCTATTGTCTTATTTAATTATCACTTCTCATTATCATGAGGAAACTTGCACATTGCAACCACATACATTATGTGTCCAATCGCAAGTACAATATCTGGATCAAGGGTCCAATCCATGATATTCTACTGGTTATTAATGAGTATAACATTGAGTGGGTTTAATGAAGGATTATCTGAAATAAGTAATTTGCATAAGGGTATATATTTATATATATACATGTTTTACTTTGAATTAGGAATTTTATATCAAAGTTGTCTTGCCATGTCAACAATGAAAGTTCATTCCCTTAATCACTTTCAATGTAAGAGATATACTTACCATTATATCTCAAGCAAGATCTGGGATCTCCTTCCTTATCTTTGTTGCATCCCAATAATATGAGAACCTACAACTCGGATAAAAAGAAGCGGGAACACATTCCGCCTTGCAAGTCTAACTTGCATCTCCCAATTCGGTCTTTAACACCCGGGCCCACCACCCCTAAGGTGATGTTGACCCGTCATTAATTGAACCAACCGTCAACAGGAATACAACTCGCTATGCGCAATCCAATATCACCCCAATAATATGAGGACCCGATATTGGGGTCACTACGCATACGTCCTTACTATTTCGAGAAGCGACGAGCCCGATCCAAATGGATCATATGCAGGAGCTGTCACTTCGGACAGGCGTCTCCCACATATAATATCTGGCGACGAAACCCTTCGCCTTGACGGGAGACCATGGATGTCACTTTTGTGATCCTCCATATCGTACAAATTATAATTAATCATTATGAATCACATTCATTACGATTAATTCTTCCAAGGGAAATAATAACTCTATTCATAATAGAGTGTTCTTAATTGGATATAATTAACTTAATCATATTAAATTAGTTTTCAATCCAATTCAATCAACAAACTTGATTTTACTTGAATATATGGTATTATTCTCAAAGTACGTATTAATTCATATTTTAATAATTAGAAAAATACATCATAATCCCTCGGACATTATCCCGGCCCTACCCGCTGTCATGGCCAGTACCGACGGGAGTGGGGCGGACCACATACGTTGCAACCCGCTGACCCAGCGATCCCCGACTAGACACCATATCCGCCTCGGGAAAGGATAATGCCAAATTGATTATTTTGTACTTGAGATGATCATCGGTTCTTCAACCGAAATTATACCATATAGTAATCAAAACAATTTTGATTTTAAAGAAATTTGCTAGGCAAATTCCCAAGTCCTATTCAAGCAAGAAGTTTGATGATTGTAGTTCCAATTATGGTTTAGATCAAATCTAATCAACTAATTGGTTGGGGCCAAGTCAATTAAAGAAATAATCATTCTCTAATATTTCACAAATATTTTTCATAATTATTTCTCGAAATTAACAATTAATTTCATTAATTGACAATCACATGATTCTTGATTAGGAAAGCAATTTCAGCAGTGACCCCTACTTACTAAAATTGGCATATCTCAATCATATTAAATCCAAATTAAGCAAAGTCAATTTCTAAAGTTTGCTAATTTGATTTAGGACAGAATCTAAGTGATGTTTCACGCATTTAGAGGCAAGTCTAAACAGTAATTAACATTTTAATCACGTTCAGATTCACTGTTCCCGCAACAGTGCATACATGTTCATTAAAACGACCATATCTAGAGCATACGAAATCCGATTTACGCAAACTCAGATCCTATGATTTCCTTATTTAATGGGGAACAAAATCTAAGTGCTATTTTCGTGTTTAAACAATTTAAACATGACCGAAAAATTACACTAAACAGATCTGCGAAATCAAATGCGATAAAAAACTTTCGCGACCTTAACGAGCCCAAGTCATCCTCGGTTAGCGAATCATATTCGAAACCATCGACCTAAGGCTCTGATACCACTTGAAGGATATGGTTAGATCCTCAAGCGCATCACGGAAGCGTGAGCGTCGTATCGAATACGACAAGGAGCGACTAGTCGGACTAGTTGCTCGATGCAGCGGAATTTAAAAAAATTTTATTACGACGAAACCACATGATCCAAGAACACTTCTCGGATCGTCTCGTCTAAACCACAAACAAGTAATAGGATTACCTCTTGAAGAATGGTTGCGATCAAGTCTCTAAACGAAGAGACCTCCTGTCTCAAGTCCGATCCGACGGAGGAGACGCTTGCGAGCGCGGGGATGAACCGCGTGCTTCTCGCAATCCATGTTGATGATCCAAGCGGCGGATCTCCTGATCTCGACACACGAGATCCGACGTCTTCTTCACGAGCGAGGTGCACCGAAGGAGACGGAGATCCACGAGCAGACGAACGGGCACCATAACGACGATGCCGCGGCGATGGAGAACCTCTCCATGGCATCCATGGTGGACGGCCATGAGAGGGAGAGGGAGGGCTGACCTCCAGAGAGAAAGAGAGAGAGAGAGATGCTTCTCAAGCACTGTGTGTGTAAAGAGAGAGCATGGATATGCCTCTCTATTTATAGGGTTTTGGGATCCATGGATCTCAATCCATGGGACATATAAAATCAATGGATGAGATTGATTTATGTCAATCCAATGGTCAAGATTGTTGTTGGTAAAACCAACAAATTTAGGTTAAAATATATTTGACAAAATCAAATATAAATTAGTCCTAAATCAAACCAATAAATAAGGAGAGAATACATACATGGAGATCACAATTCCATGTATAACATGGTGGACGACCACCCATTCCAAATAGGGCATGGGTGCCGCCCACCCCTTTCCTAATGGAGGGCAATCTCATGATAATTCATGAGATTGCATATCTCCATGGAGATTCTCTCTTTATTTATTTCCAATAACTTTTGTTGGGTTTTATTCTTCAAAAATAATTCACAATTATATTTGAGAATATTGCAATCTTGCCATGAAAAAATTGTGAATCAAATTCACAACCCAAAACAATATATAATTTACATTGTCAATTAATTACACAATGTGTATCCAATACACATAATAATTAATCAACACATATAAATTATAATTAGCTCTCTCTAATACACTATAAATCACATTTATAATATATAATGAATAATTGGATATTACTATCCACATTATTCTTATCCATAATAATTAAATCACATTTAATTATATTGGATAACTTATTCTCATGTGCTCAAATAATATGAATTACATTCATATTATTTACATCTTTGATAATCAAATCACATTTAATTATCTAAGATAACTCTCCTTATAATATGAATCAAATTCATATTATTCATGATAATTAAATCACATTTAGTTATCCATTTTCTCAATGCTCGGATACATATATCAACAATAGAATTATCCATGAACTCTTTCAAGGATAATGCGCTTTCTCCGCGAATACTTGGAGATAAGGACAAGGCGATTGTATTGTTCCACGTATAGTGACATGGATATTGAGATCATATCTCAAATCCAGATCGCGGGCCTCCCATAGATGCTTGATAAATCAAGACCGCAAATCTAATCATCTCATTGCATCTGAATCATATTCAAATCAATGTCCAATGATTGGACTAAGATAAGATTACTTCTCTACTGAGAGGAGTCACTAAAATCCAAACCCGTTTCATCACTCCCTAGGAATGGAAGCGTCATGGTTATACAATCGTTTATGATCACATCATCCTCAGGTATTCCTAATACCTGTACATCCTGCATACTGGAAGACCCAGATTAAACCCGAAGTATTGGATCAACTTTATACTGTCTACTTCATGGTTTTATCAATAAGTTTCTCATTCGATCATTGGGAGTCGGTATTGATCATATACTTTCCAAAAGCATATATCATACCTAGGTCTTGATCATATACTTTCCAAAAATATATATCAAACCAACAAATTCAGTCAAGCTTCCAAAGCGAGACGACCGTGCGCACGGAATTTGATTCTTCCCAATATCTCATGAGTGAGCTCATGTCTTCCGGTTCAGTAGTGAACCTGTATGATCCCTTTGAGAGATCGTATTACTCATATGCCCTTATATGCACACCAGCGCGCCGGTGTATAGACCTTGATTAGGCCATCAACCTATTGGTCTGCCAAATGTACATACTCAGACATATAGTAACACATCTGTCTCCGGTCAGAGGATGTGTGCCTATATCATGACAGCATATGATATAGGACTTTGGTTATCTCGATCTCGTTAAGTCAACTCTTTGACCTAACTAATCTGACACCTCCGAATCTCTATTCCTATGCAGAGGACCTGCATCAAGAAGTCGGCCAGATATCAGCCTAACTGAGATAGGATTGCCATCTCCTACTCAGGCTGGAGATCATCTCTTAATAATCATTTGACGGTGCTTGATGAGTCCTCAATCTAACTCATTAGATATTCATCTAAGCACCAGCCTCTATGATTCAATAATTGAATCAACAGCTGTATGATCATTAAGATGGCCATGGTACATAACCCTAATTGCACTAAGGGACCTATTATGCAAACTACGTACTCTTTATTTCAGATTAAGGAGTGAATTGCAATAACATTTATTGCATAATGGCTCGCCGTGGGCTCGCATGTCCAACATGAATGGGTGCAAGAGAAGTTTAAAATTAAAAGAGCATGCTTTAAAGCTATGTCTAAGGATAGAACAAAGGAAACTGTCACAAACTACAAAATAGCGAAAAAGGAAGCAAAGAAGGTTTTAAGCGAAGCTAAGTCAAAAGCTTATGAAGTTTTGTATAAAAATCTTGACTCTAAGGAGGGCCAGAAGGATATATTCAGGTTGGCCAAAGCAAGAGAAAGAAAGGCTAAAGACCTTTCTCAAGTGAGATGCATTAAGGACGAGGAAGGTCACATGCTTGTTACTCATAAGGATATAGAGACTAGATGAGAGCAGTACTTCCATAAACTTTTCATTGGGGAAGGAAATAGAGAGATCACTTTGGGTGATGTAGCTAGTAGTGAAAGTTACTTGAATCGTGCAAGCTACAGACGGATACAAAGAAAGGAAGTAGAGGAGGCTTTGAAGGTTATGAGATTGTGAAAGGTGTAGGACCGGATGACATCCCTGTAGAAGTATGGAGAGTTTTAGGTGAGCGCAGTTTGACTTGACTTACGAATCTATTCAATGTTATTTGGCGAAGCAAGAAAATGCCTGAAGATTGGAGGAAGTGTATTGTGGTGCCTCTTTATAAGAATAAAGGAGACATTTAAAATTGTTCAAATTACAGAGGTATCAAGCTGATGAGTCAAACTACGAAAATTTGAGAACGTGTGATGGAAAGAAGGTTGAGGCAAGTTTCCAACATAAAAGAAAACCAATTCGGATTCATGCCAGGTCGCTCAACTATTGAAGCCATTCATTTGCTGAGGAGAACAATGGAGATTTATAGAGATAAAGGAATAACATCCATATGATTTTTATTGATTTGGAGAATGCTTATGATTCTGTCCCACGAGAGATATTGTGAGAGTTTTGCATAAGAGACAAGTACCTCTCCAGTACATTAACCTTATAAAGGACACGCATGATAGGGCTTTATCTTGTGTAAGGACCCCGTCTGGGAAGACTGGCTTTTTCGACATAAACATTCGTTTACATCAAGGTTTAGCTTTGCGTCCATTTCTTTTTATTTTGATTATGGAAGAGTTGACAAGTCACATTCAGGATGAGTTACCTTGGTGTATGTTATGCTGATGATATTGTGTTGATTGATGAGACTAGAGATGGAGTAAATAAGAAGCTTGAGGTTTGGAGACATGAGTTAAAGAGTAGAGGATTTCGTATAAGTAGTGCTAAGACGGAATATATGTAGCACCTTTGATGGAAGCAATGGTGAAGGAATCAAGGTAAAGATTGGTGATGATAACATTCGAAAGAGAGATTCTTTTAGATTTCTGGGATCTATTTTGCAACATGATGGGGAAATTGATGGATGTTGGAGCATAAGTTGTATGCGCCTATTGTGTTGTAGCAGGGTAAATGGATCCTAGAGGAGATCCATTTATACCATCCAGTGTTTAGTCCCACATCGTCCAACGGTGGGACTTGGAGGCTCTGGAGAGGCTATATAAGGAGCTCCAGACCTCCTGTATCCATTGAAGAAGTCAATAGACAAACACGCCCCGTTGAAGGCTTCTCCCGTGGTTTCATCCCGCTCCTCACGGAGTAGGGTTCCACGTAAATCCTGCTGTTCTTTATTCTTCTTTATATTTTTCCATGTTCGCTTCCGCTTCCGATTTTCTAACATGGTATCAGAGCGGGTCGATTCTCGAGGATTTGTTCTTGAGATTTATTCTTTGTCTTGTTCAAGATTCGATTGTTTTTAAAGATTATTTTCATGTATTGTTGAAGTCCAGCTTATGTTAGAGAGGTTCTAGGGTTTTCGAAGAAACCCTAATTTTTGCTCGGCTGGAGCCCTGAAGTCCTTGCTCCTGTGTTCGAAAAAAAAGAAACGCAACAGGCGGCACGCAAGCCACTCTCCAGATCTACAGACGGTGACGGCGGCAAGTTATTCCCCCAGTGCGAGCTCGCTGCAGTCCATACAGAATATGGCGTGGTCTCCAGATCCAGTCCTATCACGCCTCCCATCGCCATGCCCCCAGGCGCGATGAGCCCCCAAGCCCTCCAGTCCATACAGAAACTGTTTGTCGCACAGCCCCAGGCGGCCGCACAGCCCCAGGCGGCCGCACAGCCTCAAGCGACGGCGTCGATACAAGAAGAAAGAAAAAAAAGGGTGCCCAATCCCCAGTGCACCCCGCGCGCCTCCAGTCATAGGGACCCTACTCCTTCGACCTCCAGCAGATGCAGGCGCCGCCGCCTACGCATACCTCAGGCGCCAACCCATCGCTCAGCAGCAGGCGACACATCTTCCCAAGCAGCAGCGATCCTCGAGAACCTTCAAGCCCTTTGCGATATCGGGATCGGCGAGCTTGGCTCTGACGGCGAAACAGGCGAGGCCTCCTTCCAGGAAGGGCTCCATGCCCTCATCTCCTTCGAAATCCAACGGCATCATGCAGAGGCAACCCAGGAAGTCCAAGCAGCGTGCAGGCGTTGTTCCAGGTTCCCTCGGGGCACCACGCGAACGATATAACCTCCCCATCGGGGGCGGCGTATAATTGATGGGAACCCTAAGTTAATAGGGTAGCGGGCATTATTATTAAAAAAAACAAAGGGGACGTTCCCGCTGGGACCCTAAAGAAGGGCGGCTGATTTTTCAGCCCTAGTGGGCCACGAGTATAAGCCTTTGGGCTGTGGGGTGTTTTATTTAAAAAGAGAGAGTGAGAGCGCTCCATAGTTTTGTAAAAAAAAGAAAAAGAAAAAGGCGCGTACAATAAAAAAAGCCGTACGCAAGAATTTAAAAAAATGCAAAAGTCGAAAAAAAAATGTTGATGAAAAGCCGAAAAAAAAACAACGGCTTAAAAAAAATGTTTCGAAAAAAAAAGAATGTTTTGAAAGCCGACAAATGTGTAATCGGCTAAGTGATGTTTGTTGTCCCCATTATGTTGTCTTCTCCCAACTTGATCGACGTCTATGTTTTCCGACAAGTATGGGAGAAAGGGGGAGTATATGTAGAGTCACAGGTATGTTCATGATCTAGATTCAGATGCCAGTCTCCAGACCAGCCAGTGGATCAGACTCTACAATTGTTCAGACTCGACGATTGTCTTCCGAGTCCAGTTTCAGACAGAAACAAGTGTGCAGTCATTTTCAGATGAGCATATGTTGCCATCATTGTCAGAGGTCCCCATCATTATTCTTGTTTTGTCGGCCAGAGCTTTCATGTGAGCCATAGGGACTCCAGAGCAGAGGACCATTCCCTATGCCATTGAGGGCAAGGGTTTTCATGTGGTATCATAGGTACACCAGAGCAGTGCACCATTCTCTGAGCCAGATGGGAGAGACCCAGTTCTCCGACGAGGAGACTTCAGGCGCAAGTTCAGACTCGATGGTCAGATTCCGAGTCTTCAGTTGACTCA
This sequence comes from Ottelia alismoides, assembly GCA_037367405.1. NCBI lineage: Eukaryota > Viridiplantae > Streptophyta > Magnoliopsida > Alismatales > Hydrocharitaceae > Ottelia > Ottelia alismoides. The sequence continues at coordinate 322,485 of JAZKJV010010489.1, read as the reverse complement.
CACTCCAGCCCGTTCGTCCTCCTCACCTGCACGGCATGAGAAGCAACGTCCTCGACTGCAGCAATGTGCGTGTTGGGTTGATATTGTCCGTAGTGTCTTGTAGCGTTGAGTTGAGTTTCTGTCTGTTTGTCCAAGCTGAGCATTGCATGCTCCAGCTTGAGAGGGAGTGTTGGAGCATAAGTTGTATGCGCCTATTGTGTTGTAGCAGGGTAAATGGATCCTGGAGGAGATCCATTTACCCCATCCAGTGTTTAGTCCCACATCGTCCAACGGTGGGACTTGGAGGCTCTGGAGAGGCTATATAAGGAGCCCCAAACCTCATGTATCCATTGAGAAAGTCAATAGACAAACACGCCCCGTTGAGGGCTTCTCCCGTGGTTTCATCCCGCTCCTCACGGAGTAGGGTTCCACGTAAATCCTGCTGTTCTTTATTCTTCTTTATATTTTTCTATGTTCGCTTCCGCTTCCGATTTTCTAACACGGAATAAGTAGTGCTAAGACGGAATATATGTAGCACCTTTGATGGAAGCAATGGTGAAGGAATCAAGGTAAAGATTGGTGATGATAACATTCGAAAAGGAGATTCTTTTAGATTTCTGGGATCTATTTTGCAACATGATGGGGAAATTGATGGAGATGTCACTAATAGAATAGATGCAGGCTGGCTAAAGTGGAGAGAAGCCTCTGATATTCTCTGTGATAAGAAAATTCCTTTAAAAATTAAAGGAAAGTTTTACAAAGCAGCTGTGATACATGTTATGCTTTATGGATCTGAATATTGCCCATGAACCATAGATATGTGCAGAGAATGGTTGTAACAGAAATGAAAATGCTAAGGTCAATGTGTGGACACACACGTAAAGATCGGATTCGGAATGATGCAATCAGAAAGAAAGTTGGTGTAGCTCCGATCGAGGGTAAGATACGAGAAATCTGCTTAAGATGGTTTGGTCATTTGCAAAGAAGATCAGTTGATTTACCAGTTAGGAGATGCGAGTATTGGGATTTTGAGCTAGCTAAGAGAGGGCGAGGACGACCCAAGAAGTGTTGGAAAGAGACCATACGAATGGATCTTAGTTTTGTGGATATAAGTTTGGGATTAACCCAAGATAGATCTGAATGAAGGCTAAGAATCCATGTAGCCGAACCGACTTAATTGTGGGAAAAGGCTTTGTTGTTGTTGTTGTATGTCTATCTTATGTAATTTACCCATAGCTCTCTCTATATATATATATGAGAGACTAGAGTTACTGGAATAAACAACTCTTTCTATTTTCCCAACAGTTTTGTTGTTGTAGTCGTCATATAGGCTTGTGAGATGTAAGTACTCAATGAGAGTGGATTCACCTTGAGATGCGAATCATATCCATACACATACATATTAGTGAGGTGAGACTTGGTCGTCTTCTGAGAATATGTCCGTTCTAGCTCATCCCACCTGCCTTCACTGTGTCCTTGTGGAGTAAGTTTGCAACAATGTGTAGCTCAACATTGTTGGTCATCCAAGTGATTACGTAATATTGATAGTTTATTCCAAGCCATGTATTATAATCCCTATTTGTCTCTTTGGAGGATTTTTCGTCAAAATGTAGATTTTTGTTGACCATAGATGAACACCTTGAAGGCATGAGACCATAACACAATGTTTTATACGTCTTTGAGTTTGATAGAAGTGCCTGGTACCATAATTGAAGATGTAGTGTATATGGGCTTGGTTTTGGTAGGAAGAGATGCCATCATGGTCAAATCAAGATATTAAGAAGAACACTTGTTCGCTCAGTTATGCGTATGGGTTTCCTAAATCAACGTCGAGTGACCCCAAATAGGTAATAAATGCCCTAGGGTACATGCACAGGAGGTTAGGTTGCTGGGATATGTTCATCAAAGGTCTTAATAGGTACTGATGGCCAGGATGAGGTGTAGATGCAACTGAATGTGGTATGGATGAGGCTACAGGAAGTAGCCAGGAGGCCTGAGTGGCAGCTAGAGGCATTGACTAGGTGCCCTAGGTTCACGCACGACCTGTATGCAGCCTTATGGCAACCCGGTGGCTGCGCGCGACACCTAACATCGACATGGCAGGGACTGGATGTGTCATTCCTGCACCCTCGAGGGCTCTGAGCGGCAACCTTACAGTGGTGTGGGGGGCTTTTGTAGCCCTGGTGTCGTGGGTTGGGAAGAGGTGGCCTTGCGAGGGTTAAGGATGGAAGAAGAAGGAGCTTGAGGTGATTGTGGGTGCAAGGTATGAGTTTCAGTCTAGGACCGTCAATCTGATAGCATGCAACGAAAGATGAGAGAATGAATGACATGTCTTATTCAATGGGTCTAGGTTTCTTATATAGTGTGGAACCCTAGAGGAGAAAAAAGAAAAAAATTGCATAAATACCTCGAAGGGGATTTAGACTAAAATAAGAATACAATGACTCAATAAATTTGACAAGAAATTTTAAGGCATTAAGCGGATCAATAAGCACTAAGACATTCGTAATTTAATATATATACATAGGGATATTTACACGCATAACCCTGAGTAGTTTCATAATTACCCCAGGAACCTTTGATAATCACGAGTTACACCGAAGACCCTGAATAATGTTTAACCTTTACATGACCTAACTCTATGTCAAGTTCCGTCTTAGTTCTCCGTTAACTCTAAATGAAAAAGTTATATGTTAACAATTTTACCCTTTAAAATACATCATATTTATAACATGATACCATTCTGTATATCAAAAGATATTTTATATTTTACACCCTTTAAATTTTCATTATTGATAAGTAGTCACTATCTCCTTCCTCCTCCTTCCCTGTTTGATCTCTCCAGCACCCACCACCGATCATCCCCTCCGCCCCCTTCCTCGACGCTTCCTCTGCCACCCTCCCAATCGGCAAGGGACCTGACCTCCTCCTGCAACCGCCCCCGCAAGTCGATGCCCCAAGTCAGTGCCCCCCAGGTCGAAACCCCCGGTAGTCGGTGCACTGGGATGTCTACCAGTCGGCAAGGGAGCCGCCTCCGCCTTCAAGTCCCCCCCAACCCATCCTGCATCTGCACGAACCCACCCAACCCCCGTCTCCGACCGCACAGAAACCTTTGCCTCTCCCCCCGTCTCCGCCTGCACGACCCCCCCCCCCCCTCGTGTCTGCACGAACCCACCCAACCCCCGTCTCCGACCGCACGAAACCCCCTCTCCCCCCGTCTCCGCCTGCACGACCCCCCGCCCCCTGCAGAGCCCACAAGCCCCCCACCCCCTGTCTCCCCTGCCCCACCCCCCGTATCCGTCTGCACCCCTCCCCATTGTCGTCCACCTACACACCCCTTCCCAGTTCGTAGCCTGCAAGCCCTCAGCCAAACCCCAGGTCCCCTCCCAGTTCGGAGCCTGCAACCTCCCCCCAAGTCGGAGCCTCCACATGCACACCCCTAGGAGCACCGCCAGCAAGTCCAGTCTACCTACCCCGTCGTCGCCCTCATCCCCCTAGATGATGGAAGTTCCATCTGCTCTTCCTCGTCACCCATCTTCTCCTCTTCTTTACCCTTTTTTTTATTTTTAGTTAATCCCAACCGTTACATTATGGATTGGTTAGATTAACTCAACCATCTGGTTGAGTTAATGAACCAAACTAACAGAAGGTTACGTGTGTAAAACGACCCAATTATTCAAGGTCTTCGGTGTAATTCATAATTATCGAGGGTTTCTGGGGTAATTATGAAACTATTCAGGGTTATGGGTGTAAATATCCCATATATATTTGTATGCATGTAAACTCCTGTTAATTAAAGATATTGAATATAAAAAATGAGTAGAAAATATAATGCACCTCGTAGGAAAGATAAAATGTTTATGATTGTTATCCCAATTCCTCATCCCACATTTATTTTCATGCTCCCACATTCCTTACCCTATCTTTTCCATTCCTATTTTTATTATTGACCAAAGATCCAACAAATCCATGGTAGATTGTGGTGCTCCTCCCAGCATGTTAAAACAAAACAATGGTCTTTCTACTTTGAGTTCCTCCTTAAAGCTTGTCGTGATTTGAAATTTATCTATATATCCCTCTTATGTATTTTTGTTGTTTTGATTTTCCTTGCATGGCAATTCATGATGATATTTATCATTATCAAGACGACATTAATGTTACATGAGTAATCTACAAGCTCTTTGCACCATAATGTAATTTGTTCCTTTGTATACAAAATTCGGCGTGTTCTTTGCTCGAGCTGAATGAAGAGGCTTTATCTTGCTAAAATTTTTTTGTTATCCTCAAATAATAATATTAGTTTGTATTATTTTTTAAGTGAGCTTGGTCTTGTCTTTCTTTAAGATGCAATGATAATAAAAATTTGCTCAAAATTTTCGTCAATGATATTCAATCTCTTTGATAGGATTATATAATTATATTGTATATACATTTCTTTCGTCATATAAAAAAGTGTATATTTAGATTATAAAAGACATTCAAATACAATCATTGTAAAAAAAGGTATTTTTATTCACTATATATTGCTTTAATATTTTCCTTTTATAATTTTTTCGTAATCTGTGTTCAAAACTAGAATTATACAAAACATCAATAAACATTTCAAATTTGAAATAAAATGAATCAAATATTGTTGCGATATTAGTTATCTTTTTATTATTTTATGTTTTCTCTATTCTTTCTGTCCTCTTTATGTAATTTGTCCAAAAGGTTTCTCCTCTATGTAAGAGAACCCTAAGGCCGAATGAATAAGCAAGTTATTATTTTCTCCCAATATGGTATTCGAACGACGGTCTTAGATCGGAGTTCGAGTACCCCATCTGTGCCCAACTCCTCACCCGACAACCTTGATGTGCCCTTGCGCCGCCGTGGCCCCTCGCACACCGCTAACAGCTGCGCATCGCCACAGCACTACGTGCCTTCGTGAGAACCCCTTAGGATCCGGGTACCCGTTTACGGCACATTTCGCAATATTCCATTCACTAAAGATCGCATAATTTATAGAAAAATAGGGATTTTTTTTGTTGCAATCATTGGCATCTGACATTCACATTTATATTCATAACCACAAGTTAATAGAGACAATTGGCACCAAAATCTTATTTCATTAATTTCCATATGATTTTACAATGTATACAATGTCTGTCAGTACATACAACATCCCAAAAATTTGACTGAAGAGAAGAAGCATTTTACAATATCAATTGAACTAAAAACTGTAACAAAGACCACATACCGTCTGATATATACCTTGTCTCCTGGAACCATGTATATCTACTAAATAGCAGACTCTTTGCATGCCAAACATGTTTGGAAAGAAGAGGTGTCAGCAGGCGCTAGTACCTCTCAAAAACTTATAAACATAATTAACAAGTAGAAAGGTGGAACAACTGAATTTAATTTTATTTCTACTTGCAAATGTAAAAGGTTTCCAAATTTCTAGTAAGCACCTCTCATGATTAGCCAATATCCCAATATTTCCCACATACACATATTTATATTGTAACTAATTGATCATAAGTAACTATATTTTATTCTCATATTACTTAGAGATCATATTTGTGGATTTTGATGATGGGAAAGATGAGATAAAAAGATATAATTATTTATTAAATTCTTAAGTCTAGTGGATAGTCTGTGGTCTTAGTTCGTGTGAAACCTCACACTATGACTCTAAGACTTGGGAAAAGTCTTAGGGTTGGGGTGTTTCCGTAGGCATGCGGTGTTGTATAATGCATCCTAACTAAGTTCCCAACACGTCCACTAGCTTAATGGATTTTTTTTCAGATTATAGTCACTTCCATTTACTCATCTTAATTTGTGATCTTTATAAGGATTTCGAAACAGATTATAGTCACTCTCAATCATCTGAATTTTCAATTGTAATTTCTCCAAACCTTTACAGTAACTCTCTCAGATGTAACTCTCAATGATGTAGATATAGATGTAGATATGGATGATCTGGATGTAAAATCGCCAAGTCTGTTGGCGAAAGAAAACTCAAGCGGTGAAGAAGCCTACAAATGCCTCTTCCGTCTCGCCCTCTAGTTGGAAGGACGGTCCAATAGAGGGATAGGTCTACTCCCCAACTACGCCACTGAGACGGGTGAGAGGGACTTCCCGGAAAAGTCACTCTAGAAAAACAACCCGAACGGTAACGAGCAACCGAGCTCGTACGTAAAATTGAAAACCAAGGATCCCCCGCCTGGGTATCCTAAAACAGAGGGTCAGCGGAATGGTCTAAAGTCAGGATCCCAACGAGGTGTAAAAACACTGCGAGCTCGCGTAAAAACCGAAAAGGGACTGGGATCCTAGACCCGCGCACTTGGCGGCCGCTGCCCTAACTGGGCTTCCTTTCTTCCGCCCAGCTGAGGGTCACCACGCCCTCGCACGGTTAGGTGTAAGGGTTACCATAACCGGCCACAATTAACTCTCATCACTTATTTACTATCATACTCTATTACTTGAGTAATTCTCCATGATCATATAAAATGATGATGTATATTCCTTCCTTCTATTGGATATTCAACATTCCCCTAACGTGATATGGATTTCAACATTCACTCAGCCTCCCATCAAGATTAAGAGCAAGCAAAGTTCGTATTCATAAAAAGAATGATCCGATTGAAAGATATGATGCGCTTAATCACATATATAAAATTCCATTTAATGAGTATACTTGTGATAATAGAACACCAGTATGCAAACAGATTAATTTAACAAGTATAATAGATTACACACTTTAATTAATCATGATAAAATTTGTGTAACCCCTTTATATATATAAAGTATCAAGGACATTTAGAAATAACAACTAAACTGGATGTTATAACTTTAAGGAGTATGAAGAGGTATGGTATATCACTCTTAGATATAAGCCTTAACTCCATTGTGCATGGAATATAGATACAATTCACAAAATTTTGTCTAAATCGATTTATAACATACATTGCATAAATTATTATAAGTTCAACCTATACAGATAGTTCCATGGATGTACAGATTACAAAAAAATTTATAAATAGATGAAGGGTTATAATATACACCACACTATTAATATACATCACTAGTCAGTTTATTACTAGTATTGTTATTTTACAAGCACTTGGTATAATTCAGTTATGCTTTTATTGTAATTCTCTTCAAACTTACCCAAATTTACCTATGATATTCTAATATGATTATTTTACTGGTATTAACAAATAACTATACATTCCCAGAATATATATGACAGTTGAGAAACCTGCTCTTAGACAGTATAGAGCAAACTCATAATCCATGTGTGCTATGAATTTTCATGCCACAATGATTAGCAATAGGATTATGAAAAGGAGCAAGATTTTTAAAAGTGTCATGAGAACCACGTTTTATTCGCATGCAGTAAGGAAATGAATATGGTTGTGAAGAGATCTAAACTGTGTAGACCTTTAATCAAACTTAAACAGCAGTAGTTACTGGATTCCCGTAAATATGAGCAAAAGGCTCTAAAATTACTGGAATGAAAATTTAATTCAAAGAGTAAATTCCAAAATTCAGCAAATAAGGAATTTGGTATATATATAACACATGCATAAGCTCTACCGTTTTTTTTTCTTTTCCTTTTTTTTTATAATCTTATATTGGATCATGGATCCTTCACAATTGTTGGTAAAGTAATTCCTTTGAAAATGTAACCCTTAAACTAATTCAGGGATTTATATGGTAATTAAAACAGAAATTGCATGAAGCCAATTACCAACAAATTAAATGTTACAGAGCAGGATCTGCTAACTTGATTCACCAGAAGATAATAAGTAACATTTTCAGATTTAATCCAGTAACTAGCATAGTTCTGCAAAATTTTGCATTAATTGCCTTGATTCATTATTCAACAATTTATATCTATTATTATTATTATTTTGCTACTCATTGAAGCAACACATGAGATCTAAAGTTAACATCAGATGCATGAGCTAATTTCCAGAAATAACAATAAAACTTTCATTGAAAATGTGTAAAATTATAAGAGATGGGGCAGAAATGGAGGTTAAATTCATGTGTGACAGCAAAAGAAGGGAAAGGAAGTGTACCTTAGATTTTACCCCAAGTTTAGAGATGAAACTCCAACATGCAATGGCTATGGAGATTGCACCTGCAGATCTCCAGTGGCTGGAAGCTAAAATTTTTGCAAAGGAAATGGAGATTGGAAAAAAAAGGGAGAGAAAATGAGGTGGTTTCCCTCTCTCGGCTGGGGATTTTGAGAGGAAAGTTTGGGAGATTTAGGGGGGCTATTTATAAGGGAAAAGGAGAAAGGTTGGGTTGACAAGTGGAAAGAACATTTTCCAAATGGAAAAGGAGAGAGGAGGAAAAAAAATCCAAACCATACGGCTGTCCTGGAAAACTGCTGCTACTGTCGCAGAGAAATAACTTTTTTTTTATTTTTAATAAGTTTTTCAGGCTAATTTCTCCTACTTATATAAGGTACACAAACCGTCTGCATTCGCGCCTCGATTGTCGGATTCTGATGCGAAATGTCTCGTTTTGATCGTCTCTAAATGTCGATCAATATGAGTATAATATTGATATACTTTCGGATGGGTTTTGAATACCCGAATTTCCGAGATACCATTTCGGTTTGGGGTTAAAATTTGCGAACTAAAAATATCAAACGACATCCGATTGACGAACGGTCAATTCCGTTGGTCTTGTTTTGTCGAATCAGATCTAATGACGGTCTCGGTTTGTTTTGCGGTTTCCGAATTTGCGTCGCAGCTTTTTCGCGGCGCGCATTACGAAGCGACCGATTTTTGGTCGATTTTCACCCGAAAAACTTTTGATTCACGATCAATTGATCATTTTAAGTTGTTTGGCATTGACCAACAACTTTATTGGGTTTATCGGACTTAAATCGGATCGAGTTCGGGTTCTATTGGAAACCGGGTGTTACAATTATAAAAACCTCAAAGGGAGTCTCGTCCTCGAGACTCGAGTCAAGGCTATTAGGTGTCTTGTTTGATTCATATAGCCGTAAAAACTTCAAAGAGAAAACAAGTCATATATTTTAACATATATCTAAAAGCTTGTTTTGATTATTACCTCATAAAAGTTGCGGGTATTGTGCCCGCATATCCGCTTCGGTCTCCCACGTCGCCTCTTCGACGCCGTGTCGGTGCCACAACACCTTGATCAATGGGATTTCTTTACTGCGAAGTTTCTTCATCGCACTGTCAAGTATCTGCACTGGCCTCTCCTCGTATGTCAAATCAGGCTCCACGTCTAAATTCTTGTAGCTGATAATGTGCCGAAGGTCGTGCACATATTTTCTCAAATTGGATACGTGGAAGACATTATGGATAGCTGAAAGATGTGGAGGAAGAGCTACTCTGTAAGCAACCTTCCCCACTCTAGCCAGAATCTCAAAAGATCCAACATATCGCGGCGCCAACTTGCCACGGACACCGAATCTTTGTACTCCCTTCATGGGAGATACTCGCAAAAATACCCAATCTCCGACCTGTATTTATAGGAGTTTTATTAGTATGTGAGATTAAGTTGAACAAATATATATGTCATAATTGAATGGATGAAGAGGAAAGAATTGGATTACCTGGAACTCCAAGTCTCTTCTCCGACGGTCTGCATAGCTCTTCTGGCGGCTCTGTGCCGTCAGAAGCCTCCGTCTCACAAGATCAACAGCTCTCGCAGTCTCCTCCAAGAGATCCACGGAATATAAAGCATGATCACCTACCTCACGCCAACTGAGAGGTGTGAGGCATCTTCGCCCGTATAGGGCTTCGAATGGTGCCATGCCAATACTGGAGTGATAGCTGTTGTTGTACGTGAATTCCACCAACGGCAAATGGTCCTTTCAGGACCCTTTCCACTCCAAAGTGCATGCGCGAAGTAGATCCTCAAGCATCTGAATGGTGCACTCACTCTGTTCGTCTGTCTGCGGATGGTATGCAGAACTCATCTTCAGCTATGTCTGTAGTGCTGACATGAACTGATGCCAATAATGAGATGTAAATCTCGAATCCCTGTCAGACACCACCTCTCGTGGTATACCATGTAGCCTAATGATATTCTGCACATAGAGCTTGGCCAATCTGGATGGAGTGTAAGTCGTGTTGACAGGTATGAAATAGGCTGACTTGGTCAATCTATCAACAACAACCCAAATGGAATCATGGCCACCTGGTGTCTTCGGCAATCCTGTGACAAAATCCATAGAAATGCTCTCCCATTTCCACTCAGGAATGGGGAGAGACTGCAGTAATCCTGGTGGTCTCCTGTGCTCGGCCTTGACCATCTGACAGATCATGCATCCGCTGACATGCTGCGCCACATCGCGCTTCATTCCATCCCACCAGAAATGTCGACGCAGATCACGGTACATCTTCGTACTGCCTGGATGTATAGATAATCGTGAATTGTGTGCCTCATCCAAAATGTCTCTGCAAAGCTGCTCGTCATTGGGTACAACGATCTGTCCTGCCTTCCATAAAATAGACTCCATCACAACAAAGTCATCAAATTCGTCCTTGATGGCGCGCATGTATCTATCTCGGATCCAAGGATCTGTCTTCTGGCCCTCTACAATACGATCCCAAAGACTACTGTATCGTGGAGGCACGGCGGTAGAAATGGATGTGCTCTCCTGAGGATGCCAATCACTCAAAGCTGCAAGCGTATCCCACGTGTATAGCCAGTTCGCTGTACCCTCTGCATGCGCTCTCCTGCTAAGTGCATCAGCCACCACATTTCCCTTACCGGGATGGTAAGGATCGTGCAATCATAATCCTTCAGCAGCTCGAGTCATCTGCGCTACCTCATGTTCAGCTCCTTCTGATCAAAGATGTACTTCAGACTCTTGTGGTCTATAAAGATCTCAAATTTACCCCATATAGGTAGTGACGCAAGATCTTCAAGGAGAAGACAACTGCCGCCAACTCCAAGTCATGTGTAGGGTAGTTCCGCTCGTGCGGTCTCAACTGCCGTGATGCGTAAGCAATCACATGTCCTCTCTGCATCAACACTGCTCCTAGACCTTCTTCAGATGCATCGGTATAGACTGCATAGTCCTGAGTGCCTGAAGGAAGAGCAAGAATAGGCGTTGTAGTCAACCTCTCCTTCAGTGTCTGGAAGGCCTGCTCACATGAATCGTCCCAAATGAATGGAATTCCCTTCTGCCTCAATCGTGTCAGAGGGCGAACAATGCGTGAATCCACTGACAAAGCGTCTGTAATAACCTGCTATCCCAAGGAAGCTTCGACTCTGCGTGACAGTCTCGGGCTGCTCCCAAGACATAACTGCATTTATCTTCGTAGGATCAACTGCAATGCCTGCTCCATAAATGATATGCCCGAGAAATGAGACCTGGGATAACCAGAACTCACACTTGCTCAACTTGGCATATAGCTTGTGCTCTCGCAATGTGTCCAAAACAATCCGTAGATCATTCGCATGATCCCATTCATTCCGTGAATAGATGAGCACATCATCGATGAACACCACTACAAACTTGTCCAAGTATGGACTAGATACGGTTCATCATATCCATGAAAGCCGCAGGTGCATTGGTGAGCCCAAACGGCATCACCACAAAGTCGTAGTGTTCATAGCGTGTCCTGAATGCAGTCTTCGAAATATCAGCCTCTCTAATCCTCAGCTGATGGTAACCTGAGCGAAGATCGATCTTCGAGAAAACCGAAGATCCCTGAAGCTGGTCGAACAAATCATCGATGCGTGGCAAAGGATAACGATTTTCCACCGTTCTCTTGTTCAGCTGCCTATAATCGATGCACAATCTCATGGATCCATCCTTCTTTTTGGCAAATAGAACTGGAGCACCCCAAGGTGAAGTGCTCGGTCTCACGAATCCCAAATCAAGTAACTCCTGCAACTGCACCTTCAGCTCCCTCAACTCGGCTGGTGCCATACGATATGGTGTCATAGATATCGGTTATGTATCTGGCAATAATGTGATGTCAAACTTGATCTCTCTCTCAGGAGGTAATCCTGGTAGCTCATCAGGAAACACGTCAGGGTATTCTGATACTACTCGGATGTCCTGTGCCATCGGCTCCTGATCAGATACCTCCCGAACAAATGCAAAGTATGAATCACAACCCTGATCAACAAGTCGCTGAGCTCGCAACACTGAAATGTACTCCATGGCGGAGTTATGTATAGTACCCTCAAAAGTGAACTCGGGTAGATCGGGAATCCTGAAGACAACCGTCTTCCTAAAGCAATCAACAAGTGCATGATGAGCGGATAACCCATCCATGCCTAAAATCAAGTCGAACTGATCAAGTTGTAGGAGTAGATAATATGCGATCATCTTGTGACCGCCAGTCAGTATGGGCAAGTGCCTGACTTTCAGGGAAATGACAAACAAGTGGCCTCCTGGCCCTCGGATGTGATATGGGAAAGAGAGAGTTTCTATAACTCTATCTAAATAAGCAAGTAGCCTCGAAGAAAGAAAAGAATGCGTCACATCAGAATCAAATAGAACATGGAAAGGTCGATAAGAGTAGTCAATATGTGTTCTAATCGGTTAGTCATCTCTTGGTCTGGTTGGGATGACATGGCTCTGCATGAGAACCATTTATTAGTCATAAACTTTATGATTCGCAGATACTAGGATATATGCTTTTTCTCTTCTTGGGATATATTATGAAAATTAATGAAATTAGTGACATCAGTGGTAATTGAATTCGAATGTCATATTTCCCTTCTCGAACTCACGACAAGTCGGAAGACTGCCGCTATCTGAGAACATAATGCGATCAGAATTGCAATACTGCGAATGTGAGTATCGGGGTACCACTGCTCTGATACCAAAAATGTGAACCCCTTAGGATCCGGGTACCCGTTTACGGCACATTTCGCAATATTCCATTCACTAGAGATCGCATAATTTATAGGAAAATAGGGAATTTTTTTCGTTGCAATCATTGGCATATGACATTCACATTTATATTCATAACCACAAGTTAATAGAGACAATTGGCACCAAAATCTTATTTCATTAAATTCCATATGATTTTACAATGTATACAATGTTTGTCAGTACATACAACATCCCAAAAATTTGACTGAAGAGAAGAAGCACTTTACAATATCAATTGAACTAAAAACTGTAACAAAGACCACATATCGTCTGGTATAGACCTTGTCTCCTGGAACCATGTATAGCTAATAAATAGCAGACTGTTTGCCTGCCAAACATGTTAGGAAAGAAGAGGCGTCAGCAGGCGCTGGTACCTCCCAAAAACTTATAAACATAAACAAGGATTTAATATGTTCAAAAGTAACAAGTACAAAGGTGGAACAACTCAATTTAATTTTATTTCTACTTGCAAATGTAAAAGGTTTCCAAATTTCTAGTAAGCACCTCTCATGATTAGCCATTATCCCAACATTTCCCACATACGCATATTTATATTGTAACTAATTGATCATAAGTAAGTATATTTTATTCTCATATTACTTAGAGATCATATTTGTGGATTTTGATGATGGGAAAGATGAGATAAGAAGATATAATTATTTATTAAATTCTTAAGTCTAGTGGATAGTCTGTGGTCTTGGTTCGTGTGAAACCTCACACTATGACTCTAAGACTTGGGAAAAGTCTTAGGGTTGGTGTGCCTCCGTAGGCATGCGGTGTTGTATAATGCATCCTAACTAAGTTCCCAACATGTCCACTAGCTTAATGGATTTTTTTCAGATTATAGTCACTTCCATTTACTTATCTTAATTTGTGATCTTTATAAGGATTTCGAAACAGATTATAGTCACTCTCAATCATCTGAATTTTCAATTGTAATTTCTCCAAACCTATAGATGTAGATATGGATGATCTGGATGTAAAATCGCCAAGTCTGTTGGCGAAAGAAAATGCAAGCGGTGAAGAAGCCTACAAATGGCTCTTCCGTCTCACCCTCTAGTTGGAAGGACGGTCCAATAGAGGGATAGGTCTACTCCCCAACTACGCCACTGAGACGGGTGAGAGGGACTTCTCGGAAAAGTCACTCTAGAAAAACAACCCGACCGGTAACGAGCAACCGAGCTCGTACGTAAAACTGAAAACCAAGGATCCCCCGCCAGGGTATCCTAAAACAGAGGGTCAGCAGAATGGTCTAAAGTCGGGATCCCAACGAGGCGTAAAAACACTGCGAGCTCGCGTAAAAATCGAAAAGGGACTGGGATCCTAGACCCGCACACTTGGCGGCCGCTGCCCTAACTGGGCTTCCTTTCTTCCGCCCAGCTGAGGGTCACCGCGCCCTCGCACGGTTAGGTGTAAGGGTTACCATAACCGGCCACAATTAACTCTCATCACTTATTTACTATCACACTCTATTACTTGAGTAATTCTCCATGATCATATAAAATGATGATGTATATTCCTTCCTTCTATTGGATATTCAATATTCCCCTAACGTGATATGGATTTCAACATTCACTCAGCCTCCCATCAAGATTAAGAGCAAGCAAAGTTCGTATTCATAAAAAGAATGATCCGATTGAAAGATATGATGCGCTTAATCACATATATAAAATTCCATTTAATGAGTATACTTGTGATAATAGAACACCAGTATGCAAACAGATTAATTTAACAAGTATAATAGATTACACACTTTAATTAATCATGATAAAATTTGTGTAACCCCTTTATATATATATATATATAAAGTACCAAAGACATTTAGAAATAACAACTAAACTGGATGTTATAACTTTAAGGAGTATGAAGAGGTATGGTATATCACTCTTAGATATAAGCCTTAACTCATTGTGCATGGAATATAGATACAATTCACAAAATTTTGTCTAAATCGATTTATAACATACATCGCATAGATTATTATAAGTTCAACCTATACAGATAGTTCCATGGATGTACAGATTACAAAAAAATTTATAAATAGATGAAGGGTTATAATATACACCACACTATTAATATACATCACTAGTCAGTTTATTACTAGTATTATTATTTTACAAGCACTTGGTATAATTCAGTTATGCTTTTATTGTAATTCTCTTCAAACTTACCAAAATTTACCTATGATATTCTAATATGATTATTTTACTGGTATTAACAAATGATTATACATTCCCAGAATATATATGACAGTTGAGAAACCTGCTCTTAGACAGTATAGAGCAAACTCATAATCCATGTGTGCTATGAATTTTCATGCCACAATGATTAGCAATAGGATTATGAAAAGGAGCAAGATTTTTAAAAGTGTCATGAGAACCACGTTTTATTCGCATGCAGTAAGGAAATGAATATGGTTGTGAAGAGATCTAAACTGTGTAGACCTTTAATCAAACTTAAACAGCAGTAGTTACTGGATTCCCGTAAATATGAGCAAAAGGCTCTAAAATTTCTGGAATGAAAATTTAATTCAAAGAGTAAATTCCAAAATTCAGCAAATAAGGAATTTGGTATATATATAACACATGCATAAGCTCTACCGTTTTTTTTTCTTTTCCTTTTTTTATAATCTTATATTGGATCATGGATCCTTCACAGTTGTTGGTAAAGTAATTCCTTTGAAAATGTAACCCTTAAACTAATTCAGGGATTTATATGGTAATTAAAACAGAAATTGCATGAAGCCAATTGCCATCAAATTAAATGTTACAGAGCAGGATCTGCTAACTTGATTCACCAGAAGATAATAAGTAACATTTTCAGATTTAATCCAGTAACTAGCATAGTTCTGCAAAATTTTGCATTAATTGCCTTGATTCATTATTCAACAATTTATATCTATTACTATTATTTTGCTACTCATTGAAGCAGGACATGAGATCTAAAGTTAACATCAGATGCATGAGCTAATTTCCAGAAATAACAATAAAACTTTCATTGAAAATGTGTGAAATTATAAGAGATGGGGCAGAAATGGAGGTTAAATTCATGCGTGACAGCAAAAGAAGGTAAGTGTACCTTAGATTTTCCCCCAAGTTTAGAGATGAAACTCCAACATGCAATGGCTATGGAGATTGCACCTGCAGATCTCCAGTGGCTGGAAGCTAAAAATGTTGCAAAAGAAATGGAGATTGGAAAAAAGGGGAGAGAAAATGAGGTGGTTTCCCTCTCTCGGCTGGGGATTTTGAGAGGAAAGTTTGGGAGATTTGGGGGGCTATTTATAAGGGAAACGGAGAAAGGTTGGGTTGACAAGTGGAAAGAGCATTTGCCAAATGGAAAAGGAGAGAGGAAAAAAAATCCAAACCATATGGATGTCCTGAAAAACTGCTGCTACTGTAACAGAGAAATAAAAAAAATATTTTTAATAATTTTTTTAGGCCAATTTCTCCTACTTATATAAGGTACACAAACCGTCCGCATTCGCGCCTCGATTGTCGGATTCTGATGCGAAATGTCTCGTTTTGATCGTCTCTAAATGACGATCAATATGAGTATAATATTGATATACTTTCGGTTGGGTTTTGAATACCCGAATTTCCGAGATACGATCTCGGTTTCGGGTTAAATTTTACGAACTAAAAATATCAAACGACCTCCGATTGACGAACGGTCAATTCTGTTGGTCTTGTTTTGAATTGGATCTAATGACGGTCTCGGTTTGTTTTGCGGTTTACGAATTTGCGTCGCGGCTTGTTCGCGACGCGCATTACGAAGCGACCGATTTTTGGTCGATTTTCACCCGAACAACTTTTGATTCATGATCAATTGTCATTTTAAGTTGTTTGGCATTGACCTACAACTTTATTGGGTTTATCGGACCTAAATCAGATCGAGTTCGGGTTCTATTGGAAACCGGGTGTTACACTTCTTGCACCTCTGCGGCTCCCCCTTGCACCAAAAATGGCTCACTTGGTCAATTCTTCTCCTCTCCAGCACCGCACTGCAGTCTGAAATGATTAATTTTGACCGAAAATGTGATTTCAGACCTATAAATCGCCCTTTTCAGCCCTATCGTAAATCAAGGAGTGACGAGGATGGTTGTATGAGTCTAGACATACAAGTTATCCTCCATATGATCGTGTAGACTTGCTCGAATCGATCTACTTCCTAGTTGAATTCCATTTTCGGCCTCATTTTTTCATCATATCAGAGAACATGGGTGACGTCTTCTCTTCGTTTGATGCCTTCAAGGGGTCAACTCCCATTGTGAAGATGGATGCGACCAACTATGAGTTGTGGTCCATGCAGTTTTTGTTCCTTATGCAGTACAATAACAAGGAAGACATTCTGACAAAACTAGAGCCAATTAGACCTGGCCAATACGCGGGCCGGGCCGAACGAGCCATTGTTCAAAAACCTCTATCCAAAGCCCACCATGGGTTGGCCCATGGCTCATTTCGTTCTTTTTTCCATTGATTTTTTAATGGTATTTAATTTGTATAAATGATGTTATTAATACCATTTATACTTTATATAACTAATATAAGTAGTTTATATGTTACCGTAAACTATTAAATTTTATTGAAAACTAGTGTCACATATAAAACTTGAAGTGTATCATATTAATATATGTATTATTCAGCTTATAACCATATATTTTTTATTTTTTGTGGGCCAGGACGGGCCGACCTATGCCCAAATCTCCTAGCCCAAGCCCGACCCATGAGCGGGCTGGACGGGCTGGGTGGGCGAGCCCCATCCCGTTGGCCAGGTCTAGATCCAATGGATAAGACTAGGGACAATGCTTCGTGGAAGCAAGATGATGCGTATACATGTGTTTGTCTCTCTGGGACCCTGACCATAGAGATTGCCATCGGTATTATGAATCATTCTACTGTCTAGGCGATGTGGGATATTGTGACATCTACCTATGCTCAAGTGAAGAATGAGACCAAACTTATTCAGCTTCAGTTTGATATATACAAGGTCAAGCATAATGACCGTCCTCTACATACTTTCTACTCTTCATTTCGAGGCACGCTTGAGAAGCTTCATAGCTTTATGCCTATTACTACTTCTACAGAGCAACATATGTCCTTCAAGAACTGATGATTAGAGTTTTCTTGGCAGCACTAACTCCAGAGTTCGAGGCAGCATACACACAACTCCTTACATACGCGACCATACCTCTCATGGAGGACGCCTATAGTCGCCTCAACATGCTTCTTATCCTACATGCTGCCACCACACAGACCTCCTCAACGATGGTTGCATCTCGCACTAGTGGCGGTTCTACACAGTTCAAAGGGCATGGTCCCCTTGTCAGGAGAGGTGGACGTCAGCGTGGCCCCTGCACCTACTATCAACGTCCATGCAACTCTAATGACACATATTATCATAAGTATGGATACCCTGTATTTACTCGTGTGGCTGAGCAGATTGAACCTTCAGACAGTTCGGCTCCTCAGGCAAGTCCACACCTTGACGATATTGTCTCCTGTCTAAGGGAGATGGAGACTCTGATTGTCGACACCACTACATGTTCATATAACAATCGTTGCTAGAGACTCTTCGAGCTCCTTAAGTATAGTATTTGCTTTTACCAGTTGTAGCAGGGCTGATATGATGGAGTGGATCATGGACTATGGCGCTTCCCACCATCTGTGTGGAGACAGAGCCCGTTTCAAATCTTACAGATCTATACCCCATGGTAGATGGGTTATCATTACGAAGGGGGTTTACTTATCCATCATAGGATGAGGGGTGGTGCATTTGACACCTTTCATCCGCTTGTAGAATGTTTTATATGCTTCTAATTTTTAGATAAACTTGCTTTCTATCAGTCAGATCACGAAGGATCTGCATTGTTGTGTCATTTTAACCCCTCTTCCCTTGTATTTCAGGACATACTCACGGGTAAGATGATTGGATGTGACCTAAGCAACGTGGGCTCTATAAAATGGTCCGGCCTCCTCATACTGGTGCCTCTACTATTCCTATTGGACCAATCTCACCATACTTGTGCAATCTTCGTTATAGCCACCTTCCTTTGCAGATGCTGTGTCATGTCATCCCACAGATTTCCATGCGATCTTCCTTCTAGTGCCAGGCTTGTCAGGTTAAGAAGCATCACAACTCTTCTTTTCCTGGTTGTCAGAGTCGTAGCAGTACTCAGTTATTTGAGCTTATTCACTTAGATATTTGGGGTCCCAGCCATGTTCCTGATCATCACAGACATCGTTTTTATCTTGTTGTTGTTGATGACTTCTAAACTTGGGTCTTTTGTTAAAAAAATAAGTGTAAGGCTGGGTATGTCATTAAAACCTTTACTAATGAAATAAAGAACATTTTCTCTGCTACTGTCCAGTATTTATGATGTGATAATGCCTTAGCGTCTACACCTTACAGCTATCTGAGTTCTTCAGGTCTCTTGGCATCATACACCGGACCTCGTATGCCTACACATCCCAGTAGAACAGGGTTGCCAAAGCAAACACCATCATTTACTGGTTGTGGCCCCTTTTGATTCGGAGTCGTACCCCACACTTTTATCGAGGTGATGATGTCCTCACAACTTGCTACTTGGTGAACCACATGCCATTTTCTGTTTTAGGAGAAAAGGTTCCTTTCTCAATTACGTTTCCTGCAGACTTGTTCTCCCTTACACCCTGAGCGTTTGGCTGTGTGGACTTTGTTTACAATCTGGCTCCTAGCCGTGACAAGCTCTCCCTTAGAGCTATCAAGTGTGTCTTTGTTAGCTACTCTCGTACACAGAATGGGTACTATTATTTTGATCTGCTTCGGTGGAAATACTTTATTAGCATTGATCTCACATTCTTTGAGTTATGTATTTCTCTCCTATAGGTGACATGCTAACTCCATCTGACTCTGGTGATGAGGTATACATACCTCCTCCTACGATTGCACCACCTCCAGTACCTACTCTGTCTCCACCTTCACCACCACCATCACCTTCAGTACCTACACCTGCTCCTGTAGTTTCCCCTCGATCGCCACCCAGTACCTTTCTCAGTTTTTACCATGTGTGTTTACTCGCAAGACTTACATTGTTGCCCCTGCTCACGAGCCTTCCCCATCATCCGACATGTCCCAGGCATGTAGCGAGCACATTTTTTCTACTGATGGCACTACTGAATTGTCTATTGTTGAGATATTTCTACATTCCTATGTATCTTTTCAGTTATTTTATTTCTTTATGTTTATCTTATGTAATTTACCCACAGGTCTCGCCTCTATATAAGAGAGACTAGGGTTTCAGGAATAAATAACTCTCTTATTTTCTCTAACATGATATCAGAGTGGTTGTCCTAGATTAGAGCTCTCATATCCAAAACCCTAATCCTACCTGTCGCCCCTCCCTTCACCTCCGCGTGCCACCCCCTGCCTCCGGGCGTCGCCGCCTGCCTCCACGGGCCACCCCCTGCCTCTGCATGCGTCGTGCCTCCTCACATTCCACCCCTTTCGCGTACCACCTCCTCGTGCGCTACGCTCCCTCATGCGCCACGCCGCCCATGCGCAACCTGCACCTTCCCACGTGCAGTCCGACCGTGGGCCACTCCCCACGCACCGTTCCTTCACACGTGGCTCCTTTCCGCATCCTGTGTCTACACACGCTGACGTTGGGCTCTCCGTTTGGTTAATGGATTTGGGTGCATAAATCTACATATGCATTCAAATCCACGTATGTTTTTGTTGACATTGTTTCTTTGGTCTATAAAACCCTAGTATTCTACATCCGACATTATGTCTGAGAACAATGTCGATGTACCCACCACAGACTCATTCAGAGATCCAAAGCCTATTGTCAAAATGGATTATAAGCTCTGGGCTATGTAGTGAGCCTGGTGAAGTCAAATGGTAAGAAACATATTCTTACTGAGGAGTAACCGGTGGAGAGATTGGGGTAAATGCCTCGTGGGAGAGGGACGATGCTTATGACAAAGTTTGTATCTCTGATACATTGACTATTGAGATCGCCAATGATGTGTTACATCAGCCTACTATTAATGCGATGTGTGATATCCTCGCAGCAACATATTCTCAAGCGAGGAACGAGACGAAAATCCTCCAACTCCAGCATGATATATTCATTATCAAGCAGAACAGACATCCTCTGCATTCACTGTATACATCCTTGCGTGCGATGTTTGAGAAGCTCCACAGTTTCATGCCTCTAACGACGACTCTAGAGAACAGAAGACATATAGGAATGCTACCCTGGTTGGGGTATTCCTAGCAGCCCTTGACCCTGAATATGATACTGCTCGCTCCCAGATTCTAGCGGATGCCACTATTCCCCCCCCATGGAGGAAGCGTTTCACAGGCTCAACAGGATTACTATTCCATCCACAGCCTCTAGCCAGACTTCCTCGGCCATGGCAGCTTCTCAAGGAAGAGGAGGCCCTTCTACCTTCCGTAGATGTAGACCTCGTGGTAGAGGATGTTGCACTCGTCAGCCATGCACTTTCTGTTATCATCCATGTCTTACCGAGGATACATGTTATTTCAAGCATTGTTTCCCGATGTAAACCTGCAAAGCAGACTAGATTGAGTTTGTTGTTGCTTCTACTTTAGATTAGAGGTTTATCACCTTGTGGCCAGACTGAGGGATATTATATCTCCTTCCGCTTCACCATCTTCAGGAGATCATTCAGATGCGATATCCTCAGTTTCTGCCAGTACCTCTGCTACAACTAGCATATGTCCAATTTTTCTGTGCTTAATGATGTTGGCAGTGCGGGTGGAACTGCTCTCCTGTGACATGATGATTTGTTTGGATTAATGTCTGAGAAGACTGGAAACTTTGTACAATCAGTTGAGCTTTCAGGCAAGCGTATGAGATATAGGTTTATGTTTTCTGTGTATGGGCCAACATACCATTCTTTGTGAACGGAGCTTTGGGCTTAGGTTTGTGAGGTAAGGGAGACTTTCCACAAGCCTGCTTCGATTGTTGGTAGGGATTCCAATGACACAATTTTCTCCTTGGATATCCTAGGCATTGGTGGGGGGGGGGTAAGGAGGACCTAGGTTCTGATGCATTTGTGGAGTTGATCAGACGTCATCAACTAGAGGTGCTTGATGCGGCAAACATTCGTTACATGTCGAGAAATATCGGTTTCGGCTTGATCATTTCTTGATGTCTTTTGTGGTGATGGAGATGCAAACTTCTCTATATGGTGTCTCATCCTGCCCCAAATCATGCCTGGTCATATTCCTCTCATCTGGGACTCCGGGAGGAGATGGTTCCACATTTTTTCTTCCATTTCGAGTGGGCTTAACTGCTTAAGGAGGGATTCGGTGATATTTTTTTGAAGTGGAAAAGGGTGCAGCCCCGAGATGGGACCCATCTTAAAATTTCATTAATAAAAATTAATAATTTTTAACCAAGACAAATGTAACATTTTCTAGTGTTCAAGAACATTATCAGGATAAAACCATTAGTTGCGGAAGATGTATTCATCTATGATGGTCCAAATGGGCCTAAATAACGTAAAGGGAAGAACATTATCCTCCTATGAGTTGCCGCAAAACCTGTTAATATACGATCATAAACCATTAAAACTTTCCAACTTGAGCCAATGTATTTCGTCCCTCTCCCACACAACCAAAGACAAAAGGCCAGCTGAAGGAAAGATGATCCATATCTTTAGCAACTCTACAACACCTCAGGCATGTCACACCCTCGATCCAACTTCAGGGATCTTGTCGTAGATAATTGGAGGTCCATAGAGAGGGAGGGGTATGTGGCTCCATGATTGGTTTAGAAGTCAGTTAGGAAAAGATTGAGCAACTATAAGCGGGAGGTGAGGGAGGTACGGTGAGAGATCCACGTACAGTGAGGTTGAGGTGGAAAGACTTGATAAGGAGGGCTCTAGGGACTTGACTGCAGAAGAGCTATTGAAGAGAATGAATCTAAGGACTGTAGAGACAGAGGACAAGGATAGTGGAATGGAAACAAAGATCAACATAGAGATGGATTATGGATGGGATTCAAATACTAAGTTCTTCTATGTGGTAGCTAGTGGGAGGCAGAGAAGAAACTTTATCCAGGTAGTAATTGTGGGGGACTCTCATGTGGAGAGGGAAAAACCGATCGGGAGAGCCTTGGTGAGCTACTTCCATGGCATTTCTAGAAGAGTGGAGTCTAGACGGTGGATGTGGGTGAGCAGGGTGCACTTGGCCACTCGACGGAGTAGCGTGCCATGGTAGTTAGGCCATTTGAGAAGGAGGATGTGAAGTGACCCATGTCGGAGTTGAATGCGGAGGGAGTGTCGAGCCTGGATGGGTTCCATGTTTTATTTTACATTAAGTTCTGGGGGTGGTAGGGGATGATGTTTTTGCTGTCCCGGAGGAGTTTAGATATGTCCAGTTTTTAAAAAAATTAATAAAGTCACATTTTCTTACTTCGAAGGAGGATTCGGAATAAGCGGACGACTTCTGCCCCATCAATTTCTCGAATGCCATCTATTTTATTGTTGCCAAGGTTCTTGCAGAGAGTTCAATGAAGTCTTTAGACGATTTAGTGTCACCAATCCAATCAGCTTTCATTCCTGTTGGTTATAGCATCCGAGGTTATTACAGATTAGCGGCAACAACATGTATGTAGAGTTTTGTCGAAATTGACTTCTTAAAGACTTATGATAGTGTGGATTGTTGTTTCTTGTGGTTGGTCCTGGCTAGAAGAGGTATCTCAGACTTGTAGATTGCATGGATCAAGTGGTGTGTCACCACTGCCTCATACTCGATCTTGGTAAGTGGATGTCCTGAATGTGGTTTCTTTCAACCACAAAGGGGAATTAGGCAGGGGTTGCGGCGCCTCGAGATCCGGGTTACCTGTTTACACAATATATGTATTATTTAATTCACAATTGATCGCATCAAGTTATGAAAAATAGGGAAAAATTTTCGCAAGTTTGAATGTCATTCACAATGACTTAACAATCCACATCAAGATATGTGTCACCAAAAATATGCTTTAACTCCATATAGTATGACACGTATCAAGCATTTTATACATGTATCCAAAAATATGGTAGACGAGAAAGTAAGCATAAAAGCGATACAATTATCTGTTCAAGGCTATCTTGTGTACCGTCAAAAGTAATCGTCGATTAAACACTCAGCTAGGAGTCCTGCTAATCAACTATTGTGCCACAGGATCCTTTCCTACCATCCATGTTTGGAACAAAGGGATGTCAACAAATGTTGAGTACAAACATTAAATATAAAAAATAAACATGAGTTTAAGTGGTTACAAAAGGAAGCAAGTAAACAGGTAATGACTTATACCAATTTAACTACTTGCATGGAAAGAAAGTTATGTAACTGCTCACTATATTAATTCCTTTTTCATTCACCATACCCCAAAACCAATGCTTAGCAATGTATTTACTGATTATGAGGCGATGTCGGAGTAAGAGATCTGGATAAGAGTTATATCCTCTCATTGATGTTATTTATAGGATGTGGTGATAGATTACTTTGAGATTTAAATGATTGTTGATCATTTCTATGTCCCTGACTTTTCCTTGCCAAAACCTATTAGCGGAATAGTATCAAACTCAAGCGGTGAAGAAGCCCCCTAAAGGACTCTCTGTCTCGCTTCCCTAGCCTCTGAGACGGGTGGGAGAGAATCTGGTTCGAGTCGCTCCACTCCTGCTCAAACCATTGTAGGAACGAGCCAAAGAAGCACGCAAAAAACCAAGGGTCCTCCAACCTTGGAACCCTAACTGAACCCAGGGTTAGCGAAACTAGTCAAGCGAAAATACATGGATCCCAGAGAAGCGGAAAAACTGCAAGCTCGCAATAAAACTAAAGAAGAGACTGAGATCCTAGACCCGCGTACTAAGCGTCCATTGCCCAAATATGGGTGTCCTAACTCCAACCCAATTGAGGGTCACCGCACCCTCCCACGGTCATGTGAAAGAGGTACCATGATCGGCACACATATTTGTTATCATTGATGTTTATCAAATCATATATCTATGTCATCATCCGGTAGTAACCTAAATATGTGCACCAACCAATTGATCTTGATGATAGTAATGGCTTACTAGTTTGGTCTCCCATGAATGTGGCTAACACATGTATGGTAAATTTCAAAATGTTGAACAATGATACTGACCCGATGAACACGACTTCGGCTGATCCAAACTATGTCTAATACATAACGTGAATCTAAACTATTGGATAAATTATAACAAGACTCTTGGCATATGAAGTCTAATTCAACTGTAAGAAATTAAATCATATAAAGATTCATTCCCAATTTCTAGCGATGTATATATTGTATTTTTAGTAAGTAGCTGAAATATGCCAATTAATCTGCAATTTTTTATCCCATTTTTAGTAGCCAAAATAATAGCAAAGAATGCCTAAAATATCCCTATTTTTATCATTTAATCAATACCTACGATTATTCAAATTGAAAATCTCCAATTTTATCACTAAGCAGTAGCTACAAAGCAACATAACGATCAATTGAAAAATCCTCAAATTTTTATTATTAGTTCAGCAGTTACGGTGCCGTGGAACCATAGATTGAAAAATCTTCAATTTTTTATGATTAATTCAGTAGCTACAATAAAATAGAACCATTAATTGAAAATATCTCAACTTTTTATTATTATTTCAGTAGCCAAAATAGTAGCAGAGATTTGGGCATTAGCACCCCCAACTTATTATACATCATCAACTCATATGCAAATCTAAATTCCCAAAATTTCTCAAAATTTAGTTGTATAACATTAAATTTTATATTTGTGCAATAATCAAATTATACAGTACAATAGAATTTCAACAGAAGAATTCATGCTTAAAAAAACCCCCAATTCCTCAATTGACCAATAGTATTTCAGCAACAAGACTTAGCACAAAATTACCCAATTTCTCAATTATAAAAATCAAGTTACACCGTCCAACATGCAATTGATAGCCCCAAATTCTAAACTATGAAATCAAGTTACACAACAACCCAACATGCATGCAAATCTCAAATTCTCAGCCCTAAATTAAGTTGAGTAGTAGTAACAATATGCATGAAAACTTCCCCAAAATTCTCAATTATTCAGTACAAATTTCAGCAGTAGAAATCATGATTAGCACTCCCAATCTCTTAACTAATCAACAACTTATCAACAGAACATGCAAAAGTAAACCCCCAATTCTCATCTAATCAACAACTACATTCAATTTAAAACCCCAAATCTCCAAAGAATTGAAGGGGAGAAGAAATTAGGGAAAAAGTTCATAGATGACAACAAATGGAGATGATATTGTACCTGAAATCTTTGAGAAAACAATGGAATCGATACTTCAGAAACTGCAACAACATGTTGGAGCAATAGGAATGGGGTCTTCACCGTTGGGAGAGGATAAAAGGAGGAGAAGGAGAAGAAATTGGGGAGAAGTAGGAGAGGGGTTCGAGTGGTATATCTATATAGGAGAGGGTTCTTAAATGGAAACACTTGGGAGAGGGGAGAGGTAAGTGTGATTCTCTCTTCTTTCTAATATATATATATATATAACCCTCTTAATTTTATCTTTTAATGAAATGCTTTATTATTGGTAGTTACCTCCTCAGATCTCTATCTAGGAGTATAGTAGCCCGGACCGATCGTCTAAGTGGTAGTCAAAACGAGCCTAATATTTATATTTTTTCAATATAAGATGGGTTTAGAATTTTTCGAAAAATGGTTTCGATTTATGAGTAAATTTTGTGATAAAAACGGGTCAAATAATCTCCGATCGACAACCGATCATTTCTGTTGGTTTTAGTTTGTTGAAACTGAATTAGTGATGGTTTCTGTTCATTTTGTCGTTCGGATCGTATTACGGACTTTTCTGGTGACACGAGGTTCAATACGATCAATTTTTTGTTAATCGCATATGAATGGAATCCGATTCGCGATCTGCTGATTGATCCGTGTTTATTTAATATTAGTTGAATTTTTATCGGGTCATGCAGACCCAAGTCAGATCAGATACAATTTTAGATCTAGGTAGTTCGGATCCGAGTGTTACAGGGGTGTTCATTGGCGCCCCTCCGTTCGCTCGCCACGAATGTGCTCCCATGAATGATACTCTGGTGGTGTTGCATTGTTTCATGGTAGGGTTTTCTATGGGGGACATTTTAGTTTTGGTGCTTCAGCATGCTAATGACATTGTTTTCTTCATTGAAGGGGATCAAGGAGATGTGTGAAATGGCTATGGTGTTGGAGATTTTTAGGGATCTCTTTGGGAAAAGGATAGCCAATAAGAAGCCTAGCGTAACCCTCTTTGGCTTGGGTAGCGAGGTGGAGGCACGTGCGATAGAGTTGGCATGCTCTTGTGGTACAGTGTCGATAATGTATCTCGGGCAAGGATCAAGGTATCACGATATATGAGAGATATATCGCCGATATGTCGGTATCGACGTGGATCGATATCGGTAATGATATGGCAATATCCATGCCTTTTCCAATCCTTCACAAATATGCGTCGATAGGGGCGATAATTTGAAAAAAGGGCGGTATCTTTTATCGTCGAAATATCTTATCGACACCATATCGATATGGTGTTAATATCAATACTTAAAATTTTTGGGTTATATATGTCGTGTGTCACTTATGTGGTAGATGGGTACATGGATCCCTCCAGGATCTATTTACATCATACAGTGTTTAGTCCCCACAACGATCATCTGTGGGATGTGGAGACTCAGTGAGTGCTATATAAGAAGCCCTTCACCCTCCTGTAAATGTTGAGAAAGTCAGTAGACACATCAACCCTTTGAAGCGTTCTCCCGTGGTTTCATCCTGCTCCTTAGGGAGTAGGGTTCCACGTAAAATCCCATTGTTCCAAAATGTTTTATTCGATTTCTCTGATTCTACATCCGCATTATTAGTTTTTAACATGGTATCAGAGCGGGTCTATTCTTGGTTGTTTTTTTGAAGATTTATTATTCAAGATCGTGCAAGTTCAAGTTCCAGTTTTTAGGGTTTTTCAAACTCTAATTTTCTGTCGTCAGATTTTTGGAAGATTAATTCATGCCGATTTTTTTGTTTGATGGTTCATGGTTCAATTTCTGGGTGGATTCTGTACACATTTTCTGTGCATGATTCCCGAGCGGTGTAGGTACTTGTAGCCCTATCTCCATGGCTCCTCCATCTCCATGTTGAAGCATATGCCTCGATATGATATATTGTTCTAGGGTTTTCTAAAATCCTAGATATGTACGGCCATCTCTCCATCGAATACAATTGATCTTATTGCAAGGAAGGATCAAGAGCAATTGCATTTGTTTTTGGTGGCTTCCAGGCAATGTTTATAAAAAGCGGAAAAAAGGGCCCACAGGCGGCGGCCCTCCAAGCCCTAAGCAGCTTCCTCCTTCCTGGAAGCAGAGGTCGTGGCAGCAACCCAGTTTGCCATCTCGCGCATCAGCAAAGGCGACGGAGCACCATAAAGCTCTAAGAGGCGCACCAACAACACCTCCTCGCCTCCTCGTGCAATACTTACACCTAGTCGATCTAGAGGTGGCAGCAACCACCATGGCCAGACCACTGATCCCCCTTCTCGATGACCTGGACGCACCCTCAGGCTCCCAACGGTAGAGCCCCACCACGGAGTAAACATCACCAAGCGGTGGTTATCAAGCAATAATACTCTTGGCGGTGATTGCGCATCCCTAGCTCTTTTAGGCGGTGCCGCCAGAACAAGCAGCGAGCCCTCTTCTTCCAACCCTCATCTCCCTCTCCGACCATCACCAATGCTTCGGCCTCTCGGGCGACGCTTCCCCCTGGGCCCTCGCGTCGCTCCATGTCCAAGGTAGTGGCAACGAGAAGAGAAGCAGGCCCCTATCAGGGGCAGGCTTTTTCGAGATAGGGGGTTACCAAGTGAGAGCCCTAAATAAGGATAACCCAAGTGGGTTGTGTCCTTTTTTTTGACGCTAAGTGGGTTGTGTCCTTAAAAAAATATTCTTTTTAGTTCCTATGAGCCCAACCCTGGGAGAAGAAGCCCAACGGGCCTCCTGCTGCAGTTCGGCCCAAGTGGGCTAAGGAAATTTAAAAAAAGTTTTGTTTTAAAAAAGGTGCGTACAAAAAAACTATTTGCAAGAAAAAATGATTGGAAAAAAAGAAGCCGAAAAAAATGTTGAACCGTTTAAAAAAGGGAAAAAAGGTTATGCATAAAAAAGAGTCGTACGCTCAAAAAAAGTTTATTTGTGCAAAACAAGAGCACAAAAAATGCATGTTTTTTGTTCTCCTCATCTTTCATGTCTTCTACCAACTTTGACGATGTCAATGTATTCCGACAAGTATGGTATAAAGGGGGAGATACAACAAGTATGTAGAGTTACATGTCTATTTCAGATTCAGATTCCCCAGGCCAGATTTTCCAAACTGTACAGATGTTCAGATTTCAGACTCGACGATCATATTTTGAGTCCTCGATTTGATGAGCACACGTTTGCCATCATTATTTATGTGGTCCTCATCTTTATTTTTGTTCTCAGAGTTTCCATGTGATCCATAGGGATTCCAGAGTAGAGATCCCATTCCCTATGCCATGTGAACTAGGGTTTTCATGTGGTTTCATAGGGACTCCAGAGTAGAGATCCCACCGACGAGGAGACTTTCCAGTCTCCATTCTCCAGCAACCATGGACTCCACGGCTTTTTTCTAGTTCTGCCATTCAGAGAGATGGAGCAAGTGTCCACATGGTATGGTAGACCTGAGTTCTCCATGTGGAAACTCATTTCAGTTGTAGTGTCTCTGACAAGCGCAGTATTGTGCACATGCTCTCCGACGAGGAGATTCAATTTGATTCAAACTTCAGCCCGTTTGTTCCTCCTCACCTGTACGACATAAGAAGCAATGTCCTCGACAACAACCAACAGTTGTGTTTGTGTTGAGTTGATATTGTTTGTAGTGTCTTTTTTTATGAGTTTGAGTGATTTCTTTCTGTTTGTCCAAGTCGAGCATTGCATGCTCCTGCTTGAGAGGGAGTGTTGGAGTATATATGTTGTGCGTCACTTATATGCTAAATCTAGGATTCTTTATCCACATCAGTGTTTAGCCCCACATCGACCATCTGTGGGATGTGGAGACTCAATGAGGGCTATATAAGAAGAACCTCACCCTCTTGTAACAGTTGAGAAAGCCAATAGACACATCAACCCTTTGAGGCGTTCTTTTGTGATTACATCTCGCTCCTTATTAAATAATGTTTTATTCTATTTCTCTGATTCTACTTCCGTAATCTTAGTTTCTAATAAAAACCTTGTCCTAGGCTACCTCTAGGTAGTGGTTGTCTCCATCTTTCATATTGGCTACATGTAGTGGAGAAGTTGGAGAGGAAGTTAGGAGGGTGGAAGGGATCATTACTATCATGTGGTGAGCGTTTGGTTTTGTTGAAGGCAGTGCTTGCAGCAATTCCTATATTCTACATGTCGTCCAGATTGTTACCTGTGGGGATACGTTGCAGAGTAGAAATAATTATGAGAAGGTTCTTTTGGGGCAAGATGAACCCGAATGGATGTGGGCTACATCTTGTTGATTGGGAGACGGCTACTCTTGCAAAAGAGGAGGGGGGACGTAGGATCATTGTTTTTTAAAAACGCACCTCGAGGCGCTGAGGCGTACGCCTCGAGGCCTTTTTCAAGGAAAAAACGTCTCGAGGCTATAGCCTCAAGCAATCTCAGTGAGGCGTGTGCCTCGAGGCGTGCGCCTCGAGGCGCTGCCTCATTTGTGTGTTGATTTTTTTTATTTTTTTCGACAATATTTTTTATTTTCTTTTTGATTAAGTGCTTTTCATCTTTTGTAGACAAGTATTATCAAGTCCTTAAGCTCACAATTCACTGAAATGCATTTTTTGTTTATTAAAGTATTACGCTTATTTTTACTTGTTATGCATGTTCTTTATAATCAACATGAACAAAAATTTGAGTCTTGAGTCCTTAAATCTAATGCCTCTATTCTTTAGTATGCCTCATGTGTTACATCTAGTTCCTTTAGTTAAAATTTATTCAAGACTTTAAATTTTGCGTAGAATTACCCATTATTGTGCTTGCATATCCTTTTTTACTTGACTCCTTACAAATTTAGACTTTAAAAAAGAGAGTTATATAACAACTTGGATGTTTAAACCATGATGTTAGCCTTGAATTATCATGGAGTTATGTATTTAATCATAACTATTTAATTTATAGAACTTGAATATTGTAATTACGATTAATTATTTTGTTTCATAAAAAAATTCTTTCACGAGTGAGGCTTACGCCTCGATACGCCTCCAGGCTTACGCTTTGAGGCAATACTGGGAAAATGCCTCGATACTCCTCACGTTTTTTAAAACCTTGCGTAGGATCCCTGGACATGATAAGATGAATCATGCTTTGCTTTTAAGGTGGGTAATAAGAATTTACTGGGGCATGGATGCTACTTGCTTTGGGCTAATTTATAGGATTTACGTTATTGGTGTGCATGGCTTGAATGGTCTATTCCCTCTAATTTTGGAAGGGTATACACGTAGTCGTATCTAACTTGCATCATTTTTTTCGACCAAAGTTCGGGGATGCTTGTAGATTTTCTTTTTTGAATGTTAGCTTAACGGAGGATGGGACTTTAACTGGTTGTTTCCAGTAGCTTGATGTGTTGGCGATGGATAAAGATGCACGAGTTTTCGATATCTGGGAAGACGAGGTTTGGTTGCTCAATTTCTCTGTGGACTTCTTAGAGCAGCACTACCAGAACTTCATTGGTCTCATGGAGCCTTAGTCAGATTAATGGACCAATTATTGGTAGAGATCATTGGGTTGGAGAGGGAGAGATTTCTATGTCAGGAAATCTTACGAGCTTTTAATTGGTAGAGGTGAGCCACTACATTAGGAGATGATTAGAGACTGCAGTTTGATTTGGGACATAAAAATCCCATCTAATATCAAGGTGTTCCTCTGTCTTTTGAGACATGGAAAAACCCTCACTAAAGATAGATGGTTACATATTTTTCCCTTTAGGGAGAGCTCCTGCTTGCTTTGCGGCATGGAGTTGGAGTCGATTGACCACCTTTTCTTTGATTCCATGAAGGCTGTAGAGGTTTTCTTCGATCGGTGGATGGATTATAGTAGCCATTCCTCTTTTTGAAAGTCCCTTCCCAACTTCAGTTTCCATCCGAACACTGACAAAATAAAGTTGATCATGGTTATTTGTACGTTTTGGTTAGCTTAGAATGGAGTTTCGCTCCTAATGTTTTTATATCTTATACATCATGTGAATACTATCCTCAAGTCTTGTCTCTTAATACTTAATATTTTTCTAGTTTTTTAATTTAATGGGGCAGATAAAAACTCCCCCCTGCAAGTTAACATACAAGAAACCATTCTTACCATCAAGTTGGAAAAGCGACCAATCCCATGCTATAGCAGCAGAGATAAGGATACATATAGTAGAATGACGAGCCATAGGGGAGAAATCGTCCCGATAGTCCACCCCATATATCTGGGTGAACTCACGTGCCATAAGTCTCACCTTGTAGCAATCAACATTGCCAAATGGTATATGCTTCACTATAAAGATCCATTTGCAACCAACCACAGAAGCCCATGTGAAGCAGTACCCAAGATCCATGTGCTACGTGGCCGGAGGGAAACCATCTCCATTTATATAGCAAGACACTACTGATTTTCTCAAGTAGCCACCTTATATGTGTGTGGGATCATAATAGTGACAATCACAATAAAATTCATGAAATCCTCTGTTAGATGTTCCGGTGAAACATCACTACATGAGGGCATGTAGCACATGTACGCTTTCTCTTCTGTAGTGCAATATTATCATCAAGATCCTTTTCCTAGTCTATCGCATGTACTACACTCTCTTGAGGAGTTATGTGCTTGTGCGGTAAAGTCCCCTATTGTACAAATATTATCAGCATTGCCATCAACAGAATTTACACAGGGCATGTTGGGTGAAGGCAAAGGTACATGAACATGGGGTTTACTAGTCGATCTGTGAATATTAACAAGCGGCAAAGTTTGAGCCACAATAGGTGTGGTGAGAGGTGGAGGCAAAGTAGGAGGTGGAATGTAAACCTCCTCACTGAACTCAGACGAAGTCATCCTATCACATGTAGGAGAAAAATAAATAACATAATCAATGAGTGTGATGTCAGCGTTGGTATAGTAGTTCTATCTAACAAGATCAAAGCACCAGTACCCTTTCTAGGTCGGGGAATAACTAATAAAGATACACTTGACAGCTCCGGAGGAGAGCTTGTCACGTCCAGGAGTCAGGTGATGAATAAAAGTCATATAGCCAAAGACACGAGGTGTTAGATAAAAAAGGTCCTTATGGGAAATACTATCAAAAAGGAACCTTTTCTCTTAACACGGACACCATGTAGCATGTAGTGAGGACATATCACTCAAGAAAAAGTGGGGAGCATGACTCTGTATAAAAAGAGTCCTACTAACATCAAGAAGATGACACTGTTTGCGTTTTGCAATTCCATTCTGTTGAGAAGTGTAAGCCTGGGAGGTCTGATGACTAGGATGCCTAAGGACCCGAATAAATGAGAGAGCTGAATAGTACAAATCTATGTAACATAATCAGAGTGAACATACTTATCAGTAGCTGAAAAAATGTTCTTTATGTTAATAATGAAGTTTTACATAACATAACCAACCTTAGACTTGTTTTTAAGTCGAAACCCAAGAAAGTATAAGAAAATCATTAACTGCAGATAGAACCCGTCCCCTTAATAATAAAAACATGAATGGGATACCAAATATCAAAATGTAACAACTCAAATAATGAACCATTACTATGACTCTCATGACCAGGAAAACTGGTATGGTATCGCTTCTCAAGTTGTTAAGCCTTGCATTGAAAAGTATATTGAGAAGGAATATGTAGGAGGACTCTATAATGCTTCTAAATAGGAAGCGATCGAACCGAATGTGCCACTTGTATGAAGAGACTGATCCAATGTGAATAGAGGATCTGCCGGCATAAGGAGACGGTACTAGTTTGTAGAGACCCCCTTGCTCATGAGAAAGAGGGGGTTTTAAAATGACATGACAATTTAGATCCTTGATAATATGAGTAATAGATAATAAGTTCATAAAATATCAGTTGCATGTAGCACATTCAATAGATACATGGACGATGTCAACCAAATCTCTCCCTATATAGGAAAATGTGTCTTATGTGAAATGACTATAAATCTGTAATGGTAAACCGAGTTGTAGGAGGTCAACTGTATTGTCTCCGCAAAGATGGTGAGATGCTCCAGAGTCCATGATCCACTCTAAAATGTTTGCTCTCTGGTGCAACTAGCAAGTTCTTAAGCTATACTTGATGTATTGGTTGAGGCTACAATGTCATATGGGGTTGAAGGAACACTAGTAGGTTCGGTGGAAGTAAGCATAATCTCCCTTAAATGGGAGATAAGATCATTAAACTTCTGTTTAGCAGAAGTGTTAGTAGGCTTAGTTTTCTCAACAACACGAGCATATGCAGGGTGACCATGCTTCCAGTAGCAAGTATCCTCAGAGTGCCCGAAATAATAGCCGTACATGCACAGTTTATGAGAGCATCCACCTCCTTTTCCACGGACACCACATCCTCTAAGCTATGGTAAACTTCCTCTACCGTAAGATGCAGCCATCACAGAGGAGACATGAGTAGTAGCTACAAGGGGCACCATGTTCTTGCTCAGTCGACTGTATGCCTCCTCCATGGGAGGTATAGATGCGCTTGTGAGAAGTTGCTTACACGTTCTATCATAGTGAGAATTAAGTGTTGCAAGAAATATGTCTACCATCATGGCATTCATGTATGCCATTTGCTCCTCGGTGGTAGCGTTAAGAGACGTGAAGCTATGAAGCTTCTAGAGCATGCCCTCGAGCCAGGAGTAGAATGCTTGTAGAGGACGACCGTCTTCGTTGGCTGTGAAGATGTCGTACTGAAGCTGCTTAATCTTTGTCTCATTCCTCATATGAGGATATCTGGTTGCAAGGATGTCTTACATTGTCTTGGCAATAGGCTAATGGAGAATGTCATCGACTATCTTTGTGGTAAGGGTAACATATCGCGAAACACGTGCCCACATGTTATCTTTCTTCCACGAAGCATTCACCATAGTCTTCTCGATTGGCTCAGGTTGCATCACGATGTATTCCTTGTTACTCTCCATGATACCCATGAGCTGTGTGGACTACAATTCATAGTTGGTTCCATCTATCTTGACGATGGGTGCTGGGGCCTTTTAATTCTCCAGAGAAAGATACATCAATCTTGTTCTCTGACATGACAAATGGCAGAGCCCAGGGAGGATGCGACTAGGGATGTAGAACAATATGAAATTGTCTACATGCCACGAGGGGAACCGGTCATATATGTAAACTTAGCACAATTGTTCCCATCAACCTTAGTGGTGCTTTAGGGCAAGCAAGGTGGATTTAGATGTAACACCCGGGATCCGATTAAACCCGAACCTGACCCGATTAGGGTCCGATTAACCCAATAAAGTTATTTGACAACATTAGACAACTTAAATCAATCAATCGATCGTGAATCAAAAGTCGTTCGGGCAAAATCGACCAAAAATCGGTCGCATCGTAATGCGTGCCCGAAAAAGCCGTGACATAAATTCGGAAACCGTGAAACAAACCGCGACTGTCATGAGATCCGATTCGATGAAACAAGACCAACGGAATCGACCGTTCGTCAATCGGAGGTTGTTGGATATTTTAAATTCACAAAATTTAAATCCAAATCAAAACCGTATCTCGAAAATTTCGGGGATTCAAACCCGATCGGAAGTATATCAACATTATACTCATTTTGATCGTCGTTTAAAGACGATCAAATCGAGATATGGTGCGTCGAAATACGAGGTTCGATGTTAGTGTATGGTCAACTTTAAGTATGTCAATTAAAGAGAGAAAAATGAAAAAAATATAAATTTAACAAGCAATTCCAGCAGTTAAAAAAAATTATTATATAAGAGAAAATAGGAAGGTGCAAGGAAGCTTCCCCTCTCCCTCTTCCTATAAAACCAAACCCAACGTTGAAACCCTTGTCCCTCTTCATTCCACCACCTTTCTCTTCTCAAGTTTCCCTAAATCTACATCAAGAGCTCCCCCTTTCCTAGTCTCAATTACAGAAATCTGCAGCAGGACATCACATATCTTCAGCTGCTCCAAGGCAGCAGCCCCTTGCTGCTGCTGTGCCCATCTGCAGCTCTAAGCAAGCTGCTGGAAGATCTTTTCCCCTTATTTGTTGTTGCATGCAAAGCATCTCTTCCATCTTGGAAATCCATAGGTAAATCCTTTCTTTCCTCCATCAAAGAAGCCCAAATTCTCTTTATTTTGTTGCTGTGCTCCAGATGTTCCAGCAACTTTGGAGAAGCAATTGCTTCCAAAAGCAATTGGAGATGCTACTCCAAAGTGCCAACACTGCATGCAAATTAAAATACTTCAAAAAGAGGTACATTCCTACCTTATCTTCTTGCTGCCATGCATGTGCTCTCCCCTCTTTTTTTACTAATTGAGAAAAAAATTCATGAAATTTCTGCTGCAAAAATCTCCATTTTATAGTTCTGGGAAATTTAATTTTAAGTAAATTTTCAGTAAATGTAAACTGATATAAACTTAAATTGTTATAAACAAGATTTGTAGCATAATAAATATAGCTGATTGATGAAAGGCATGAGATAGTATGATGAGAATGTCATGCACATCACAAACATATTGTATGCATTAGTGCATGTTCAGTACACATGCTTGTTTGATAAGTTCTAAAAGATGTTCACAAGTATATTACTTTTGTTGAAATCAACTTAGAAGCACTCATACTGGATAACCATCTGTTACATTTGAAATATGCTGAGAAGTTGATTCTGTCATAAGTTTAAAGTTTTGACCCAGTTTCAGCTAATGTAATCTGGAACATCATATTGATAGTCTTATAGAAAATGTGACTCCTAAATGTTCATACAAATTTGGCAATTGGCCAGTTTATGCTTGGACTTGTTAAGTCAAGCTTATTGAAATTTCTTGGGTTTACAATTTGACAATTTTCACTGGACTGCTCTGTTTTAGTGGCCATTAATAGTGTTATATCTAAGAATGGACGGAGAATGACACTAACAGGACTTGTTAGAGGTTGCTTGACATTCTCTTAGTAGTATTGCATGACCTTAACCATCATAGAACACCTCTGGCACTTAAAGAAACAAGAACTAATATTTATGGGGTTCACGAAGACATGATGAGGACTGCTCAACTATACAAAATGAGATATAGAAAGAATGAAATGTTGGTGATGACTTGATATTTTGTATCGTTGGATAGTCGGAAGAGATATCAATGAGGTAATTATAAACAAGCATGTCTCAAAAAAAACTATATCAGTCTCGTTTCACTAAATTTTAGGAATAAATGTTTGGGGATAAATTGTTGACATTGTCAAATGTTATTGGAATGGAATAAGATGATTTATCAAAGGTTCTCTTTCAAGAGAAAAAGGGTGTTCACTGAAGTAGCATATGATGAATCGGACTGACTAGAATAGCCTATTCAAAACTTCATTCAACTCATTATCAAGAACAATATCAAACATATTCATCTCTTATATACAATCATCATCAGCTACCACTACCCTCTTATCATCTTCCTTGAATCAATGACCATTTGCTGGACCTACAATGTTATATTAGCAATGCCACCTCAAGGACGAGGTCAAGATTGTCGATCTTTGGAAGAATCTATTTATCAAGAAATATACATCATTCTCATAGATTAAGAAAGAAAAGAGTAGTCATGCAAGTAAATTGTTGGTAACTGATAATTATTAGTGCCGGTCATGGTGACCCTTACACCAGACTGCACGAGGGAGCGGTGTCCCTCAACTGGGCAGGAAATAGGAAGCCCAGTTTGGGCAGCGGCCGCCAAGTGCGGGTCTAGGATCCCAATCCTTCTTCGGTTTTTACGCGAGCTCGCAGTGTTTTTACGCCTCGTTGGGATACCGACTTTAGACCAATTCCGTTGACCCTTTGTTTTAGGATAACCAGGCGGGGGATCCTCGATTTTAGTTTTCCGTATGATCTCGTTTGCCTGTTACCGGTCGGGCCGTTTTTCTAGAGCGACTTTTCCGGAGAGTCTCTCTCACCCGTCTCAGTGGTGTAGTTTTGGAGTAGACCTATCCTCTATTGGATAGCACTTCCAATTAGAGGGTGAGACGGAAGAGCCCTTTTGTTGGCTACTTCACCACTTGAGTTTTCTTTCACCAACAGACTTGGCGATTCTACATCAAGATCATCCATATCTACATCTAAAGCATCAAGAGTTGCATTAGAGAGAGTTACAATCAAGGTTTGGAGGAAATCACAATTAAAATTAAGTTGATTAGAAAGTGACTATAATCTGATTTGAAATCCTATTAAGTTAGTGGACGTGTTGAGACTTAATTAGGATGCATTACACAACACTGCATGCCTACGGAGGCACCCCAACCCTAAGGCACTTTTAATACCTTAGAGTCATAATGTGAGGTTATATAAAGACCAAGACCACAGACTATCCACTAACTCAAAAGAGTAAATAGACTTAAGAATCTAAATAAATCAAGAAACCTTTCCAATCTCAAACTTTCCATCATCACTCACGAACATGATCTCTGAAGAAAATGATGATATATACTTATACTCATACATTCATGAATATTCATGTATAATATAAATATGTCATATATGGGAAGTGTTGGGTTAATTGGCGATAATGAGAGATGCTTGCACACAACTTGAAAACCATTTTTTTACTTAAGAAAGTAGATGTAAATTGTACTTGTTCCACCTTTCTACTTGTTACTTTTGAACATATTAAATGCTTGTTTATGTTTATAAGTGTTTTTGGGAGTTACCAGCGCCCGCTGACGTCTTTTCTTTCCTAACATGTTTTAGTAGGCAAACAGCCTACTGTTCAGTAGCTGTGGTTGTTTCCAGGCGACAAAGTATATACCAGACGGTATGTTGTTTCTTTTATCTCAGTTTTTGGTTCGGTTGACAATGTAATATGTTCTTTTCTCTTCAGTCAGATTTTTGGGAATACTGTATGTACTGTTAGTCACTATACATGTTGTAAATTAAATGGAAGTTAATGAAATGAAATCTTGGTGGCATTTGTCTCTATTAGCTTTGTGGTCATGAATGTGAATGTTAATATCATATGTAGCTTCAGCGAGAAAAATTTTCCTGGACTTTCACATACTTAATGCGATATTAATGAATGTTGTAATGCGAATGTTTCATAAACAGGCACCCGGATCCTCAGGGGTTCACATTAGAGGTTTGAAATAACCCCGGAAACACTAAAATGAGGCCTCTCCGAGGCCTAGGGCACGCGAGGATGACAGATAGGTTGCACGGGAACATGCTACTTCCTTTGGTGAAGCCGCACGTTGGTGTAGGACCGCTTGGCAGAAACTGGGGGGAGATGTGGTGCCGCTGGTGGGGCAATGAGGGTGTTGCGAGGGGTACGGTGGTGGTTGCATGCAATGTGAGGATGGTGCTGTTGGGGCCGCTGCTGGCGTAGGGAGGGTGCCACGAGGGTAGTGGGTAGTAGAGAGAGAGAAAAAGAGGGGGAAGGTAGGGGCAGTGGGAGTGGTTAATATTCATAGGTACTTAGGCTTCGGTGTAGGAACGTCACTATGATATCATGTAAAAAGAAATGAATGGCTTATTTATTCATTCAAAAGTCGAGGAAAATTCGCCTAAGGGGTACCTGTGGAATCTTATTCCACGGGACCCCCAGGCGAATATATATCCTGGAAGGGAGTCTGAAAATCATCAGCAGTAGATGCTTCAACTTGTCGCCTCCGACCACCTCCAGCTCTTGCTCATTCGCGTCCTCGTCCATGTCCTCGTCCACGACCCTGGTCAATAAGATTTGGTTCCGCAAAAACCCCCTCTTCATTTCCTTCAGCTTCCTCATCATCATCTGCCCCATCTCTGAACTGTCTCTCGATGGCTTCCAGTAATCACCGCTCAGAATCAACCGCCAAAAATATCACACATTCTGGTTCATCCCTTGCTAGATGGATTTCTCCAAACCTCGATACTGCAAAATGAGACATACTTGAGTCATATTCCATCTATGTTGGAAATAAAATGTTAATGTAATTATTACTCACAACAAAGTCCATCATGCACCCGTGTCTACCAATAAACCGTCGGGTGATACGGTTATACCAACTCATGTAGTCATCTGTCACCCCATCTCCTCCTGGCACTATGGGGACTATCTCCATAATATAATCCCTCCTGTTCTCCCACATCCCCGAGAAGTTGGCATG
The DNA here is from genome assembly GCA_037367405.1 of Ottelia alismoides. Taxonomy (NCBI): domain Eukaryota; kingdom Viridiplantae; phylum Streptophyta; class Magnoliopsida; order Alismatales; family Hydrocharitaceae; genus Ottelia; species Ottelia alismoides. The sequence continues at coordinate 282,282 of JAZKJV010010489.1, read as the reverse complement.
GAATTGGATCCAATCAACGTTGATCTTCCCTCGCAGATCTAATGAGTGGAGCTTTGGACATGTGTTGTACGGACCGGGGATCCCCTGAACTGCTCCAAACTGTTGTAACACACGATCTGGAGTGTATAACTCAACCAAACAAAAATGGATCAGTGGTACTCTTGCAACATGAAGATCTGGTGCTTCTAAGCAGTACAGAGGAAGCATCTGCATCACATCTGCCATGTAAGGCCTCCAAACAACCTACGAAAATAGAAATAATTTTATTAGAATCATGGATAACCACTCGTAGTGTAACAACAAGCTAGGTTTACTTTCATACTTGTGACGTTGTATGAAGGTCAAATGCATCTCGATATGGACGCACCACATGTGTTGGCTCTGTAGTGGCATCGAACTGTGCCTGCCAACGGCATCCTAAGGGGCTTCCCCCAATCGGACCTCCGGTGTACAGTGGAGGCTATGTGGGGAAAATGTTCCCATGCCTACACCTGCAGTAAGACGAAAGCCTTGGATGCGATGCACAACTGTCTGTAAAGGAAAGACAGGCAAGCACATCCCCAGGAAAACTGTCCACATGCCTACATGTCTTCGAGCATTGGATGGTAAATCAGTGAAACCTCATTGCCGGACTTGTTCGGAAAGACAACCCCTCCCAAGAGCTGTAGTATATATGCACGGTGTGCTGCAGAATGGTCACCTCATAAGCATACTCTGGAAGTACGGAGAAATGCTCAACAAGCCATGTCATGCGGATACGTGCACCATCAATGTTAGGCTTCTCAGGCCTCACTCCAAGAAGCCTCTCGCATAGTCCAGGCCAGCTAGGAGATGTAGTATACCCAATCACAGGATGCCCATCGATCTTCAGTCCAAAAATGTAAGCCACATCCTGCAAAGTGATCGTCATCTCTCCGTGGCGCATGTGAAAGGTATGAGTCTCTGTGCGCCATCTCTCTACCAATGCAGTAATTAAGTGCCAATCGAGTGAGATGAAGTCCAGTTGCATCACTCCTGCAAAACCCGCAGCATACAAATGGTCCACGATCCGTTCATCAATGGGGGCATGTCGCAGTATGCCCTCTCTACGTCGACATCTCAACCATCTCGCCACCTAATGATATTCAAGAAATAGAATACGTCAGATAACAAAACGAAACATAATGATAAAAACTTACAGTATAATTTTTTAAGCACATACATCTCCCTGCTAAACAGCTGGATCTATGAGAGCCCTGTAGATGTAAAACAGATTGATCAATGGGACTCGGCTCCATCTGCAACAATTAAAAAATTGAGTGGTTAAATATGTGGTTGTCAAATTTTAAATAAGAGAAGTGACTAGTAAAAAATTTAGTTGCAAATATAAAAAACTAAACAACCTTGGGTAGTACGTTTGGGACATTTCCTCCTATTGTGCCCACTCTCCTGACATAAGCCACATTTGTTTACACTTGGTGGCCCATGGCTACTATGCTGACGATTATGACCAAGTTGACGACAAGCCCCACACTGTTGTTTCCTCCTACTATTCCCACATTTCTCCATCATCATTTTCCATTTCATCATCAGTGTTCTGTGGGATATCTTCCATCATACGATCAATCTCGAGATTGTGGTCCTCCCCTATAGTGTAGATGGGGTCATTCAGAGAGGGACCCAAAGGTTGGGGCAAATTTACTGTTGTCGCCATCTCCCCATGAGTTATAGATACATGAGGACTCTCACGAGCCCTTCCACATGTGGTTACATCAGATGTACGAGAAACAACATGTGTTTTTGGAACCCTCGCCGCAGCTTGGCTTATACACATAAGAGCTCTTGTGCATACAATGTCAGCAAATAAAACTGGTATGTAGGAGCCTCACATCATCTCAGCGTAGTTCAAAACATCATCAATGTCACCATCATACTCCACATCAACCAAAAAAGTCTCATTATTCTCCAACATCTGTGAAACATACGTAATTCTGTACCATTGGTCAAGTCAAGACGAAATGATTTTGCAATCATCTCGACCAATCCATTGAATGTCAAACCCATCCCAACTTTTATGGGTTTCACCCGACCTCCCTGGTATCTGACTTCTTTGTCATCCTTATAAATCTTTCCACCAACATGGCACAAGCGCAATACTTCTATTGCTTTGACTATATTAAAAAACAAGAGTAATTAAAATTACACATGAATAAAAATACACTCCTAAGTACACAATGTGTGGCTTATAAAAACAAAAAAAATCCATAAACACATAAGCCTAGGGTTTACTCACAATGGATGATATGGAGCACCACAATAAGAGGTGGCATCGAGAGGGAGACACGAGGCGATCACTGGCTCGAGGGGGGCGAAATGGGAGGAGGTGGCCGCACGGGAGGGGACGTGCTGGCGGAGGGGAAGGCTGGGGGCCGCGTGGGGAGCGGCTGTTCCTGGCTAGAGAGGCTGGGAAGGGTTCTGTACGCGTAGGGGGAGGGTCGGGCCGCGGCTGTCCCTATATTCAAGCCATAGCCGTGACTGGAGGTCACGGCTTCCTTCAGTGAGAGCCGTGACTTCAAGTGACGTTTTCCTACTATGGAAGCCGTGACCTCAAGTCACGGCTTCCTTGGGGTACTTAACAAAATATATATTCGCCTGGGGGTCCCATGGAATAAGATTCTATAGGTACCCCTCAGGCGAATTTTCCTCTTCAAAAGCCACATGGCTCTCTTATGAAGAGAGGAGAAATCCTAGATGGGGAAAAGGGTAAATTACAAAATAAAAATAAAAAATATGTACATGCTAATAACTCTCAAGTCTCAACGGTAACTGCTTGATGCATATGCTTGTGGGGGCCAAGATGATTTCCATGCTGACCATACACTCATTGCGTGGATCCGGAGTAAACAGAGTGGATACTGGAAAGATAGGTTTCCAAGCTCAAGAGGTATTCTGGCTCCCATGGCTTGATTTTGTTATTCCTCTCCTCCGGTCCAGGTCTTCTGGGTCCGACCCCATCTCCCAGCCACCGCCTGTCAAGGCCGGTCCCAGCCCTTGCTCCAAGCGCCGCCATCTCGCCGGCTTAGCCCTAGCCGGCATCAGCCCCCTCCTGTCGCTTCAGCCGTAGCCGCCTCCTTCGTCGTATCCATGGATTTGGGTGTGTAATGTCTACATACACGCTCAAATCCTATGACGTTCGTGTAGACATCTATCGCTTCGTCTACAAACCCTAATACTTCATCTCCGGCGTTATGTCAGACTCCAAGGTTGATATGTCCTCCATAGGCGCGCTCAAAGGTCCCGCGCCGATAGTGAAGACGGATGGGACGAATTATGAGCTCTGGGCGATGCAGTTCATGAGCCTCATGAAGTCAAACGGTAAGAAGCATATTCTTGCCGAGGAAGAGCTGGCAGAGAAGACAGGGATATATGCCTCGTGGGAGGCTGATGATTCGTATGCCAAGGTTTGGCTGTCAGGCACACTGTCGAGGGAGATTGCCAATGATGTCCTCCATCAGCACACTGCTAAGGCAATGTGGGATATTCTGGCTGCAACGTATTCCCAAATGCGGAATGAGACCAAGATGTTACAACTTCAGCATGATATATTCACGATGAAGCAGAACGACAGACCACTTCACTCCTTGTACACGTCCCTGAGAGAGATGTTTGAGAAGTTATACAGTACCATTCCACTCACAGCGACTCCTGAGTAGCAGAAGACATTTTGGAATGGCACCATGGTAGGCATTCTACTTGCAGTTCTAGATCCTGAGTACGAGGCCGCCCGCTCTCAGATTTTGGCCGATGGAGTTTTTCCTCCAATGGAGGATGTTTACCAGAGGCTCAGTCGCATATCAGTTTCTTCCAGCACATCTACTCCACCCCCATCGGCGATGGCAGTATCACTTGGGAGAGGTGGTTAGTTTTCTGGTCATGGACATGGACCCCGTGGTAGGGGTGGTCGCTTTCGTCAGCCATGTTTGTACTGTCACCGCACAGGCCACTCGGAGGATACATGCTACTCTAAGCATGGGTTCCCAGCATCGGCGCGTGTAGCCGAGCATGCTCTGCCCCAGTCAGTATCCAATGCAGAGAATCGTTTCGAGGAGCTTGTGACACGTCTACGTGATATTATGCCACAATCATCTGTTGATTCTTCTGGTGGACCTTCAGATGTTGCTGCTACAGCTTCTGCCAGTTCCTCTGCTGCTGCTAGTGCCTTAGGTAGTGCTACTGCATTTACGTCTTGTCATGATATATCTGATTGGATTATAGATTCTGGTTCCACACATCACCTCTACCGAGATCGAGAGAGACTTGAGTCCTACATGGACATTCCCCATGGTCGTTCAGTACAGATCGCGGATGGTACTCATTCCCCCTTTTTTGGACAGGGGGAGGTCTTCCTATCTCCTTCTATGAGTCTACATAATGTTCTACATGCTCCTCAGTTCTCCATGAATATGTTGTCTATTAATCATGTTACAAAGGATTTGCACTGTCGTGCTATATTTGACCCCTCTTCTCTTATTTTTCAGGACTAACTAACGGGCAGGGTGATTGGTTGTGGCTCTGAGCAGAATGGTCTGTATCGGCTAGTCCGGAATTCTTATGCTGGCATCTCTTCTCATTCCGCCGGACCAGTATCTCCGTACATCTGGCATCTTCGCTTTGGCCATCTCCCGCTCCAGAAAATGCGACATCTTCTGCCTCATATCTCTCCCAGGTCTTCCTTTCACTGTGAAGCATGTCAGTTGGGAAAGCATCATCGGTTTAGCTTTCCTAGTCGTTAGAGTCGGAGCAATAGCTCCCCGTTCGAGTTGTTTCACATTGATATTTGGGGTCCGAGTCGTGTACCCGATCATCGGGGATACAGGTTCTATCTAGTTGTAGTAGATGATTTCTCTCATGTATCTTGGGTCTTTCTTTTAAAGAATAAATCTGCAGCAGGAGATGTGATTAAAAATTTGATTAATGAAGTGCAGAATGTTTTTTCTTCTACTGTCAAATATATTCGTACAGATAATGCTCTAGAATTCTGTACATGGTCCCTCTCTCAGTTTCTCTCGTTGAAGGGCATTATTCACCAAACTACTTGTGCTTACACATCTCAGCAGAATGGAGTAGCAGAAAGAAAGCACCATCACCTTCTTGACATTACTTGAACTCTCCTTAAATTATCCAAGTGTACTAAATTATTTAATAGACTAAACAATAACCGAAATAAAGAGCTGGGGGTCGGGCACAAGTTACCCAACCAAAGCGTGTGCGGGGCACGTGGGGGCCAAGTGTCAGGCGGTGGATGGTTGATGGGCGTGCGGCTCTGGTGACGCCTTCTGGAAGATCTGACGGTCTGGACGAGGGGGCGAACGTGGGGTGCATGTGGCCGTCAGATCGTGGATCTAACGGCCTGATCCTGACAGACCTCGAACGGCTCAGATGGCAACTGGAAGCGAGGTGTGATCCAACGGTGGAGAGAGGCTCTGGATGATCTCCTCCCTGGTGAACTTCGTCGGCGAGCTGGCGTGGTTGTGCTCGTCCGATGGATGATCGGCAAGAGGGCTTCAACGTGCCTCATCGCTCCGCGTCTGGTGGTGGTGGACGATGGAGGTCCCAACGGTCCGATCCTCCGGTGAGGGATGAAGGACCTGGGCGACTCCGACGAGAGATGCGAGATGGGACTCAGGGGGGTAACTCGCGCTTATTCACCTGCAAAGGAAAGCTCGTGCTCGGAGGAAGACTCCGGTATGGGTTATTTGAGAAACAGCAAGGGGAAGCGGGGTGATTTGGCGAAGGGGGGTCCCGGCAGAGGCGGCGGAAGGGACCTAACCCGATCTTGGCTCGGATAGCCCGAGGTGATCAGATCGTGGAAGGAGGGTGACGATGAGTCGAGGTGTCTATCTGTACGGATAGGGTGAGGTGACGGGGCTCCGGCCACTGGGGCGGAGCAAGATCGGAAGGATTGAATCTATTCGACGAACTAAAAGCTAATGGAAGTACCTGATGGTCGGACGCGTCTAGGCTGGAGATGCTGAGTCTCCTACGGTCTTCGCCTCGATGGAGCGACACCACCAGAGGCTCGAGCTGCGCCGGCGGTGGAGCTCGACGATGATGGTCGCCGGACCTAGGGCAAACGCCTCCAAATCCTCGCTGCAACACGCTCAACCACTCGCTGTCACTCAAGGATGACGGTGGAGATCACTGGAGTCGAAGACGGGAGCAAAAGGTGCGGAGGAATGCAGCTGGAGCGGAGGTTATATACAGGTGCAGGTCCGATAAGATGGGAGTGGAACACGCAGATAGATGCATGGATCCCTAAGAAGATGTTCAGGCGTGAATCTCAGATGTGATCTTGTCAATCGGAGCCTGGGGTTTGGGTAGATGGCGATCGGATCAATCCAGGGAAATTGGGCGAAATCGGATCGGCTCAAGGTCCGCGAGAAGATGTGGTCATGGGGGGAGAGTTGGCCGGGGGTCAACATCCCCCGTGGACCAATGGGAAATTCAGTTGGAAAATTATTTAAAAATTCAAAATAAAATCGAAAAAGGTTTTATTTCAAAGTATTTTCAACATGAAAAATGTTTATTTATTTTCAAAGTATTTTTTAGTTATTTTTATTTATTTTTTTGAAAATTAAATTATGTATATACATTATATTATATTATATACTGGTATATGTACCTATGTATTTTTTATTTTTATTTTTAATTATTTTATTTATGTATAATTATCTTAATTTATATTTGATTTATATACATCATAAAATTTGGGATATAGAATATTTTTTATTTGATTTTTATTAATTATTTACAAGGGTAAAATAAATAGTTCTTTTATTCTTATATACACGGTATATGTACACTGAGACGAGAGAAATGATTTATTTTTGTTTTTATTTTTTCTTATTTTTATTAAATTTTTAAATATATAAAAATTGTGAGAAACACATAAATATTTTTATTTTATGAAAATAAAATATATACATAAGAGGGAGAATATCTGTACATAGATGAATGGCCCTATCTCTCTCTACTTGTTTTATTTTGCGGTCAGACCAATGATCGGACTTCCCTTGGGTTCGGGTCACTCAATATTTAGTCTAAATATTTCCTTCTTTTTCTTTATTTCTTTTTTCCTCTATTTTTGTGCAAGAACATGCTAATTATGTCTATTTACATGAAGCATGCATTTTGATCATTTATTATATTTACAAATAATTACATGGTGTTTTGCAAAGATTTTTAGCTAAAATAAAGGAATAAAGAGTGATGAATGGGGATTCACCACCCCGCTATACTTTACTTTTGCTAGTCCCTTAGCAAACACTTATTTGAAAAAGAAGTGCAAAAAGAGAAAGAAAAGAAAAAGATGGGAAATCAAGGTTGATTATTAAACTTTCCTTCATTAAATTGAAATATGGAGCTTAGTAAGACCTTTGGATTACTAATTTGTCGGAACCTTATTTGGAATTACGCTTAAAACTTAACATCCTCTAAGTTCCACCAATCTATGGTCAAGACTCCTCAATATACCAGATCAGAACAAGTCTACATACACAAACTCTAATAACCATAAATCTTTCCTTGTACAGTGTAAGTGATATGTAGCTCCCCACCTCAGAAGTGACAAAGAAACTATCTCCCTCAACCTAGTAACTCTAATGCCTCGGTCTAGCAACTCTTTCCTCGAGGAGCGGGGTATTCCCTTTTAAGTTCAAGTACAACCGGCTCAAGAAGAGGGGGAAGAAGAGAATGAACCATGACCTGTGTAGCCATGTATCCCTGGGAGCTCTAACTAGTGTAGCTGATTCTCCCGCTGCAAGCTTCATAAGATGGTCATGTGTAACATCAGCTTTGCTTTATTTGACTATATATACACTCCGGTGGGATTATCATTTTCTCAGACCCACCACTTTTTTTTGAATTTTTTTCTTTTTGCACATATTATTATTATTATTTCGATGTGCATATGTACAACATATCTACATGGTGCAACATATATACATAAGGAGTTTTTCCTCTTGAGCCAGTAGACTATCCCTCTTTTGAAGCTTTATTGCAACCCACAACTCCTGTCTTCAGACTTCATAACCACCAGACCAAGTTGAGACGCACTTCCTTCACTATAAGAAGAAGAGAGGTTCCGCCTAGAAGTACTACCCTCATATGCTACCCCAAGCCAAAGGAAACTGACTCCTCACCACCTATCCGTGGAGAGCTAAGTGTAAAGTGCTGGTGCAAGTAAAGCCATTGTTTGTGAGAGTCATGCGTGTGTTGTTAAGTGCTCTACTTAAGCTCATCAAGATGACATATGCTCATAGCCTAGTGGACTCAAAGAATTAAGTCCCAATGGACCTGAAAAGTCTTAATCCTAAGCCCTATAAGGTTCCTCTTAGCATTAGGTGGATTAAGGTCTTAACCAAGCTCCATTTTCCAATTTAATTCCAGGCCAGTTTAAATGTCAACTATGATTTGGAAAAACTGTACAAATATTTACAAATATGCAAATTTTTACAAGATTTTACAAATGTGCAAAATATTTGAAAACATGGATGTATGCATGAATGCGAAGTTTTGCAAAATATTTACAAGGTTTTTGCAAACTTTTTGTTTTTCAAACATTTTACAAAACTTTTGTACTATATACATAGTTTTGATATCAAAATATTTACAAACTATTTACACAAATCATTTTTACAATCATTTGTACAAAAATAATTTTTATAAATAGATAGGTATGTGCAAGAAGGATTTTATGTACAAGGAAAATTTTTAAAGTTTTATGGATTTTTAGCCATTTTATTTATTAACAAACTCACACAAAGTAGGAGTTATGGCTAAAGTATATATAAAGTATATACGACACCCCCCTATACTTAGCTCGAACGATGTCCTCAGAGTGAATCAAGAGCGATGAAGAAGACATAACTCGTGCTTAGTATAGGGAAGTGAAAAGGAATGGTATATACAAACACGAATCAAAGAATAGAATGAAGAGGACTCGGTGTTTCCCCCTATACTTAGGATCAAGTAATCCTAAGTATAGCAAGTTGTACATGAAGGGAAATCCGAGTGGAAGGATGTACAGGGTCTACCCCCCTATACTTAGGGTAAAATATCCCTAAGTATAGGCAGCAAAACAGAGGTAGAAAGAATCAATAGAATACCCGAGAATCCTACACCCCCATACTTAGGGTAAAGTATACCCTAAGTATAGCATAATCATAAGATGAGAAAGGGGTGTGGGACTAAAGAATAGAGTGATATGGACAACTAGATCTATACAAGTCAGAAGAATGGTGATAATCAGGCGTGAGATGCAATAGATGTGAGTCAAGGGACCACATCTCACGCAAAGTGAATCGGGGCAACGTCAACGACCTGCGGCTCATGATCTAGATATGGTTTGAGCCGCTGACTGTTAACACAAAAGGTAGCATCAGAAGACAACTCAGATATATCAATACTCCCATTGTCATGTACCTTTTGAACCAAATAGGGTCCCTTCCATTTGCTCTGTAGCTTCCCTGGAAATAAACGAAGCCTAGCATCAAACAACCATACTCTCTGTCCTGGCTCAAACTGCTTGTGGCAGATATGAGAATCATGCCACTCCTTCACTCTCTCCTTATACTGTAGGCTGCTCGAAAAGGCTGTATCACGAAGCTCCTCCAGGGAAAACTCTGCCCTCCTCTGATCTCCTACACTCTCTGGATCCATAAGTATATCGGTGACTGCCCAAAGTGACCTATGTCTCAGCTCAACAGTTAAATGGCAGGATTTGCCATAAACGAAGCGAAAGGGAGATGTACCCAAAGGAGTCTTGAAAGAGGTCCTATATGCCCACAAGACCGAGTCCAAAAGCTGTGACCAGTCCTTTCGGTCAGGGCGGACGAATTTCTGCAATATAGTCTTGATCTCCCTGTTCGACACTTCAGCAAGACCATTCGTTTGAGGGTGGTATGGAGTGGCTACTCGATGGTCTATGCTGAACTCGCTAGCAAGTGCCTTTACCTTCTCGTTGACGAAATGAGACCCCCCATCAGATATCAACACTCGAGGTACCCCGAACCGTGAAATGATATTCTTCCTCAAAAATCTGCAAACAGTCCTAGCATCTGCGGTTCTGGTGGGGATGGCCTCAACCCAACGACTCACATAATCCACGGCCAACAGAATGCACTCAAATCCCTGACTCCTAGGGAATGGACCCATGAAATCGATGCCCCATGCGCCAAAAACCTCACAGAAGTGAATGGGTGGCATCGACATCAGCATCATATCACGCTGTCCACAAGTGCCTATCCTTTGACAGTCAGTACACCTCTTCACGAACTCATCAGAGTCCTTGAAGAGAGTAGGCCACCATAGGCCGGATTGGAGCACTTTCTATACCGTTCTCCTCCCAGAGTGATGTCCCCCTGCCTCCAGCTTGTAGCAGTAAGTAAGGACGCTATGGTGCTCCTCCTGAGGAATGCACGACGCCAGATACTATCCCCTTCTTCATGAAAAAGGATGGGATCCTCCCAATGGTAAAACTTGGCCTTCACGATGAAGGTCTCAAGTTTCTGTCTGGGCCAATCTTGTGGAACTTTCTTGGCGACAAGATAGTTCACAATATCGGCATACCATGGGAGAGAGGCGATAGCAAGGATCGCCTCATCTGGGAAGGTTTCACATATAGGCTCAATCTGCTCAGAATCCTCAAGAAACTCCAATCGGGAGATATGATCCGCCACCACATTCTTGACCCCAGGCTTATCCTTAATCTCTATGTCAAACTCCTGGAGTAGAAGGATCCATCTGGTCAATCTATCTTTGACATCCTTCTTTACTATTCGGTACCTGATGGCGGTATGATCAGTATAGATGGTCACTCTAGATCCAATGATGTAAGATCTGAATTTATCTAGGGCAAAAACTACGGCTAGCATCTCCTTCTCAGTGACGGTATAGTTCCGCTGCGCGGCATCCAAAGTACGGCTAGCGTAGTGAATAGCAAAGGGGACTCCATCCCTCCTCTATCCCAGCACGGCCCCCACGGCAAAATCGGAGGCATATGTCATGATCTCGAATGGGAGAGACCAATCAGGCGGCTGGAGAATAGGAGCCTCTACAACACGACTCTTGAGAGTCTCAAATGATGCTAGACACTTATCAGCAACAAGGAACTCAGTGTCTTTCGTCAGCAAATCAGTCAGCGGTCGGGCAATCCTACTGAAATCATGAATGAAGCATCGATAGAAACCGACGTGCCCCAGAAAAGACTGTAACTGCCGCAAGTTGGACGGTGGATTGAGTTTTCTAATGACATCCACCTTGGCTGGATCAACCTCTATGCCCCTGTTGGAGATGATATGGTCAAGCACCGTCCCTTGAGTCACCATGAAGTGACTCTTCTCTCAAGACAACACAAGGCGAACCTCTATGCATCACTGAAGGACACGGTCTAGGCAGTCAAGTCAAGAATCGAATCTGTCACCGTAGACCGAAAAATCATCCATGAAGACCTACAAGCACTCCCCCACCATGTCCGAAAAGATGGACAGCATGCATCTCTGGAATGTCACCGGAGAGTTGCACAATCCAAATGGCATGTGTCTGAAAGCATATGTCCCGAAGGGACAGGTGAAAGTGGTCTTGTCCTGGTCATCGGGTGCAATGGCCACCCGATTATATCCGGAGTACCCATCCAAGAAACAATAGTGTCTCTTCCCTGCCAGCCTCTCTATAATCTGATCAATAAATAGTAGGGGGAAATGATCCTTCTCGGTGGCCTGGTTCAATCGTCTGTAGTCCACACAGACCCGCCAAGAAGTGGGTACCCGGGTAGCGATCTCCTCTCCATACTCACAAACAACTGTGGTGATGCCCGTCTTCTTGGGCACCACATGCAACGGACTGGCCCATTTGGAGTCGGAGATGGGGTAGATAAAATTGGCGCTCCACCATTTCGAGATCTCCTTCATGACAACATCTCAAAGGTTCGGGTTCAGCCGCCGCTGGAACTCACGCGACGGCTTCGCGTCCTCCTCGAGATAAATATGGTGGGAGCACATGGCCGGACTTATCCCCTGGAGATCGGCTACACTCCATCCTATCGCCTTGCGGTTCTTTTCAAGAACCCTCATCAGACGCGATTCCTGCTCTTTAGTCAAATCAGCGGAGATAATGTCTGCTTACATCTCATACTCACCCGCAAGAAACCTATACTTCAGCGATGACGGTAGCGGCTTCAGTTCTGGACAAGTAGGTGCTGGCGGATCTGGCCTCTAAAAGGTCTGAGTGAATGATGCCAAATCTGCATGGGAGAATGAGAACTCTCGCTCACAATCTGAATCTGGCGAAGGCTGCTCTGCTGGACGGTCTCTGCTCTGTATGGAATAAGCCTCCTCCCTAGCTGTAAGCTCAGTAGAAGTCAGACACGGTATCAAATCATCAAACTCTGCCCAGTCAATATCTGACTCCGACAGATCTGTATCAGAATCACAAAAATCTGCCTCACGATCGGGAACCGGCTCTGCTGCCTGAGATATATCATGGTTCAGGAATGCACTCTCCAAGCTCTCCTCTGCTAGCGTCTCTCCATCAGCAAACTCTGAAGGTGAGAGGATGGCCTGTGCTACTAGATCTGCCCAAACTGCCTCGTCATCTGTAATCACAAAATTACAGTCCTGGTGGATGTCTCGCCCTGCCTCTGTCATCTGCTCTGAATCGGAAGTCGGCTCTGAGTAAGCTGAATCTCTGGCTCTAGTCTCCTCGACCGTCTCTATTTGTATACTCTCGCCCTCGACGCGAAAGTATACCTTTCTGCTATCACGGTCGGACACTGCCTTGGCTGTGGCCAAGAACAGGCGTCCTAAAATGATGGGGGTATCGGTCACGGACTCAGGGATCTCCATGTCCAACACAACGAAGTCTATGGGGAATTTCAGGTCCTGAAATGTGACGATAACGTCCTTCAGCAACCCCTTTGGCCTCTTGACAGATCGATCAACAAACTGAAAGACCGTCCTGCTCTGTCGTAGAGGGCCCAACTCGAAGCGGTCGAGAAAGGCTATCGGAAGACGGTTGATCGAAGAACCGCTGTCTAATAGAGTGCGGTCGAACCTCTACTCATGAATGTGGCATCTGACATAAGGGGCTCCTGTATCTGGCCTCTTGGCTGGCAGACAGTTATGGATCACGAAACAAGTGACACGAGTGAGCACATGGATCTTTGACAGATGGTTTCGCATCTTCCTCCTAACTGTGGTCCTGTCTATGAGTGATCTCTAGAAGAAAGGTATATGCTCCAAGGCCTCCTATAGAGTCAGCTGTATCTGAAATCTATTCATCATCTATTGGCTGAACACAATCTGATGGTTCTTTTTCTGATTTTCTTTTTTCTGCCCCTTAGCCAAGTGGAGTGCTCGAGGAAAGGGGACTACAGGGTCCTTCTCAGATGAAGGACTAGGAGAGGGTCTGGAATGCTCATGAACAACAGAATCCACACAAACATCATCAAGCAATACAGGTGGATCCGAGAATAATAAACCCTTTCCTTTATTTGCAGAAATGTCCTGAGATGCATGCACAGAAGGAAAAACAACATGACTAGCAGAACTGAAAATGGTGGCCTCAGTACCACCATTGGCATCTGGACTCGCGGCATCAGTACCACGCTCGGGCTCAACAACTGGTATGGTGACGTCAGTACCACCTCCTCCATCTGGTGAAGCGACGGCCTCAGTATCGTCGGTGGGATCAACATCCATGGTGACGTCAGCACCACCGTCATCATCTCTAGCGGCATCAGCACCGCTCTCCTCCTCGCCTGATGCTCCTGAAGTGGCGTGGGATCATCGCTCAGACGAGGCGCCGCCTGTTGGCATCCTCCCGCTCCTAAGTGTAACAAAGTCAGCATCAAACATGTATGCAGTCATATCATCAAGTGAAGCACTAGGAGTGGTAATCTCAGTGAACTCTACCTGCTTAGACTTCCTCTTGAGGCTGTTCGGGTTCGGCTCGATCTGGGAAGGGATGGTGGCCTTCCCTCTCACTATCTCCTTCATCTCCTGACTGAACTCATCCATCTCCCGTCGAAAAGTAGCCTGCTGCTCGGACATGAGGCAGGCTGGATCATTTAAGGCGGAGTTCTCATAGGTCGGCCCATGAGAACCTGACGGGTGGCCTCGCTGGTAGTGAGGCTGCTGCTGCTGAGGGTGAGAGGGGTACTGCTGATGATACTTCTGTTGAGGCTGCTCACACCTCCAAGACTGTCCCTGCTGATAGGGACGAGGACCAAACTGCTGGTGCTGGGATGGTTGTTGCTGCTGTACTGGGGGTTGGGGTTGTTGGTGAGTCTCTCGATGCTGGCCATACTGGCAACCCTGAACTGGAGGCTGCTGCTGGGAACTGGTGCCTCCGGCCGACCAGCGGAATCCGGGATGGTCATGTCGGATACCGGGTTGGGGTCGATCATACCAAATCCCGTTGACATCCATCAATGGCTCATGCTCGTAGCTAGGTGGATGAAGTAGTGCCAGGGGATGATCCGGCTGGTAGACCACCATCTGAGTATCTTGGGATGGTGGTGGCTGGTAAAACTGCGGTGGCTGCTGGTACGACTTCGCCTGTACAAGGTGAATCTGTCTAGGCTGACTAGAGTGCTGGGACGAGCTACCACTGCTGCTCAGATCTCTTCGTGACCTGAGACGGGGCTGAGAAGCCGTCTATGCCTCCTGGAGACACATGAGTTGTGTCTTCAGGTCACTCAATGTCTGTGCCATCTGATCCATCTACGATATGCCCTGGCACTGCTTCTTCTCGGTCAACTCGATCCGGTCCAGCTTCTCGTTGATGATGCCCATGTTTGCGGCTGTAAACATTGCCTGTGCGGCTGTCACTGACGAAGAGGAAGGACCGACATCTACCCGTGCTATCCTCTGAAACTGCACGACCTGTGGCTGGGGGCATCCCTGAGTGTAAAGTCGGGTGTGGGACATCACTGTATAGTTCTCGGCCATCTCCTCGTAGATGGTCCAGACCTGATCCTCATCCTCGACGAAGTAGGAACCGCCACAAGAAGCATTCACCAAGCCCTGCATCTCTGGTGTAAGTCCGCAAAAGAAGCTCTGAACTAGGTTCGGCTTCGAGATGTCATGGTGCGGGCATATGTTGGTAAGCTCTCTAAACTTCTCCCATGCCTCGTGGAACTGCTCGTTGGGGAGCATGGAAAAGTTGCTGATTAGGGTCCTCGCTGCATTAGTCCGTCCGAATGGATAGTACTTGTTCAAGTACTCGGTGCGGAGCTGCTCCCAGGTAGTCACAAATCTCTCTAAATGCTTCAGCCAGTTGGTTGCTCGGTCGACAAGGGAGAAAGGAAAGGTAATCATCCGAATAGTGTCCTCGTCCACCTGCCGATCGTGTACGGTGCTACAGATCATCTCAAACTCCTGGAGATGAAGATGGGGCTCCTCAGTAGCGAGCCCGTGGAAGTGGGGTAGTAGCTGAATCGTTTGTGGGGGGAACTTGAAGTCCCCCACGATAGCCGGAAGTACGATCCACCGGTGGGTAAGTGTCGATCCGGGATTGTGCAACTCTCGCATCGGTCTGGCTGTTGCTGCTGCTGCTGGCTGGACTGGCTCCTCAGGCTAATCTGGAATGCCCCCTGCTTCTACGGCTCTCGGTTGATCTCTCTCTGTCCTCAGCCTCTCCATCTCTCTCCTCATCTCCACTATGAAGGCTCCCTGACCTCGTATCTGGCGCTGCATCGTCTCAAGGGAAGCCAACAAGGTGTTGTTGATCGCACCCTGGTCCAACACGTATGTCGTCGTCTCTGGTCTCTGACCCTCGGTGCGCTCCTCACTACTGGCCATGATCTCTGCAAAGGCAAAAGACCCAAACTCAGGTGCCGATAAATCAATTGACTGCTGCTCTCTCTGATCTGGCACTAGCATCTCAAGACTGGTAGAAGGGTGGTCAAGGGGGAACAGGGCGGAATCGAACTCGGGTTCGGAGAGTAGGCCTCGGCCCTCACAAAGCAACCTAGATGAACGGGCCGGAGTGTTAAAAAGCGGTGCAGCCAAAGGCTGCCTACGGGACTTCCTGGCCATCATCTTGATCTGGCGAGTCAGGCGGATGAGATCTGGAAACACACAAAATGAGCAAACAAACCCCAGGTTCACCTACACAACACAAAGTTGATGACCGTAAGAGATCGGTCGAGTATCTTGTCAATTTTATTTTAGGTGATAATGTCAGTCTATCAGAGCGGTTAAGCGAGCTGATGGGAATCCAATACTCCCAACAGACTATCCCGTATAAAAGGCCGGTAGTCTGATCGGAGATCGGATATGGCTCTACCCTAGTGTGCGGGTCGCTCTCTCGCTCGTCCAAACCAAACAAGGAAGGGGTTGCTCTCCCCAAGACAAATTTTTAGGTGAAGTGTCTTTTAGGGTCAAGTATATTTAGCAGTCCCAATTTTATAGTTTTTCTTTTTATGTATTTTCAAGCAAACAACGTCTAACGAATTTTTCAGTTCTCCTGGTTATTTAAGTCCGAAAACAAGGGGAGAAGACGAAAAAGCCGATGCGCGAAGAAATCAATGATGCATGCAGAGTAAGAGATACGTACATGACTCCAGCAGTCTACATGCAAAGTGATCCGCGCATAAATGTAAAGACAGAAAATAAACTACCTATATGATGCACGAGAAACCAGCCTTAGACAGAGCAATTCTACACGATAAGAATAGTAGTCGGGTACTCAAAGCTAAGTCCGGAGTCCTATCTTGGGAGCCACTCGGTGTCCGCCACAACGGATCCTGCTAGCATTGCATGTGACTCCTTAAGGCCCGTGTATTAGAGTCTAAGTAATCCAGCTTTTTCTTGTGAATTAATTAATTAGGTCCAATTACGATCTAATAGGAGCAGGCAGATAATTAGGGATTGGATCCTAATCAATTACGTCAGAATCAAGGAAAAAGTCCTAAGCTAAGGCCAAAACCGCGTAAATCAGATAAGTAGTTAATAAAAATGCGAGAAAACTGAAAACCGGCGAAAACGCGGTGAGGTCCCTCGAGCACACCGGTGCTCAGCGAAACAGACCCTGGTATCACCAAAGTCCAAGTCTAAGTCCAAGTCCCTGTATTATTAAAATAATAGAAGTTCGCTGAAAAGTAAACTAAACTACGGTTATTCTACGCGGCTCCCGCACTCCTGCTCAGCACCTCGCGCCCTCATGCGGCTCTATGCAGAAAAGAGTCGCCTCCGATTCCTGCGGTTGCGTCGGCTTCCGAAAAAGCTGCCTCGGTCCTCGGGCCCTCGCAAGAAAACAAGACAGAAATGTGTCAGACCAGATTATTATAAAAATATGCAAATAAAATAAGACAAAAAATCTACAAGTATCTACAGAAAAAGCTGTGAAAAAGAAAGCCGCGAAAATAAAAAACGACTACTAAGCCGTACTCCCCGGCAACAGCACCATTCTGATGAGCTGAGAAATCCCCTAAAATCCGGGAAAAGATAAAATCAATCAAGGGTCGTTGCGATCCGGATCTCAGAGATCGGACTCAACAAGAAAAATAGACCACCAAAATCAAAGTAATCAGTCAAAAACCGAATAGCGGTCTCACTATTTATTTAATCTGGTATAGCGACCAGGGTCAGACACAAGGAGCACGGGTTGGCCAAAGAGGTCTACAAATAGTCGAAAAAGTCAATAAAATAAAGAAAATATTTTTGGTAGATTTTATATTTTTAATTTTTTTTGTATTTTTAATTATGAAGAAAATCATTAAAGAGGCAAAAAGAATCACACTCCACTAATTATTCAACACATCAAAGCAACTCAGAAAAATGTAATAAAAATGTTTTTGTATTTTATAATTTTGTAAGTGTTTTGGTAATTTTTTTCATATTTTTATATTTTTTGTTGATTTTATAAAAATGAAATAAGGAAGAAAATTGAACTCAATGTGTAGCCAGATTTGAAAGGTTATTTATAAATAGATAAATAACCTAATAAAATTTGGAGATAATTTTTATGAAAACTAGACATAAAAACTAAGCTATAGGAGAAGAAATTGCATTTTTTTGATTTTTTTTAGAATTTTTAATGATTTTTATAAGATTTTTAGGGTTTTTCAATTTTTAGGTGTCTTATCAATCCAAATTAAGCAAAAATTATATTGAAGCAAGAAAACACTAAAGCTAACCGTACCTATTTTTTAGAATTTTTAAGGGGTTTTTAATATTTTTAGCTGATTTTATATTCCAAACAGTAGCAAAAATAGGTGTTTTAGAATTTTTAAAAATAGCAAACAGTAATAAAAATGTTCGAAAAAATTAGTGAAAATTTTTACACAGTGGCAGGAGCCATGTGTTCAGATTTCACTAAATTTGGAGTTGATTTGATATTTTATTCAATCATAAAACAAGGCACAGCACATAGGGACCTATTCGTAAGAGAAATAGATTTCAAGGGCTTAAAAATATAGCGTGCAGAAAATCTAGGGGTTCAAATGTAAATTTCACACTAATTCAGCACATGTTCCAAACAACCACGTACAGGGGTATATATGAAAATATCCAAAATATAACTTCAATCCATAACAGTTAATAAACCCAAGCCCTAAACATGCAAAAAGCCCAAAAAAGTCACGTGTCGAAGCACGTGCATCCACAAAATAGGGACTAAAGTGCAAATAAAATAAACTACAGGTCCTGATATGCAACTTATCCAAGTATACTAAATTATTTAATAGACTAAACAATAACTGAAATAAAGAGCAGGGGGTCGGGCGTAAGTTACCCAGCCAAAGCGCGTGCGGGGAACGTGGGGGGCAGGTGTCAGGCGGTGGGTGGCTGATGGGCGTGCGGCTCTGGTGATGCCTTCTGGCAGATCTGACGGTCCGCACGAGGGGGCGAACGTGGGATGCACGTGGCCGTCAGATCGTGGATCTAACGGCCTGATCCTGACAGACCTCGAACGGCTCAGATGGCAACTGGAAGCGAGGCGTGATCCAACGGTGGAGAGAGGGTCTGGATGAACTCCTCCCCGACGAACTTCGTCGGCGAGCTGGCATGGCTGTGCACGTCCGATGGATGATCGGCAAGAGGGCTTCGACGCGCCTCGTCGCTCCGCATCTGGTTGTGGTGGACGATGGAGGTCCCAACGGTCCGATCCTCCGATGAGGGATGAAGGACCTAGACGACTCCGGCGGGGGATGCGAGATGCGACTCAGGGGGGTAACTCGCGCTTATTCACCTGCAAAGGAAAGCTCGTGCTCGGAGGAAGACTCCGGTATGGGTTATTTGAGAAACAACAAAGGGAAGTGGGATGGTTTGGCGAAGGGGGGTCCCGGCGGAGGCGGCGGAAGGGACCTAGCCCGATCTTGGCTCGGATAGCCAAGATTGAGGTGATCAGATCGTGGGAGGGTGACGATGAGTCGAGGTGTCTATCTATACGGATAGGGTGAGGTGACAGGGCTCTGGCCACTGGGGCGGAGCTGGCGGAGCAAGATCGGAAGGATTGAATCTATTCGACGAACTAAAAGCTAATGGAAGTACCTGATGGTCGGACGCGTCTAGGCTGGTGATGCTGAGTATCCTACGGTCTTCGCTTCGACGGAGCGACGCCTCCAGAGGCTCGAGATGCGCCGACGGCGGAGCTCGACCACGATGGTCGCCGGACCTAGGGCATACGCCTCCAAATCCTCGCTGCAACACGCTCAACCACTCGTTGTCACTCAAATCCTCTAAATAATTTTCATTTGATTTTTATTAATTATTTACAAGGGTAAAATAAATAGTTCTTTTATTCTTATATACATGGTATATGTACACTGAGGCGAGAGAAATTATTTATTTTTGTTTTTAATTTTTCTCATTTTTATTTTATTTTTATAAATATATACAAATTATGAGAAACACATAAATATTTTTATTTTATGAAAATAAAATATATACATAAGAGGGGGAATATTTGTACGTAGATGAATGGCCCTATCTCTCTCTACTTGTTTTATTTTGCGGTCAGGCTAATGATTGACCTTCCCTTGGGTTCGGGTCACTCAATATTTATTCTAAATATTTCCCTCTTTTTCTTTATTTCTTTATTCCTTTATTTTGTGCAAGAACATGCCAATTATGGCTATTTACATGAAGCATGCATTTTGACAATTTATTATATTTATAAATAATTACATGGTGTTTTGCAAAGATTTTTAACTAAAATAAAGGAATAAAGAGTGATAAATGTGGATTCATCAGTTACCACGTCATCTTCACCACCGCCACCTCCACCACCACCACCTCCACAACCTCCTATTCCACCTTTACCAAAATGCTATACGCGTCGGTCAGGTCCTGCTCAGGCTACATGTCAGACATCCATCACACCTCAGGTATGTTCAGATGGCATTACTACTGACGGGTCAGATATGGTACATGTGTAGGATTCTTCATTGCAGGAGGAGACTACACCATCCAGTACAGTGGACGATGACCTTGATATTCCTATTGCTATCAGGAAGCAAAAGCGGACGTGTGCATCTTATCCCTTTGCTTCCCATGTGTCTTTTCATCGCCTCACAGGAGACTTTCAGAGGTTTGCTGCAGCTTTGTCTTCCGTGGACATACCACGGTCCTATCAGGAAGCTATGAAGATTGATTGCTGGAGAATGGCTATGGAAGACGAGATGCGTGCCTTACAGTCTCGTGGCACATGGAACTTGGTTATTGCTCCTCCTGATACATCCATTGTTAGCTGTAAATGGGTATTCACAGTTAAATACCACGCTGATGGTAGTCTAGATCGATACAAGGCACGACTGGTCACGCGAGGTTTCACACAAACCTATGGCATGGACTATATGGATACATTTTCTCCGGTGGCTCGCCACTCTACTCTTCGCATTCTCTTATCAGTTGTTGTGGTACGTGACTGGACTATATCTCAACTTGATGTCAAGAATGCCTTCTTGTATGGTGATCTGCAGGAGGAAGTCTACATGCAGCAGCCACCAGGGTTCACTGCTGAGGGGGAGAAGCATATGGTGTGTAGACATCACAAGGCAATTTATGGCCTCAATTTGAGATTGGATTGAGTCACAATTGAGTTGGCTAAAGTTGAATTACAGTTGAATTGGTTACATGGAAGCTTGGTTACAGTTGAGTTGGTTTCCGTTGAACTAGTTACTTTTCTGCCAATAATTCCTAGCAAAGAGAAAAGACCCTATCATGAAAATCATCCTTATCGAACTATCCACTAAGCATGAGAAAATCAACAAGGAAAGAATCAAAACCCCAGATCCATCATATACTCTTACTATGATCAATCCACAAGATTCTTAAACATCATTATAAGCATTAATAGAGATAATGATTATATCAGAGTCTCATCATTCACAATCTCAAGACCAATCAAACTTATATTATAGTTAATAGAAAGACAATGACTTAAATATGGACCATATGATATTTGTATATAAATGATTAATGTGGGTAAGTAGTGTAGGATGAGTAGAATGGGGTTTTACATACCAAACAGCTTGAAAGCATGTTTCATTGCAAGTAGCTTTAAATTTTAATTGTCAAGGCCAAATTACTTGCTTTCTTTTGGAACCACAAAATTTCCTGTTATTTTTAATTAATTAAGATTTACTCAACATTTGTTGATGTTCTTTTCTCCCTATTCCATGGATTGCAGGCAAAATACCTGCACCGTTGTATTGGGAGAGTTGAATGTCAGTTTCTGAAGCAAAACATAACATGTATGTATGTTATAATTTTGTTCAATGATATTATAAATGCTTTTATTTCTCTTCCGATAAAATTGGGATGCATGTACATAATGCAATTTCTGTTGTTACATGTTAACTGACATGGGATTTATGCAATATAAGTGTGACATGTTATAGTTCTGTGGCTTGTTAGTTAATGTGAATGTCATAAAAAAAATTTCCCCAAATTTTCAGTACTCTAATGTGGTCCTTAGAGAACATGATACTACGGATGATATGTAAACGGGTTTCCCAGATCCGCGGGAGCGGGCCTCACATATAATATTTTATAATTTCTTTTCTTTAGAGGCAAGTGCATCATGACCTTTTCACGGATTTATGAAAGTTATGACTACACCTGAGCCAAGCTGGATTTAAACATTGACAGTGCGTGAATGGAGGGATATATATGTTAACAAATGATGTTTAAATTACCTGTAATGTCTGCAGTCGGCTTATCTATGTAGTAATAATATCGAACTCCCGTCTATAAATAAATAAGGGTTGGCTTCCCGTCTATAAATAAATCCACCTCCCTACGATCTGGTCCCTTTTCTAAACATAAATCCCTTCGTCCTCGGCCAAGTGCGTGACCACGTGATAGATGGTGTGCCCCCGAGGCTCTGGAGTGGTTGATGGAGGAGGAGAGGTGTACCCACGATGGAGCTCCAGCCTGTCCTGCTCCCTGGTCCACCATCAGGTATGAGCTACGCAATTTTACATTCCTAGGTAGATTTAGATGTTAGTTTTTGTTTTGCGCATTTTATTTAGCAGCTAATTAGTAGTGTAGCTTAGTTTAGGTTCATTAGACCTCGTCGGAGCTCTAGAGGTCTAACCACCTTCTTCACCGTGTACCCACTTGTTGTGATCACGACTACCACCTTACTTCTTTCCCCAACCATTTCTCCACCTTTTTCCCATCATCATCCACATAGATCATCCCTTGATCTAGAGATTCTTGCTCCCTCCGCCGCTACCTCACCAAAGTAGCTCATACCACCTCATCTCATATCCAAATCATCCAATAATTTCCCAAACCCGCTTGCCCATCCATCGCCGTGCTTTGTAGCCTTTATGCTGGACTGGAAGGGGGTATCTGGGCCCCAGACGAAGTGCAGGAGCACCTCCAGGAGCATCGAGCTCCAGTGTTCCATCACTGAGCCCCGGACCCATTCAAGGACATCGTCAATTGCGAAACACCTCCAGGAATCATTTGAACATCTTTGCAGCATCCAAGGATCTCAGAGGAGGGTGAATCAAGGAATCGAAGCTTAGAGACGGGGACCTTCTTCCCTATTCTTCAAGCGAAGAAACAACTGTTGGATTGAGGAGGAGCTCTAGTTCTAATCGTGGACGTCTGTTCATCGTCCGCTTCGTCCATCCAATGGAATCCCTGATTTGATCTTTATCGTAAATCGACAAAGCGGTATCGCGTCTTGTGCAATTGCCACTTGTTCAAGTGAATCAACTCCAGCCGCACGATCACGTCTATTGGGGGTAATTTGCATATCTTCCCCCACATTCTTGATGTATTTCGTATTAGTCCTATAAATATAGTTGGAAGTTTAAATAAATGTGTAATAATTGCAATAAGACCCTTGACATTTATTGATTTTGCATTTGGGTCCATTCCACTTTTGCTCATGTGTCGTCCTACGTGAGCTGGGCATTTTGCACATATGTCCTGGTAGTTTTTATAAAATGTAAATTAGTCAATAGAGTTTAAATATTAGTTCTATATTTTTAGGAAATTTGCTTATTTGCCCTTGTCTTGTATTTCAGTTACAAATATGCCCTTACTAGTTCAACATATTTTTGTGCTTATATTTCATTTATTAAAAATAGCATCCATGCTAAAAAAATATGCAAAAATAGGTTTTGGTGCACGCTAGCTTGTACTTTCACGCTATCTTTAGAATTGCATTTTAGGTATTTTATCTATTTATTAAAGATCAAAATAGCACATTTTTATCCCTGTTTAAATTAGAAATTACCAAAAAAATTATAAAAACCTTTTTGAAAATTTCCAAAAAAATAATATTTTGTTCATTTTATTATTTTGTATCTCCAGACCAAAAATTCGTAAAAATAGAAAAAAAAAGGCTGAAAATTAAAATCTCCAAAATCCAGCAAAAATTAGGAAATATCACCAAAACCCCCCAAAAATTATTTTTGTTTATGATTTTTTTATATAATTTTTATCTATCTATTAAAATTTACTTAGAAAAATGTTGGCATCTTTTTCTAATTTTAATCTCCATCTCAATTCGGTCTATTTATTTAATCCATGTTTTGGGATTTTTTTACTTTAAAAATACATAAAAATTAGCAAAAATCTTGAAAAAATCAGCAAATAGTAAAAAAATATAGAAAATACCCAAACATTTTATTATATAATTTTTAGTTATTTTTAATTATATTGTATGCATAATTATATAAATTCCTATATTATATATTAAAAAAGAAAAAGAAAATTAAAAATCGGAAAATATATAGAGAAAATAAAATTTATAAAATTAAAAGCAAATAAAAATTATAAAAAATTCAAAAAAAATACATAATTAAAAATCCACACAAAAAGAAAATAAAAAGACAAGAAGAGTAACAAATTTTGTGCATTATTGCTCAATCTACCAATTGCTCCCTTTGTTCGATACTCTACGCATGCTTACACCTATGCACATCATGTAGATTTATAATAATTTTTAACTCCATATTTTTTTACACTACTTTATTTTGTGTGTTAATTGTTGATTTACTCGAGATTTCATAAGCAACCGCCTCAGCGACACTTTTATCTTTGCTTTTAGTGAGGATAATTCTTAGACCCTCGCAAAACCTCGCTCATCAAATGGTGTCATTGCCGGGGAGAAACATCACATACATTGTATTTTTTGTTTCTTCTCTCTTGTCTAGATTTTTCCTTTATTTATGCTTCATTTTATATGATATTATTTTTAAACTGTCTAACACTCTTCCTTGCTTAACTTTCTAGCGAGGGGCCGCTACACGAGGGAGGACTTCTTAGGAGGACATGTGCACCCAAGCAAGGCGGAGTCGACTTTCTGACCTAGCCAGCGGGAGAGAGCATCAAATGAAGACTTGGAGGAATTTCAAAAGACGATCTCTTTATATTTTTATTTTTATCTTTGTTTTATTTTGTAATTTAAAGTGAGAGAGAGAGACATATAATTGTAATAATTTGGACTCTCTCGGACACTGCAACTTCACGAGGTCCACTGTCAGAGTGATTGTTCATTTGGTAGCCTCGTCGGTTTTTGTCACGTTTTCATCGCTTTTATTTTTCTTTATTTTTCGATTTTATTTTCTTTGTTTTGTGTGATTGAGCCCTAGCTTAGAATTTACTTGCTCGATAGATTAAGGTCCAAGGCCCTAATATATTTGAATGTACATATAGATTCACTTTTGGACTTAGTCAAATCGTAATTGTTGATTGTTTGGACTTGGGACTGTGCACCGCGAGGTACCTTATACAATGCTTGCAGGACCCACTGTGGTGGGCATCGAGAGGTTCCCATGACCAGTCTTAGGTTTCATATCTAGATAATTAGTAGCCGGTAATAATTGCATATTTTTATTCTAAGGTGATTTCATCGGATTGCAATCCATATAGGGTAGCTTTCAATTATGTTATGCATCCCTCATGGAGAGAGCTGGGAAGCATTGTAAGTCTTCTGACTATGCATGCATCATTGATTCCTGACTCGCGTTACTTTTCTGACTTTCTCCCTCTGATTTTGATCACCTAGGATGTTAATGGAATTGGAAACTCGTTAGGCGATTGCATTGAAAAATACCAAAAAAGTGATGACCAAAAATAAAATTGGGATGGTTAAATCTACCTGATTTTTAAAATAAATGTAATGGGTTTATTGTTTTGGGGAGAGCAACCCATCATTGTATTCTGCATTTTATATGTGACGCGTACACAATAAGGATTAGTGCCTAAATCCCAGGCCTACCTACGTGCTTGTAAAATTATTTTGAAGCTCAACTAAATCTAAAATGGAAAAGATAAATGACCACCATCTTCGGTCTTCACTATGTTGAGTAGGTGAACATGGAGGTTGCTTTGTACATTGATTGTGATTTTGGGTCCATTCACGTTCATCACTCTTTGAGTTTGTAGATCCATGAGTTTTTGAGTTATTTTTATTGAGTCCACATCCCTTTATATGTATATATTATTGTCTTCTTTATTGAGTCGTGATATCGGGTCTTGATCTTCACTTAGTAGCTGGATTTCACAGTTGTCTCCTTGCCCGTATCACCTTATCTCTGGTCCACAATTTTATCTTCGTTTTGACCTTCTCGCCCGCCCTCCTTGTTCCCTTCAGTGTCATCCCTTATTTCACACGGGAATGTTGTGATATTATATGAGGCCCACATCAAGGCTTTGATTGCATGAATTATTTGAGTAAGCCAGACAGATTTGAGGATGTTAATATTAGCGATCTTCAGTGGATCTGAATTTGATATGTGCATAGATATTATTGATAACTCTGATTTTAGCATGATTACATGTGTGATTCTTTATTGAGGATTTTTGATCTCGCATACCGGATTGAGGATGTGATCCATTTCTGATTATTTGACGATACAACTTATAGGTAGTTCTGCCCACCTTGATCCAAATGTTTGATGTACTATCTCTATATGTGCTTCAAAGTGATGATGCTCGGAATCCACATGATTTCACTAATCTTTTTGATTGATCCATCCTCCATCACCTGAATCTCCTATCCCCATTTAACATTTAGATAATCTTCGCCTAACATCTTGATCCATCTCAGCTGATTTGGTTGATTTGAGCGACTGCATTGCGAGTGCCCTGATGATCTCTTATCCCTCCCATAGCCTTATTCCCTCCTACTAGTGATTGATTGATAATTTTTGAGTACCGGAACCTTGATACCAACATTTCTCTTATTTCATTGAGTTAGTTTGCATTACTCCCCAAGGACTATCTGTGGGAGAATGCAACATTTTTTTACGATCGGTTTCACTCACTACTTGTGTGTACATCTTATTGGAGCACGAAACTGAATCGTCTGATATGAGATGTCGGTCTCACTGTCTGATTATGTGTCTAATCTGTCGGAGCATGAGACCACTTATCCTTGTTGTCTGGACTCCTTTGAGTCTTTTCTCCTTGACGGTCCTCACAAGGATGAGTCACACTCTTCTAATTATCCCCCGCATGATTCACAATACTATCCGAGGGTTATTTGCAGGAGACTATGACATCTTCAAGGTCTTTTGATCTCTTCTGTTGGGTAGCAGATCTATCGCCTATCAAGACTGCTTCTGCAGATACGTCTGATGGATATGACTCCTTTATTTCTTCTCTCCTTTATGACCCTCGCAAATATGAGTTTTGTTGTTATTATTAATTGCTTAGTATGTATCACTCCCTGAGGGATATCTGCGAAAGGATACATCATTTTGTGGGTACTCGATTTCACTTCTGGTGTCTCCGATCTGGTGGAACACGAAGCTGAGTCTTCTGATTTATATATTAGATCTCATCTCTGGTTGTGTATCCTATTTGGTGGATCACGAGAACAGATGTTTTGATCTTTCTGAGACCTCTGACCTATCCGAGTATGCTCACCTTGACGACCCTCGCAAGGTTGAGTCGTGTCTTGTGATATACGGTGTGTTCTTGATCTTTTGATCTTATGTCTACCGGCTACGCAGAGAGTCTCTTGTTATTCACCTTTCGTATCTTCTTGATACTATAAGTGACATGGAGTAAACTGTACTGATCCTTCCTCCTCCATGTCTTATGATATTGGCTTTGCCAATGTTTTGCTTTTCGCTAGTGGATCCTGGCTTAGTTTTTTATCTGGTTTTCATGGTAACTGACACCCACTTGATTGCATATTAGGGTGTCTTTCTCTTTCTGATTGGGTCACCATTCTCACAGGGAGACGATGACGAAAGTATGGTATTCAACTGATAGATATCGTCCTGCACTTCACCATTCTTTATTGCTTGTGTATATATATTTTGTCTTTTCATTCCTTCTTTCTCCCATATGTCATGTGTACCCCCGATCATTCGTCATATCTATGTGTCTATACTTAAGGCATACTTTGTCCTAACTATGGGGGGGCACACCCATTATGTTTGTCTTTCCTCGTCATGTTTCATCACTCATGTCGTTTCCTATACTTAGAGATCCATTACCCTAAGTATAGGGGGAGTGATGCGTACATGATCCTAGTGATTTTATCTTTTTTATCGATTCTTCTATTGATCCCCTCCACTGTCTCCTCTCTTGTTAATATTTTTATCTATACTTAGGGATATCTTACCCTAAGTATAGGAGGAGACATGCCGAATTGTGATTTGTTTATTCCCACCCTCAACCCTCCCTGCATGTAGATGCAGTCTGTTATACTTAAGATTATTTTGTCCTAAGTATAGGGGAAATGGACGACTTCTCATTCATTTATTTCTTCACTCTTTCATTC
The DNA here is from genome assembly GCA_037367405.1 of Ottelia alismoides. NCBI lineage: Eukaryota > Viridiplantae > Streptophyta > Magnoliopsida > Alismatales > Hydrocharitaceae > Ottelia > Ottelia alismoides. Next base: position 254,037 of record JAZKJV010010489.1, on the reverse strand, counting down.
CTTAATCGATCATTGTAGTATAGGCTTTTCTATACTCAGTACAAGTTGTCTCTCTGATCTATGAGGACACAGCTCAAGCTAAGTAAAGGGGACCATATATGCTCCATATATGCTTTAGTCATAACTCGTACTTTCGTATTTTCAAAATAAACATTGTTAAACTATATACATACATATACAATTTATTAAAGGGATTTTTACCCGGCAGACCCTATAAACATTGTCAATCACCTCCACGACCTTTGAAACAACCTAATTCCCCTCTCGACCCCGTAAACTTGCCAACTCTTACCCTATGAACCCTCCGGGTAATATGTTTTAAGCCCGTGGGGGTTCTTGGGGTAAATTATAAGGTTGATGGGGTAATTACGTTGCGCAAAAGGTCGTAGAGGCATTTTAAAACGTTTATAAGGTCTGCTGGATAAAAATCCCTTCATTAAATCAACTAATAGAAAGATGTATATTATTCTTCAAATTCTTTTTGTATATACTGATGAATAAATCAGGTAAAAATGTTTTGCAAAATGTTTAAAAAATAGTTAGAAAATCTATTTGAAAACATTTTGAAAATTGTTTGAAAAATATTTTGTAAAAGTTTTTTAACCTTTGTAAAATTATTTTGTTTGTAAAATTTATTTTCTTTATGTAAAATAAAATTGTTTTGAAAACCTATTTGCAAATGGTTTTCAAAATGGTTGCAAAAATATTTGAAAGATCTATGTATATTATTTAAAAAAATCTTTGCAAAATGATCTTCAAATTTTGTAAATGTTTGCAAAAATATTTTTGAACTATGGTTTTCAAAATTATTGGTAAAAGTATTTTTAAATAAGATTGAGGAATATATACATCCTCCAAATAAATAAACATTTTTCACCAACTGTATATATATATATATCTATAAAAACAACTAACATATATCTTGTGTAAATCCTTTAAACCTCAATTCTTGTAAATATATGATGCACTCCAGTGAAAATATCCGTAGCTATTTCTTTTTCCAAGAAAAAAATGTTTTGAAAATCCCAAAAATATTTGCAAAAACTTTTTGAAAAAAAATGCATAAAACTTTGCAAAACCTTTCCAAAAATCCATAAAAAGTTCAAAATTAGAAAAATTACATCATAAAAATATTTTCTGCATTGTGCATAACATTTGAATTTTTCGGATTGAGATTGATAATTGAACTAGTTTAAATAAAATCCGAAGATTGGATCTTGGTTGGAGCTTAAATCTGCTTAATCACAGGAACCTTGTAGGAACTGGAATTGAGATGCTTCAGGCCTGTTAGACTTAATTCTTGACTACGAAACTTGGTTCAGTGTCCTCTTGACTGCCTAAGTAGAATATTTCGGAGCACACACATGATTCTTGTTGATAATGACTTAGCTTGCACACGTGAACCTTACAGTTTGCTCACATTAGTTGAAGTGGTAGAGGGTTAGATTTGTCGGTATGAGACACAAGCCAATGGAAACATCGGAAGTCACACATTTGTTGCCATTGTACCCGAACCCGATCTAGTAGCCATGATGTCTAAAGATAGAAGTTGTAGGTTGCAATAAAGCTTCAAAAGAGGGATAGTCTACTTGCTCAACAGGAAAAAGTCTTTATGTAAATACTGTTGTATATAGTATTCAAAAAAAAGGAAAATAAAAAACTGCAAAAATGTGGACATGCTTGATTAAAAATAAAATTCTTTCCAGAGTGTATATATTTGTATAGTCAATAAGCAAGCTTGAGCTTCAAAGTCTTATGTATATGAGCCTGCAGCCAGGTGACTTGGCTACACTGGCTACCGTCCATTCTTGTCTCCACCTCCTCTTCTTGAGCTAGTTGCACTTGAACTTAGAAGGGAATACCCAGTTTCTCGAGGAAAGAGTTGTTGGATTGAGTAATTAGGGTCACCATGTTGGAGAATACTGACTTTCACCACTTCAGCTGAGGAGAGCTACATATCACACACGTTGTCCAAAATGTATTCATAGTCATAAGAGTTTGCGTATGAGTTGATTTATTCTAACCTGGCTATTGAGGAGACTTGAGCAGAGTTTTGTGATTCTCAAAGGCTGTTGTGTTTCAAATATTTTTTCCAATAAGGTTCTGACCACATCTAAAATACAAAGGTCCGACTTAAACTCCAACTTTGATTTTGTGAAGACAAGTTTGAAAATTAAAATCAATCCAAATTCTTTCTTTTTCTTTTCTTTATTTTTATTTTCTGCACTTATTGCATAAGTGTTTGCTAGGGACTAGCAAATGCAAGTATATTGGGGTGATGAATCTACATTTCATTGCCTTTATTCTATCATTTTGGCCTTAAAAACCTAGCTAAATTCATGTAAATATCATTATTTTTTACAAATTAACATTCATTATTTAATCCATTTATTGTATATAAAATATAGTTTTTAATGCTAAAATTATATAATAAAGAAAAAAAGGAAAAGAATAAAATGTCAAAGTTATTTTATGACCCTAAATTCCCAGACCTAGGCATCTTGATGACTGGATCGACAAGGAATAAAGTAGGGGAGGGGATAAGGGCTAATAAATCAATAAAATCTTATTTATTTATTCATCAATAATTCATTTTTGGGACATATTTTATTCTTTATTATTTATATCTCAAATAAGAAACTTTGTACATAAAAGTTGTAGATAAAAATGTATATAAAAATACAAAGTTTACTTTACATAAAAATAATTCACAATGTACATTTTGTACTCAGAATAAAAAACACAATCCAAACTTACCAGACCCATATCTTCTCAATAGAAACTCAAAATGCATCAAAATCATCTTTAATTGTATATAACTTTTAATGATCTATTTAATGAAGGTGGTTTCATTTAATTTGGAGTTAAGATGCGGAAGTTAGGTTTTGGACCTCTATTGTATAATATACCTGAATAAAATATTCATTTTATTTAGACTTTATAATCTTTATTATTTTATATTTTTATAATCTTACAAAACTATTTACAACACATGTAATATTTAAAATAAATATGTTCATAATTAAGAAGGTAAAATAAATAAGTATAGTATTATGTATAGATGAATTGTGTATACTAATACATGTAAATATTATTTATATTCCACTAAAAATATAATAATAAGATAAAACCATTAAAAAACAAAATAAACAAATATACATCAAAATACATAGATGAATATATATACATATACCTACATAATAAATACATCTATTTATTTCAGTATACAAATAAAAAATCGAAAATAATATAATTGAAAATATAAAATAAGTTATAAATATATAAAATATTTAAATAAGTTGTAAATATATAAAATAATAAAATTGAAAATACAAAATAAAAATAAAATATACAATATATAGGTAAATATACTTGTAAGTATACTGGTAAATAATAACTTATAATAAAATAACTTGAAAAAATAAGTAAAATTCATAATAAAATACTACATAAAATAATAATATGTTTTATTTTATAAACAAAATTTAATAAAATCATTTATTATTTATTATTCATTTAACAAAATTCTTTCTTTGGAATTTTCTGGTTGGTCCATATGGACGAACCAAAAAGCTCCCTTTGTTGACATTGGTCAACTACCCCTTCAGGGGTCTCTAACCGTGTCAGAGCCTCGAGCAGACCGTTTCCTCGATTTTTCCCATCCGCTCTGATCACCAAAATACCTCAAGCCCTTCACAACTTCTGATCATCGATCTCCTTGATTCCTGTCTAAATCATGGATTCCTTGTATATATCATCGATTCACTCCTAATTGTTGATCAATAAGGGCCAACCGTCTGTCTATAAATAAATCCACCCCCTTCAATCTTTGTTTGGTCCCTTTTCTAACCCTAAATCCTTCATCCTCGGCTAAGTGCATCACCGGGTGACAACTGGTGTACCCCTAAGGTTCCGGAGCAGCTAGCGGAGGAGGATAGGTGTACCCACGACGAAGCTTTGGTCTGTCATGCTCCCTGGTCCTCTATCAGGTACGAGCTACGCAATTTTACATTTCTATGTAGATTTAGATGTTATTTTTTGTTTTGTGCATTTTATTTAGCAGCTAGTTAGCAGTGTAGCTTAGTTTAGGTTCATTAGGCCTCATTGGAGCTCTAGAGATCTTGCTACGTTCCTCATTGTGTACCCACTTGTTCCGACCAAGACTACCATCTCACTTATTTCCCCAACCATTTCCTCATCATTTTTCCAATCATCAGCCACCCAGATCATCTCTTGATCTGGAGATCGGTGCTTCCTCCGCCACTACCTTGCCTTAGTACCTCATCCCACCTCATCTCGCGTCAGAATCATCCAATAATCGCCCAGACCTGCTCTCCCATCCATCACCATGCTTTCTGGCATTTTTGCAGGACTAGAAGGGGGCATCTGAGCCCCAGACAAAGTCTAGGAGCACCTCCAGGCACATCAAGCTCTAGGGCTCCTTCTTTGAGCCCTGGACCCATTCGAGGACATTGTCGGTTGCAGAGCACCTCCATGAATTGTTTGAACATCTTTGCATCATCTAAGGATCTCGAAGGAGGGTGAATCGAGGAATCGAAGCTCAAAGACGGGGATCTTGTTCCTTGTTCTTCGAGCGAAGCAACAACCGTCAGATTGAGGAGGAGCTCCAGTTCTAATCATGTCCATCTGGTCACCATCCTTTGTTCATTTTAGTATTTTGTATCTCCAGACCAAAAATCCCTAAAAATAGTAAAAGAAAAAGACTAAAAATTAAAAAGCTCCAAAATCTAGTAAAAAGGAAAAATCCTAAAAATATTTATTTTTATTTTTGAATTTTCTTTATATTATTAGCTATATATTAAAATTATTTTGGAAAAATTTTGGCACCTTTTGCTATTTTTAATCTCCAACTCAATTCGACCTATTTTATTTAATCCATGTTTTAGGAATTTTTTACTTTAAAAATACATAAAAATCTTGGAAAATCACAAAAACAGTAAAAATTATATAAAATAAAAACATTTTATTTTTTGTTTTTAATTATTTTTAGTTATATTTATAAATATATTATTTTATGTTGTATATATAGTTTTATGAATTCATATATTATATATTAAAAAGGAAAAGAAAATTAAAAAATCAAAAAAAAAATAAAAAGATAATGAAAATTAAAAAATTAAAAATAAATAAAAATTATAAACAAAATTCCAAAAAAATACGTTATTAAAAACCCACACAAAAAGAAAATAAAAAAATAAAAGAAAAGTACAATTTGTGCATATATTTGCACAATCTACCATTTACTTCATGTGTTCGATACTCTACGTATGCTTAAACCTATACACATCATGTAGAGTTATAATAAATTTTAAGTCCACATTTTATTTTGCTTTGCTTAATTATTTATTGTGGGTTGATTATTGATTGACTCCAGATTTCGTGAGCGGTTGGTTGCCTCAGTGACACGTTGTCTTCTCTTTTCAGTGAGGATAATTTTTAGACCCTCACGAAACCTCGCTCATTAGAAGACTCCACCCAAGATGTCATAGTTGAATGGAGTAGCATAGAGAATGAACATGACCTTGATGGAGAAAGTCAGATGTCTCCTTTATGAGGCTAAGTTCCCTAATTTTTTTTGGTATGCAACACTTTATGCAACTATTTATGTTATTAATCTATATCTACATGTACCTTTAGATGGTGATGTTTCTAACAGGATTTGGCATGGAAAAATGTCTCTTATAACCATCTACAGGTATTTGGATGTCACGCATTTGTCCATGTCCTCAACGATGAAAGGTCCAAGTTGGACATTAAGATGAAGCAATGCATTTTCTTAGGATACGGATAAGATGAGTTTGTCTACATGTTGTATGATCCAATTGATAAGAAGTTGGTGAGGAGCAGGGATGTGGTCTTCTCCGAAGATCAAACCATTGAGGACATCCAGAAGACTACTAAGGACTCTCCCTCAACCACCTATGAGTCAGATGATATGGAGTCGGTTCCATTGCAGAGTGCTCCATATGTGGTGCCAGACGATGCTGATGAGCAGGTGCTAGATGCAGGAGATGGGGAGGATGTGCCATAGGTCGCCACTCCTGATGATGATGATGATAATGGTAATGATGATGGTGGGCAGAATGATGAGAGCTTGATGGTGGGCAAAATGATGAGAGCTCTTCCTCTTATGATGCTCTCCCATTGCAAACACTCGTGAGGGAGAGACGACCCTCAACCATACATTTTGCACGAGAATACATTTTGTTGACAGATAGTGGTGAGCCTAAATGTTATAAAGAAGCCTTGCAATATGCAAACAAGGAGAAATGGGTAGAAACCATGAAATAAGAGATGGAGTCCCTTCATGATAATCATACCTTTGAGATTATCAAGTTTCCCAAAGGTAAGAGGGCATTGATAAACAAGTGGAATTTATAGAGTTAAATATGATGAATAATCTAATTACAAAGTTAGGTTAGTTGAGAAAGGATAACCAAAGGAAGGGAGTTGATTTTGAGGAGATCTTTTCTCTTGTGGTGAAGATGTCTTCTATCCGGGTGATTCTCAGTTGGGCAGCTAGCCTTGATTTGAGGGTTGAACAGATGGATGTGAAGACAACTTTCCTCCATGGTGACCTTGTGGAGGGAATTTACATGTTGAAACCAGAGGGATTTGCGGTCAAAAGCAGGAGCCAAGGCAACAATACAAGAAGTCTGAGTCATTCATGGGTGAGCATGGCTCTTCCAAGACTATTTCATACCATTGTGTTTTCATGAAGAAATTCTCATGTGATGACTTCATCATTTTATTACTTTATGTTGATGATATGTTGATCGTTAGCAGAAATAATAGTAGAATTTCTCGTTTGAAGAAGGAGTTGAACAAGTCCTTTTCTATGAAGGACTTGGGACATGAAAGCCAAATTTTGGGCATGAAGATCACAAGGGATTGAAAGGCAAGGAGGTTGTGGCTTTCCCAAGAGAAGAACATTGAGAAGGTACTTCAGAGATTTCATATGGAGAAGGCAAAGCCGTCTAGCTTCTTGGAGCGCATTTCAAGTTACGCTCCAAAGAAAGCCCACAGAACAATGAAGAGAAGAAAAATATGGAAAGAGTTCCATATGCATCAGCCACACGTAGTCTCATGTATGCCATGGTATGTGGCATTGCTTATGCAGTTGAAGTTTTTAATATGTTCATCTCAAATCCAGGGAAACATCACTGGGAAGCAGTTAAGTGGATCTTGAGATATCTTCAAGGCACTAGCAGCTACTCTCTTTGTTTTGCAGTAGAGAAGCATATTCTTCTTGGTTACTTGGACTCAGACATGACAGGTAACATTGATGAGAGAAGATCCATATTGGGTTGTATGATGTTATTGACAGGTGGTGCAGTTACTTGGTAGTCTTGTCTCTAGATGTGTGTTGCTTTATCCACTATAGAAGCCGAGTTTATTGCAACTATAGAGGCGTGCAAGGAGTTGCTGTGGATTAAGAAGTTCATGCATGAACTTGGTTTTGATCATAAAAAGTATGTGTTTTTTGTAACAGTAAGATTGGCATTCACCTTGGCAAGAACTCCATTTTTTATGCGAGGTCGATGCACATTGATGCATGTATCATTGGATATGAAATTTCTTAGAAGAGAAGCAGCTTGTTTTTGACAAAATCCACACAAATGATAATGGTGTTGATATGATGACCTAAGTCATTGCCTTTGGAAAAGTTTGAAGATTGCCTCTCCCTTGCAAGATTGGAGTGGACTCCTCCTTGTTGTAAACGAAGAGCTTAGATGGTTGGTTCCTCTCCATGTGGGAACTCAACCATTATGTTGGAACTCAGGAGTCCATCTCCTATACATGGAGCTTGTCGATTGGTGTTCTCCTTCTCATGGGTTGGAGGGCGAGATTTGTTGGGTTGTGTCTTTTCTCAGAATTTCCAGTCCATGAGGGCATTAATGCAAAGACAACACTTGGGCATGGGGGCAATTTCCCCAGCTTTTCTCCACATTCTGATAGGATAGAATCGATGAGGCCATTTTCCATTCATTTTGCCCTATTTCGTGTGTTGTGGCTGCTGCATTTTGAGAGGGCCAGGGTTGTACCTTTGCCTCCTCTTCTCTCCTTCATTCATCAGGACCAGGCCGCCGCTTGTTGTTGGAGATCACACCAAGGAGGAATCGAGTTTAAGCTGTTGTGAAGCAAATTTGGACTGCATCTTTAGGTGACATATCTCCATCTTCTTCTCCTTTTATTTGCTTGGTGTTGTTCATTATTGATACATCATGCGGAGAATGCTTTAGCTTTGTTTAGCCTATATGAAGAACATTTTGATCACCGTATCTAGTGGAGAAGTTTGATTGGGTCGAGCCAGTCACGTGGTTCCCCCTCCCCTCTCATTTTGGGGGGTTTCCACGTTAAAATCCCCTGTGCACTTGTGGTCGATTTTGTGGTTGTGATTGTGTTGTTTGCTTGCTATTTGGATTGCTCATGGTTCTTGTTGCCATTTGATTTGATCGTTAGTCCGCCAAGTTGTTCGATTTGATACGCTTCCACATTATTTGTGGGATTGATTGTTCACAACAAGCAGACCTATTACTACATGAACCTATGCATGCCATCCTTATTATCATCAAGGACAAACATCCCCTCGCCAAATCTCTCAATAGGACACTCAACTCTTTCTTCCATCAAATGAAAACTTCCCAACACAAATGCCCACAAGAGAGGAAACCACTCCTCTCTCCTATCCACTACACTATCGTTGATTTCCCTCATCTCTGATTTGCTCAGTGGAAGATAACAATGTCCATGCCTTTCAAAAACGATTTCGATCAGTTTGAGTGATATCTAGAGATCCCTAATTATGCTCTATCGAATTTGGATCACAACGATTTGGTTTGATGATGCCAGTACCACCTTCTTGCTTCTTGCGAATAAGAGAGGCGACTTTTTTCCAATAATTATTAAAATATTCTTAATTAATTAAACAACCATCGACTTAGAATATATTAAAAAACACCATCAATTTATACATAAGGTGTCGATTTGGGGAGTCATGTCAGGTACCAATTTGGAAGGCGTTCCCCGAATAGGCACCTTAAGTACCCGATTTGAGGCAAAACCCTTTTGGGTTATTTGCATTATTATCCTTCATTTGTTATCAATTTCTACTACTTTCATTTGTTACCAATTTTTTTTCATCTTTTTATTTATTTAATTGTTAAATACCATCTTTATATTTATATATATTGAGTTTATATTTCTTTTCCTTCATCATGTATCATATATATATTATGTCTGTAATTCTAGTTAATTACAAGTATACATATGATTTAGAGTTAAATCATTTTTCATATCACAGTGATTATAACACATTTATAAAATTTTAAAATAATTTTCTATAAGTTAAATAAAAATTTATATTAACATTTTAAATAAAATAAACTTATATTTAAATTAGAAAATACCACTATTGTGATGGCCAGCTTTAGTGACAAAACAGATATGGACATATCTAAAAATCTGCTCACCATATTCTAAAAATTACATAATATTGATATATGTATTGGAATATTAATCAAACGTGAATATTGATTGTAAAAAATTACCAGATAGGATATTAAGGAACTTAAAATGAATAAATGTGAATGTATAGGTTCGATTAAATATAAAAGCTTGTAAAATAATAAAATATAGGAAGATAAATTGCTGGATTAATGTTCTCTACTGCAACTAGTGGCCCTTCAAATGAAAAAAATGATGCACAATGTTCACTTGTTGCAGCTCTTGCGCCACATTCAATTATAACGATTATATTCGTAGATCGTCCATACGTAATTATAATTTTTATTGGTTGGCTAAATATTTTTTATAATTATATATATACAGCATTTATACCCTCTTTAAATCACTTTCTAGTAGATATTAATTCGAGGAAATTCATAATTTATTTTTATTCAATCACACTCGTTCTGATATTAAGTCGATCAATATTCTTATTTACTTTTTATTCAAACTATAATTTTATCGGGTGAATATTTGATACAAATTCGTATTCAATTATGTAGTTCCCTAAATCCATATCCGATACTTGTTTGTATATGTATTCGTATTCATCTACAATGAACATTAAAATTGAATAAGCTCGAATTCATATGTATAATTACAATTAACTAGAATCATGGACTTAATATATATATATATATGTTATATGATGAAGGAAATATTCTAAACTCAATATATATAAATATATAGATGGCAATGAACAATTCAATAAATAAAAAGATGAAAAAAATGGTAAAAAAATGAAGGTAGCTGAAATTGATAACAAACAGATGACAACAATGCAAATAATCCAAAAGGATTTTGCCCTAAATCAACACTTGAGGTACCTATTTGGGGAATGCCATCCAAATCGGCACCTCAGGTGCCCATTTGGACATGAATCTCAAATCGACACCTCAAGTGCCTATTGATGGTGATTTTTTAAATATTTTAAGTTGATGGTTGTTTAATTAATTAGACATATTTTAATAATTATTTTAAAAGAAAGTCAAACATGAGAGCATTGCCATGAATTGCCATGTTTTCTTACATAGACAACAACAGAAACAACTAGGGTGACAACCTCAATCCCCAGCTGTTACTTGTCCTAGATGTACAAAAGCCGTGGACGATAACGGAGGATGGTGTCTGAGATGGAGGATGGCCGCAAGGCTAGTGGGAGACAAGGGAGAAGAAAAGAGGACAACAATTTCAAATTTGATGGATTTGGAGAGGCTAAAATGTCAAAATTTAGATGGTTCTGCTAACATTAATGATGAAAATAGATGAAAGTTAACACAAAGATATGTCATGTAACAGTTAACAACTATTCAAGGTTCTTCGTGTAATTCAATATTACAGAGAGTTCAACACGTAATTAAGAAATAATATAGAATTCACTTTGTTGGCCAAATGGTTTGCAAGATACACGCCCATAAAGTGGAGGATTAAATTGAAAATGTAAAAATTTAAACCTAACTAAAAAGCAATCCAAATGGTTTTATAAGTGATTTCCAAAAACCACTATTGTGAGCTGCGCAATTAGCCCAAGGAGGCAAGGATGGTTCTATATGTAAAATTTGAAATCGCTAACAGATGTTAGTAAAATACCCAAGAACGTGAGGGCCTCTTTGAATCCAATGATTGTGAGCGTTAGCTACGGGAGGTACACGTGGAGCTTCTTGCCTCCTTGATGTGACGTGAGTCAGATGCTCCTGAATATGGATGTGGCGAGGCCTAGAAGCGTGGTTACCTAAGGATCAACAGTTCACAATTTCTTAGCCTACGACGGCCATGAATTGGACTTGTGGATTCGTTTCTTAGAAACAAATATGAATTAACATAAGTACGATAATAATTTGATTCGATATCTATATACATACATATATACATCCATATATTTATATTTATATTTATATTTGTATTTGAATGTATAATACATATTTACATGCATAAAATGCATTCATGTATACATGAGATTTTTACCCGGCAGACCCTATAATCGTTGTCAATTACCTCCACAACCTTTGAAATAACCTAATTCCCCCCTCGACCTCGTAAACTTGCTCCATCTTACCCCATAGACCCTGTCGTTGGTTTTAACTTTATTTGAGTCAAATGCTTGGGTTAGTCTTGAGTTAACCTAACAAATGGAAATCCAACGGTGGGTATTCCACCCCCATCTGTGGGTTTGTCTCTTCCCACTTTAAGAATAAGAAACGGAGCTGAGATCTTCAACCAACAACGACGGTGCCGGTGGCACGCACCCGGATCTCTGACGCCTTCCCCTTGCGCTGCTTCTGCTGAGGAGGGGCAGCTGGGCGTCGAGCTCGGGGCGGAGGGTGGAGGGCTCGGGGTAGAGGACGGGCACAGAGCTCTCCACCGCCACACTGGCAGTGCCTCCAAGTTCTTCCTCGAAGATGGACGGTCCAGCCGCTGACTTGTTCTAGTCCCCCACCTCCCCCTCGTTGTACTCTTCTTCCACGAGCCGCTTCACGCACCACAGGTCCTCCGTGCATGACAGCCTCCTCCAATGCAGTACCCTGACCCTCAACGGCTCCCGCTCTGCCACCTCTGTTGCTACCGCATGGAGATCTAGACCTAAGTTTTTGAATTAAACCTAAGTTGTTCCTTTGCCTCCCTGAGTTCGACCCCGGACTTGCCCGGGATATAAATTAAAGCCGAGACACTCTTCACGGAGATCTTCTCTCGGTTCTGACCGAATCGCTAAGTACACGTATTACAACGAACACGAATTGATTATCGTATTTAGCGACACGTCAGATGGCGCTGTTGCCGGGGAAGCAAACGGCTTAGGGACTAATTTAAAAATTTAGATTTAGATTTTCATTTACTCGGGTAGTCTGACCCCCGAGCCACTTGTATTTATTCTTTTTTTTGCAATTATTTCTCTTTATATTTTTTATATATCTTGTTTTTTATCTCTCTAATATAAATTTCATTTTCCTTGCGAGGGCCCGGTGGACTTGGAGTGCATGCATCGGAGGTCGACGGACGCGACGCGAGTTGACTGCTGAAGTGCGAGGAGAACTATTTATTTTTGAGAGAACTTTTTCTAATAATTGTTGTAATTATTTAGGTAGTTGCTCCTTATAGCGGCTCTTGTTTGAGAGCTCGCGTGTGTAAAAAGACTTGGACATTATTTGTGGTGTGTCGAGCCTGTTTCACTCTCCGGTGAGGGTGGGGTCTCGACTTAAGTGGCGAACTTAAGGATTAGGCACACGGTAGTTTAGATTCAAACTTGTTTGTGCCCATCGTAAATTAGGCCACACATATCTTAGAAGATTCACTTATCTGATAAGATTCATAATGAGACGCACATAGACACGTACTACTTAGCTCAAATTCAATCAATTCTTCCCCGCTAATAGTATACTGTTTAGGTGAGGTTTTCTCGATCTGCATGCATTTAGTGTAATATTTACAAATTCTGTTCTGTATAACACATGAAGAGTGCTGGGATTCACTGTAAGTATACCTTCTTCTGAGCATGCATCATAGTTTCTCGTTTGCATTCTGATTTCCGCCTCCCTTCTTGATTTACAACTTAAGGTCAAAAAGGAAATTGGGACTGAACGGTAGACGTGCTTGTGTGTTCAGATTAATTTCAAGTGATAACCTAACTCTAAAATTGGGACTGAATTGAGCAGGTCGATTAAAATAATTGGAATAAAAAGAACCTTTGTTCTCGGGTGCATAAAGCCCTCATTGTTTGTTTTTATTGCAAGTGAGAGAGAGACGACCCTAGGATAGAGCCAAGTCTGGATTACTTACTTACTACTGGTTCTTTCTTTTTTAGGCGATTAGCTACTTTTCAGTGAGGAATAAGGGTAGCCGGTAAACGGTCCGGACTTCCTTAGCAGAGTGGGAGGTTTAGAGGACACTTTAGTCCTCAAGGAACGGGTAGCCGTATTTATACGGTCCGTACTTACTCCTATACTGGCTGAAAGTAGGTCAAACTAGTCGTAAGAACCGGGACAGTCTGTAGGAAAATACGGGCACCTAACAACTCGTTAATCTTTCCAAGATTGTATTCTCACCAACTAAAATTGACCAGATAATTCGGCCGAACTCTTACGGCCATCACGTGTTGAGTTGGTGAAATTGAGGGTTTGAATTGCGTTTGTATTGTGTGAGTTCATTCCGCACATTTACGTACACCATAGAACTAGTGCCTCATTGACTATCGTGATCTAATCGGTTCTTTTGACATCGAAGATGACTAATTGGGGGGATATTTATTCGGACTTTGCGAATCTCTCGTTGAACCCTTCAAAAAGTATATCTTCAAAGGTCCAAGCGCAACTTGGACCAACCTGGACTCATGACCCTCTTGAGTCCAGGATCACTCACTCTCGGGATGGTTACTCTCAAACCATTCCCTTTCTCTCTTCCCACCTCACCGAGGTAGACCATCGCCTTGGTGAGAATATCATGATTTATGAATCCTCTTCTAATCAAGAACACATTGCTGATTCAGGACATAAAGAAGATTTGAGTAAAATGCCAAAGAAGAAAGAAGAGGAAGAAGAGAACCATGAAGACCCGATGAGAATGATACTAGCCCAATTAGTTGCATCTGAGCAGCAACGTGCATTACTGAGAGCTCAGTTAGGACAGTTGAATGTTGGGGTCCAACTACCAATGGATGCGGCGTATAACCCCAGACAATATCAAATTCATAACTACTTGAGTCCGGCTGAACCCACTGTTGACTTTGAATTGAAGCCGCATTTTCTGAAATTGCTACCACATTTTGATGGGAATGCTTCTGAGGAGCCATATGCATTCCTAAGGGACTTTGAGCTCATCTGTGCTAACCTCAAACATAATAATGTTAGCCAGGATTATATTAGGCTCAAAGTCCTTCCATTTGCCTTGGGTGGAAAAGCCGATTACTGGGTAAAGAATCTTGGAATCATCGTCACCACTTATGCCCAGTTCAAGGACCTATTCCTAAAGAAGTTCTACCCTTTGAGTAGAACTAACATGATGAGGACACGAATTACGAGTTTTTCCCAGTTACCCCATGAAGCCTTCTGTGATGCTTGGGAAAGATTTAAAGACATCCTGCAGAAGTGTCCTTGTCATGGATTAGATGACAACATCTTGGTCCAATCCTTCTTCACTGGTCTCAACCCTGAGATGCAGGGTTTAGTGAGCGCTGCCTGTGGAGGCAGCTATACATCACGAGGAGCGGATACCGTCTGGAGGGTATTCGAGCAGATGGCTGAAACTAGCCGCTCACAGATGGCCAGCAGGGCCTATACACCGTCCCCCAGTTCACTCTCATCTGGAGGGGGAAAATCAGCTGTAGTCGATCTCTTTTAGGACGTGATCCCTAGCATGGGACTCCTTGCTGACAAGCTTACTGTAGTCGAGAGGATCAACAAGAGGATTGATGAGTTAGACCGGAGCGTCTCCAAACTTTCAAAACAGATGGAGGAGTTGACTGAGAAGGTATCTAAGATACGGATACCCGCCGTGACTGCACCCTCTGCGCCCGTATACCGAGTTCACCATGTTCAGGAGCAGTTGGTGTCAGGGCAACCCCAGCCGTGGGAGCAGGACCAATCCTACACCCACTCTTTCCAGCAGCCACCTCCAGTAGCAGAGACAGTCCAGGAGGAGCCTCCACCAGTTTGGGAGGTGAATGGGATATGGTATACTCAGGACCCTGCCAGGCAGGGAAGTACGGGAGACCGACGGACCTATCAGCGTCCCCCGACCTTTCACAACACCGCATTCACCTCCGCACCACCTCCTTCACAGTAGAGCCCTGGATTCCATCCACCCCAGCAGCAGAGGCAGCAGTACCAGCAGTATGGCCGACAGGGCCATTACCAGACGGGCCAGCAAGGCCCGCAACCCCAGCAGCAGCAGAGGCAGTACACTGGCCAGCAGGGCCAGTCTTCCCGTCCTTCTTCCCAGTCTTATCCACTTCCTTCATCGTCTAGTCCCATGGATATTCAGCAGCAGATACTCGACGAGCTATGTTCCTACAGGAACGAGGTTCAGGACTTACGGGTGGATGTCAACCGCCTGTCCAGATGGCGAGACGAGCAGACTGCACCCTCTACCTCGATCCCAGCCCAAGTTCAGGCTAACCCCAATAGCCTGCACCGTTCTAGTTCTCAGCAGCACTTTGGTCAGGTATACTATTCAGCATCTCCTAAATCTGAACATGAGTTTCTTTCGTGTGACAAGGCTAACCACATGTCACTCAGGAGCGGAAGGACCGTGGTCGTACCTGACCGGGCGAGGGACACGAGGGAGCTCTACCTGAGGAGTCTTCAGAGGACGAGGAGGAGAGGCATCATATTTCAGAGCCCCATCAGCACCATTCGAGGATTTCCACTCAGGGAGCCGAGAGGAGGAGGAGAGCACGTATGCAGCATCGTCAGCATGGATATTCTTCTGAGTCTACGGAGGACCTTGCATCTCCGGTTGTGGCGGATACCACTCCAGCTTCTATTCCACAACCTGTAGTAGATAGTTTAGATTTTTGAGTCCATGTTGCATCAAAAAGATTCTTGTATGAAGAACTCTGTTTCCGTTAATGCAAAGAATGATCTTTCAGTTCATGATTCAGATTCTTCATCCTCTGTTTCCCTAGCTTCAATCCCTTTCCCCCGTGCTCTTACGGCAGGAAAGCACATCAAAAAGATTCAGAAAGATGACCCCGATATGGCACGGTTTTGTAAAGAGAACATCATTGTAAAGGTGCCATTTGATGAATATGTGGCTAACCATCCTGCATTCCAAAAATACCTTAAGGTGAGATGCACACCTACAAGGGTTAGCAGGAAGAAAGATAACCGAAATATAAAGACACGTGTCTTATCAGTAGCCACAACCTATTGTCTCAAGAATCAGACTTTGCCAAAGAAAAAGAGAGACATGGGTGCTCACTATGTGGAGAGTCGTATTGACGACATTGCGTTTGCACACACACACTCTTAGATAACGGTTCTTCGATCAACTTACTCCCCTTAACATTATATCAGAAATTGGAGTTGGGACCACTTCACAAATCTAGAGCTTTACTCCAATTCGCAGATCGTTCAGTGAAGAGACCTAAGGGAGAAGTGAAGAACGTCGTTATCTCGATTGAGGGGCAGAACTATCAGGTGGACTTCACAATCTTTGACATGGAGACCCCCAATCATTGGAGAGAATCTCAGATCATTTTCGGGAGACCCTTCCTTAGGACTGCAGGCGCAGCTTTTGATTATGGTATGGGAATGATGAAGTTCCGTTCTCCAGGTGGAGAAGTGAACCTCGAGATGAAGCAAACCAAGTGTCAGCGACCTGATTGAGAGAGTAGTACAGAGTACTTATCTTCAGAGGCAGATTGCAGTATGATTAGCACAGTTGGGATTTGGGGACAGATTCCTTCAGGACAGAGCGAGACCCTTTCATCTGGAGAGGATATAGTGCATGATGCAGTTTGCCAGGTGTTGTCTGATCTTGCTAGAGATGCATCAACCTATTCTCATGATGACTTAGAGATCCATCCGGATCTGTCAGTTCCATCCTCTTCGGAACAATCATGGGACATAGATGACGAGTCGGACGTGGCTTTTGCCGATTGTTTGGATATTTTTGACGATCTGACTCCCGATACTTCTGATTTGGTGGTGAGTACTACTCAGCTTAGCCCACCTTCATGCAACACGGAACCAGATTCAGATTCAGTTCAGCCAGATCTGCTTGATGATACCACATTGCCAGAACTGAAATCACTACCTCCTACACTCAAGTACGCCTTTCTTACGGGACCCAAAGAGAGATATCCTGTCATCATTAGCTCAGACTTGACTTTAGAACAAGAGTCTAGGTTGTTAGAGGTCTTAGAGAGGAACTGCAAAGCAACAGGCTGGACAGTGTCGGATCTTGTGGGCATCAACCCCGCTCTCTGCTCGCACCACATTTTTACTGAGGATAACGTGAGACCTTCCCGTGAGTTTCAGAGGAGACTTAACCCCAATCTACAGGAAGTAGTAAAGAAAGAAATTGAGAAATGGTACAAGGCAGGGTTCATATACCCTATTTCTGACTCCAAGTGGGTGGCCCCACTTCATGTTGTCCCGAAGAAGTCGGGAATTCAGATGGTCACCAACGAGGAGGGGGTAGAGATCGCGACACGAGTACCCACGTCGTGGCGCGTCTGTGTCGACTACAGGCGCCTGAATGCTGCGACCAAGAAAGATCACTTTCCCTTGCCTTTTATTGATCAGATCTTGGAGAGACTCGCAGGGAAAGAGTTCTTCTGTTTTCTTGACGGGTACTCAGGCTACAACCAGGTGGCCATAGCCTCTGAGGACCAGGAAAAGACCACATTCACATGTCCATTCGGTACTTATGCTTTCAGGCGCATGCCATTCGGGCTCTGCAATGCCCCGGGCACATTTCAGCGATGCATGATAGCCATATTTGTCGAGTTGGTGGGAGATTTCCTGGAAGTATTCATGGATGACTTCTCGGTCCATGGTGATTCTTTTGATACATGTTTAGCGCACTTGGACCGAGTCCTCACGAGGTGTAGAGAGGTGAATCTGGTACTCTCCTGGGAGAAGAGTCACTTTATGGTGACGGAGGGTATCGTGTTGGGGCATGTCATCTCCAAAAGGGGAATGGAGGTTGACCCTGCCAAGGTGGAGGTGATCAAGAAACTCGATCCACCTACCAACGTGAAGTCAGTGCGGTCATTTTTAGGGCATGTTGGATTCTATAGGAGATTCATTCAGGATTTTTCAAAGATCGCCCGCCCACTGACTGAGCTCTTAGGGAAAGACACAGAGTTCATTGTAGATCATAGGTGTCTGGAGGCCTTTGAGCTCTTGAGAAGTAAGATTTGTGCCTCGCCTATCCTACAAGCTCCTGACTGATCTCTCCCCTTCGAGATCATGACTGATGCTTCAGATTTCGCTATAGGAGCTGTGTTAGGACAACGGCGAGAGGGAATTCCATTTGCGATTCACTATGCGAGCAAAGTTTAGATCCTACACAGAAAAATTATACAATGACTGAAAAGGAAATGCTCGCGGTAGTATGGGCCCTCGAGAAGTTCAGATCATATATTTTGGGCTCTAAGGTGACAATTTATACTGATCACACAGCCATTCGATACTTAATGGAAAAGAAGGACGCGAAGGCGCGTCTTCTTAGGTGGATTTTACTCCTCCAGGAATTTGATTTGGAGATTAAAGATAAACCTGGAGTGAAGAATGTTGTGGCTGATCACCTTTCTCGGATTGAACTTAAGGATTCTCCTGATCATGAGCGGATTAGAGAAACCTTCCCAGATGAGTCAATTTGTGTTATTTACTCACTCCCGTGGTATGCCAACATGGTGAACTATCTTGTCTCCAAGCAGGTTCCCCATGGTTGGACTAGGAGCAGCATTGATCGACTGAAGTCGGATTCAAGGAGATACCACTGGGACGATCCTTTCCTTTTCTTCGAAGGACCGGATTGTGTTTGGAGAAGGTGTATTCCTCAGGAGGAATGCCAAAGTGTCCTCACATATTGTCATTCACTTGAGGCTGGAGGACACCATTCGGGAAAGAGAACCGCTCACAAAGTACTTCAATGTGGATTGTATTGGCCGACCTTGTTTAGAGATGCCATTGATTTTGTGCGGTCGTGCCCGATTTGTCAAAGGATGGGAGGGACAGTTGGACAGAGAGATGAGATGCCTATGCAACCGATGATTATTTGTGATGTTTTTTGATGCATGGGGCATAGATTTTATGGGTCCCTTTCCCAACAGCCAAGGACATGAGTACATATTGTTGGCGGTTGGTTATTTATCCAGGTGGGTGGAGGCTATCCCAACCCGAACCGCAGACAGCAAGACTGTCTGTAAGTTTATGAGAGACCATATTATTGCTAGGTTCGGGGTGCCAAAAGTGTTGATATCTGATGGGGGTAGCCACTTCGTGAACCGAGATATGAGATCTTTAGCTAAGGACTATGGATTTGAGCATAGAGTTACTAGTCCTTACCATCCACAGTCCAACGGCATGGCAGAGGTTTCGAATAGAGAGGTGAAGAGTATTTTGCAAAAATTGGTTCATCCCGATAGGAAGAACTGGTCTCAGCTTTTGGACCAAGTTCGGTGGGCCTATAGGACGGCCTACAAGACACCATTGGGTATTTCACCATTTAGAATGATCTATGGAAAGCCATGCCATTTGCCCGCAGAATTGATTCATAAATCTGAATGGGCAATTAAGAAGATTAATTGGAGTTGTCACCTAAGGAAGCTTTGCCGAGACTTGAACTTGAACGAGCTCGTGGAAATCCGGAACAGGGCATATGACAACAGTTTGATTTATAAGGACAAAGTAAAGAGATGGCATGATCAGCACATTAGGTGCAAAGACTTTGTCCCTGGGCAAAAGGTATGGTTGTTCAATGCCAGGTTGAAGATGTTCCATGGGAAGCTCAAATCTAAATGGACGGGTCCCTTTGTGGTTAAGAAAGTGCACGAGAATGGAAGTGTAGAGATAGCTGATCTCACAGATGGTGCACAATCTCATGTGGTAAATGGACAACTGTTGAAGCATTTTGTTGATTCGAAAGAGCAGTTAGTCCAAGTCGAGGTCATCAACTTCATGCAGAGTGAGCAAAGAGCAGATACATCATATTAGTCGTCATGAAGATGCATCATACAGATTCAACATCTTAGAAGATTTAATCACTCTCGTACATATTCTCCCTTCTTTGTATATTCTCGAGATCACATCGGTTCTCACACTTCCTCTTGTCCTATACTTAGGCGGACCAAAGCCTAAGTATAGGAGGGACCGATGCCCGCCATGTGTATTTACTCATCATTTCTCCTCTTGACCTCGTCCGCCCCATTTTTGCTCTTCTTCTACACTTAGGCTGTCCAGAGCCTAAGTATAGGGGGGCGGATCGACTTCTATACTTTTTTATTATTTTAGCTTTCCTACGCTTAGTACGAGCTATGTCTTTTTGTCACCTAGTGCCATGAGGACATAGCACAAGCTAAGTATAGGGGGGGTGTATATATTACATATATACTTTACCTTTACCCATAGCTCGTACTTCACGTATTTTTGTATATATTATACAATAATGGGGTGGGTAAAAAAATCCAAAAAAAAATCTCTGAAAAAAACCTTTAAAAAAAACTCTTTTTCCTTATTTGCTAAAAAAAACTTTTCAAAAAAAATTTCTTCTTTAAAAAAAAACTTTTTCACAAAAAAAGTCCTTTCTTATCTACCTATCTTTTTCAAAAAAAACTCTTGAAAAAAAAACAAAACAAAACTTTTCTAACAAAAAAAATCTTTGCCTTTGTTTGTAAAAAAAAACTTTTTGAAAAAAAACTTTTTCTAAAAATTAAAAAAAAATCAATCCTAAAAAAACTAACTAAAAAAACTAACTAATAAGTTGGTTTAATCCCTGATACAATTCACTTTCACACAAGACTAGTGATGATCAAGAACACTTGGTTTATGAGGTCTTGAGATTTTGAGTTAACCAGCCTTAGTCATAGGTACACCAGAGCAGTGCTCCTTTCTCTGAGCCAGATGGGAGAGACCCAGTTCTCTGACGAGGAGACTTCAGGCGCAGTTCAGACTCGATGGTCAGATTCCGAGTCTTCAATTGACTTACACTCCAGCCCGTTCGTCCTCCTCACCTGCACGGCATGAGAAGCAACGTCCTCGACTGCAGCAATGTGCGCGTTGGGTTGATATTGTCCGCAGTGTCCTGTAGCGTTAAGTTGAGTTTCTTTATGTTTGTCCAAGCTGAGCATTGCATGCTCCAGCTTGAGGGGGAGTGTTGGAGTATAAGTTGTATGCGCCTATTGTGTTGTAGCAGGGTAAATGGATCCTTGAGGAGATCCATTTACCCCATCTAGTGTTTAGTCCCACATCGTCCAACGGTGGGACTTGGAGGCTCTGGAGAGGCTATATAAGGAGCCCTAGACCTCTTGTATCCATTGAGAAAAGCAATAGAAAAACACGCCCCTTAGAGGGCTTCTCCCGTGGTTTCATCCCGCTCCTCACGGAGTAGGGTTACACGTAAAATCCCGCGTTTTTCTTTGATGTTTATTCTTTATCCATGGTTTAGCTTCCGCTTCCAATTTTCTAACATATGATCCATTTAATTATTCCTCGAGAGCATATTCTCATTGTAATTGTATTTCATTTCAAGGCATAATCAACATAAAGGTATTGTCATAAAGATGTTGAGAAAAAAGTAATGCACGTTGTTCCATTGAAGGGAACGATGAGGGCTACCTAGAGAGGGTTGATGCGATACTCTAAGGGTCTGTTTGGTGACTATGTTAGGTTGAGTCGGGTTGGAGTAACCTCCTGTAAATAGTAGTTGTTTGGATGGTTAGGAGGGTTGGAGAGGGTTGGAATGAGGAACATGATGTTATATCACATTGGTTTGTGATGGAATTCCAATCTAGGAATGTAGGAGGGTAAACCAGTTAACCCAAGGTAACCTAGTAACCAAACGAGCCCTAGGGTTGTAGAAGATCACTGTTGGAGGCAAGAACGTAGGGAGGTCTTCGGAGAAAGGGTGAGGGGATGTACTCGAGTCTATGAGGCCTCTCCTCTGAGGCGATGAGCTTTAGTAGTCTGACCTAGGTTGATGTATGGATCGTGTTTGGCCTTGCCTAGAACTTTTCGTGTGTTGCATGAACAACATTTGGCTACACCTGAGCTGTGTATCATTGGTGGTGCGCCAGGGGGCATCACTCACCGCTAGAGTGTAGCTAGGGTCTAGGGATGCAAACGGATGTGGTTATATTCCTATTCGTTAGTATTTGTTTTCATTTTTAAGAGGATATGGTTCTTGGTTTTTTAAAACTGGTGCATACAATTCTAACAAAATTTTCACGGATATGAATCTTGAGTTAACGAACATGAATATGAATACGAAAAAAATAAATTTGGTTATGAATGACCTATATTATATATTTTATATAAAAATAAAATTAGGGTTTATTTCCCCTTAAATTCCCCACACCCTGACACCCTCTTTCTCCCCCACAAACCCTACCTCCCCTAACCTCCGCCTCCCCCTACCGGTTGCTGCCCACTGCCTCCCACTATCGGTTGTCGCCCACTACCTCCCCCTACTGTTCTTGGCCTCACCTTGCTGCCCTCCGCCTCCCCTGGCCTTCGCCTCTCATGCGCCCTCAGCCTCCCCCTGCCGCCCTCTGCCTCCCCCTGCTACCCTCCGCCACTACCCAACCTCCCTCTACCTCCCCCTGTTGCCCTCCGCCTCCCCCAACTCCGCCTCCTCCTGTCACCCTCCGCCACCACCCAACCTCCCTCTACTTCCCCCTGTCAACCTCAGCCTCCCCATGCCTCCCTCTGCCTCCCCTTACCCAACCTCCCTTCACCTCCTCCTGCCCTCTACCTCCCTCGCCACTCTTCACCGCCTTTCACCTCCCCCACCCAACCTCCCTCCGACTGCACTTAGTTTCCTTGTTTCCGTTCTCGAGAATCTTCTTTAGGAGATACATCATTCATCAAGGTTAGTTTTTTCAAGATATTGGTTTGTTCCCTTCAAAACTTTTCATTGCAATATTCGTTATTATATTGTCATATCATATTAAGTTGAATTTCATATTCAAGTAAAAAAAATGGAAGTTATGTGGAAGTGGTCACCAACTAATTAGGTACATTTTTATTTATAACTTTTTATTGCAATATTCGCTTGGATATTCGTATTCATTTGTAAAAGATTAGTATTCGTATTCATATTTGTATTTTGAGGTCATGGAACTTGATTTTTTTCATTCATGTAACATTCGTATTTGTTTGCTTATTCATAAAATAAAATGAAAATGGTTATGGTATGACCTGAATTCGCATTCGTTTGCATCCTTAGTAGGACCTCTTCTTATCGTCGAAGCGCCGCCAAGGGTACTTCAAGCTGCTACCGTCGATGGGGGTGAGGGTGCCACCTTGGGGTGTGAGGACTCTTTTTGCTTCCCCGGTGATGTTAGACATGTTTGTATTGGGCAATGGGGAACATTGAGGGGCTCACTGGTTAGGGCAAGCGTGAAACAAGCAGGTAATAAAATCGGCAAAAATCGCGAAAAAGCCGCGAAAAACCGATGAGGCCCCCAAGGGAACAATCCCTCAGGCACTAGACCTCGTGAAGTACTGAAGTGTCCTGTAAGTCCTGTTTATTACAAGTTATAGTCACTCTCTCACTTCAAATTACACAAGTAATGTAGATAGAGCTAAACTACAAAATTCTCTAAGTCTTCTAGTGCCAAGCAAGCCTAAGCCGGCTTCACGTTGGTGCGTAAGCGTCTTGAGAAGAGCGCTTCCCTCGATCCGCGGTACCTCGCACAAAGTCAACAAAGAGGAGGGATTAGATAGCTCAAATAATATATATCAAAAAATGGATAAGACAAAAGTGCAGACAAATAATCACAATCAATCACTAAGAAATAATCTATACGTTGTTGCTCCCCGACAACGACGCCATTTGATGAATGGGATTTATCGGGGGTCTAAATATGCCTCACACAAGACTGAGGCAAAGTCGCTGTGGCGACCCTCAATAAACCTTGTTCAGTCAACAATTAACCCACGACAATTAAATCAAGCAATGAAAATCAAAGTGTGGAGTTAAAATTTATTATAACTCTACAAAATGTGCGTATAGTGCAAGTAGTGTAGAGTGTCGAACACAGGGAACAAACAGGATAGATTAAGGCAATAATGCTCCAAAAATGAATGTAATCAAGTGCCTACAAATGTGCTATTTTTTGTGGGATTTTAATTTTATATTTTTATATTTTAATTTTTAATTTCTAACTTTGTATTTTCTTTTTCTTTTAATAAAGATATAATATATAAGGAATATATATATATACAAGAGAGATGAGAGAGAGATAAAAAAGGGTAAAAAAACTCAAAATACAGGGAATAAAATATTTTTGTACTTTTTGTTTTTTCCAATGTTTTTGTGATTTTTCCTAATGTTTTTTGTATGTTTAAAGGCAAAAATACTAAAAACAGTGCACGAAATTGAAGTTGAAACTAAAATGAGGATGGAAAATATCAAACAGACTCCAAATTTCCTCAAACTAATTTTATAGTAAAGATAATCGAACATCGAAAATTTAGAGACAAAAATTATATTTTTAGGATTTTTATGGAATTTTAAAGATTTTTATGAAGTTTTTTTGGGATTTTTTAATTTTTAGGAGTTTTCTTTTGAAATTTTAGTGTTTTTTGGTCTGGAGTCAAAACACACAGAAATACACAAATTATAATTTGTTTTGGAATTTTTTTAAAAATATTTAAAAATTTTATATATTTTCTAATGCAAACAGTACTGAATGTGCATATTTTTGATTTTTGTAAATAAGAAAATGCAATAAAATGCAAAATAAAAATATAGCATGAAAGAGCAACAAAACAGGAGCTTGTGCTAATTTTTTTGGGAATTTTTAGGATTTTATAGATGCATGAAATAAATAGAGACAACAAAGAGAACCTACACTATTGGCAAGGGCATATATGTAAATATCCAAGACATCCAGGGCCAAAGTGCAATATTTCCACAAAATATCTAACTAATTAACGAAGTTCCAGGACCAAGTACAAATAGCCAAACCTGCAAGGGTACTCCTGCAAAAAGCCCAACCCACGTGTGTTGTCATGCGCGCCTGGCAGGGACTTGAACGTAATATTCTAGAAACACGGGGGCTATCATGCCATTTTTCCAAAAATATTACACTTAACAAAATAATTTCTAGACTGAAGCGAAATCACAAAACGCGCAGGGCCAGGATCGGATGGCTGATGATCAGACTGGGGCGACTGCTCTGATTGGACGGTGAAGGCACCCGAAGGAGGAACAGGGAAGAACTTCGCCGGGGTGAAGTTCCTCCGGCGAGATGGCGTGACTCCGATGGTCTGGGCCGCAACAAAAAGGTCGGGGAAGCTCCAGCGGTGATGCTCTAGCTGTTGGGACCCTCAAAAGCGTCAGAGAGGCTCTGTAGTGCTGCCGCGAGGGTGACGGAGCTTGGTGCTCCAGGTACCTCCGGCGAAGTACAAATCCGGGTCCCCAGGTGTTGTTATGCTCCCAGTACCTGCCAAAAATGGTGAGAGGGTCCAGGGAAAAATGCATGGACCCCACGATGGCGAAATGGGGGGGGGGGGGCGAAGCGACGAGATGGGACGGTCGGCCGGAGCGAACTCCGGTGAAGGGATCGTAACGGCAATTGGATGGGTGGAACTCGGATCTAGCGGGTCTATTCTACTCCTACAACTACTGGGAACAAGAAAATGCAAAAGAAACGAAGAAAGAAGATACCCTCGAAGGTGAAGATCACCTGAGGTAGGGGACCTCGACGCCGGAGTTGGCGGAGATGGTGGAGCCGCCTCGGCCCTTCCTCGACCCTCCTGAAGCCTGGAATCAGGAGCTGTCACCTCCCTCTAACTCTGGAGCACGTTAGGTGGGGAGAAAGTGGCACACAAGGAGTTGAAAAATCGAATTGAAAGTCCGGGGTGTTATTTGAATGGTTGACGAACAGTCGAGAAGAACGAGGCACATGGCACGACTCAGCGATCCAACGCCTAAGGAAAGCTAGTGGTGTGAATCACTGAAGTTCCAGGAGGAAAAGTCAAGAAGGGTGTTACGCGAAATGGTGCAAGGTGGAGCCTCGAAAAAATCGAGAAACCAGGTCAAAAACCACGCCTGACATGGGTACAGACCTCGGTCAAAGAGCTGACCGAGGTCAACCAGCGGAAGCTCCTGGTTGGTCCACGTGGACCAACCAGGAAATTCCGTGGTAAAAATATTTAAAAATTCATTTTAAAATAGCAAATGATTATATTATTTTTTGATTATAAAATAAAAAATATTTTTTATTTTCTGAGGTATTTTAATATGATTTTTATTTATTTTTTCGCAGTATAAAAATACAAGTTACCTTTTATAACATATATACAGGTATATTCATCTATATATTTTATTATTTTATTTTTATTTTGTATATTTATTTTTATTAATTTATTTAATATTTTATAAATTTAGAAAATATTTTTATAAACTTAAATATATTTTTAATTTATTTTTTGATGTATTTTGTACATTTAATAAAATAGAAGTATTAATCATATAGGTATATGTACAGGTATTATACTTCTGTCTTATATACAAGTATTTTATTTTTGTATTTCCTTTAGGTTTTTATTCATGTTTTAGTGTATACATATATTATGAATAATATTTACAAACTTATAAAAAAATATAAAATTATAAAGATAATGAAGAATCTCCATATGATCTTTATTGATATGGAGAAGGCCTATGATTTTGTCCCACGAGAGATATTGTGAAGAGTTTTGGAGAAGAGACAAGTACCTGTCCTATACATTAACCTCATAAAGGACATGTATGATAGGGCTTTATCTTGTGTAAGGATCCCGTCTGGGAAGACTGGCTATTTTGACATCAACATTGGTTTACATCAAGGTTCAGCTTTGAGTCCATTTCTTTTTACTTTGATTCTGGACGAGCTGACAAGTCATATTCAAGATGAGTTACCTTTTTATATATTATTTGCTGATGATATTGTGTTGATTGGCGAGACTAGAGATGGAGTAAATGAGAAGCTTGAGGTTTGGAGACATGAGTTGGAGAGTAAAGGATTTCGTATAAGTAGGGCTAAGACAGAATATATGGAGTGATCCTTTGATGGAAGCAGTGGTGAAGGAATCGAGGTAAAGATTGGTGATGATAACATTCAGAAGAGAGATTCTTTAGATATCTGGGATCTATTTTGCAACATGATGGGGAAATTGATGGAGATGTTACTAATAGAATAAATGCAGGGTGGCTAAAGTGGAGAGGAGCCTTTGCTGTTCTCTGTGATAAGAAAATTCCTTTAAAAATTAAAGGAAAGTTTTACAAAGCAGCTGTGAGACCGGCTATGCTCTATGGATCTGAATGTTGGCCTGTGAACCATAGGTATGTGCAGAGAATGGCTGTAGCAGAAATGAAAATGCTAAGGTGGATGTGTGGACACACACGTAAAGATCGGATTCGGAATGATGTAATCAGAAAGAAAGTTGGTGTGGCTCCGATCGAGGATAAGATGCGAGAAAACCGCTTAAGATGGTTTTGGTCATTTGCAAAGAAGATCAACTGATGCACCAGTTAGGAGATGCGAGTGTTGGGATGTTGAGCCGGTAAAGAGAGGGCGAGGAAGGCCCAAGAAGTGTTGGAAAGAAACTATACGAAAGGATCTTAGTTTTATGGATATAAGTGTGGGATTGACCCAAGATAGATCGAAATGGAGGCGAAGAATCCATGTATCCGACCCTACTTAATTGTGGGAAAAGGCTTTGTTGTTGTTGTATAAAGATAATGAATAATCAATAAAATGAATATTTTAATCTGTAAAAGTATACAATAGGGGTCCAAAACTCCACTTTCAAACTGTAGCTCCACAAAATATGAAACCACCTCCATTAAATAGTTTATTGAAAACTATATACAATTAAAGATGATTTTGATATATTTCGAGCTTTTATTCGAGAGATATAGGTCTAGGAAGTTGGGATTTTGGAAACTTATTTAAATCATAACTTTTTATCTGTACATTATTTTTGTATGAACTCAATTTTGTATTTTTCTATGTTTAAGTATCTACAACTTTCATGATCAAAGTTTATTTATTTGAGGTGTAAAAAGTGGAACCAAAAATAGATCCCAAAATGAATAAAGAATGAATTAGATAAAAGGGATTTTTATTGTATTTTGGCCCTTATCTCCCCCTACTTTATTCCTTGTCGACCTATTCATCTAGATGCCTAGGTCTTGGGGTTTCGGGTCATAAAATATTTACAATATTTTATTCTTTTTCTTCTCTTTTCTATATTCTATTATTTTGGCTTTAAAACCTGTATTTTATACACTTTTTACATACGTGTGCACGAATGCTAAAATGCGGGAATTAAGGGTATTTACATGCATTTGCTAGGGTTTTTGAGGCCAAAATGATAGAATAAATATGAAGAAATGGAGGTTCATCATCTCTCAATCGAACCTTCCTCCCTCTCCCTAAAATCAGTAGGCTACCTCGAAATCTCTCTCCCTCTTTCCCAAAAACCCTATTTCAAATCCCATCTTCACCTCCATCTCTCTTCCGTGTGCCTCCAGCTCGCTTGCCTCCTCTGCCTCATCCTCCAGCTCTCTCCTGTATGCCTCTAACTCACTTGCCTCCTCTGCCTCCAGCTCTCTCGTCGTCGCCACGACACCTCCCCCTCCACCTCTGCCAACTGTTGAATACCTTTGCCGCGAGCTCTCATTCCTCCTCTGGCAGCTCTCTCGCCTCCTCATCATTACTAGGTAACCTTGGTATAATTTTTATTTATTTTTATTTGATCATACTTGTAATCCAATTACTTTGCCACGTTTCTCTGACTGAAGAATTCGTAATCCAATTATATGATTCCCCGGATAACATTGATTTTTATTTGATCACGTCTCTCTGACTAAAGAATTCGTAATCCAATTATACCTTATATGTAATACCTTTGCCACGTTTCTCTGACCGAAGGATCAGTAATCCAATTATATGATTCCTCGGATAACATTGATTTTTATTTGATCATTTATTTGATCATACTTGTATTCGATCTTTAGTCGACCAATATTCTTATTCACTTTTTATTTGATTCAAATCCATATTCAATGAATATTCTACATGAATTCGTATCCAATTATATGGTTCCCTAAATCTTCATCCAACTCATATCCGTACGTAGATTTTTATTCATGCTCGATGTAGAAGATGTGAATATGGATTGGCATATCTGATATGTATCCGATACCTTTTCAGCGCTAGTCAATGTTGATTTGACCACGTGAAAAGAATTATATACTAAAAAATTGAAATTGTGAAAAGAACAATTTCAATGATAAAAAGGATACACATTTACCATTCAAATTTAATTACATCCTTATGGTAAATGTTGTACTTTTGATAACAAAAGAGGTTAGATGAAAAAAAACTATTGATAATAAATGAGGATGGAACTGCAAATTACCCAATGACTTTGTCCAAATCGGCACTTGAGGTGTCGATTTGGGAAAACTCATTTGGTAATTTGCACTTCCATCTCTCGTATGGGGATTGCCTTCCAAATCGGCACTTAAGGTGCCAATTGATGACTATATTTTTAAATATTATGACTTGATGGTTGTTTAATTAGATAAAAATATTTTAATAATTATTTTTTAAAAAATCCATGCCTGAGACCTTGGTCAGACGAACAAGAGGAGAGAGATGAGTATGATGTTTGAGGGGTGGAAGGAAGATGTGGTTTGTTTACAGGAAACTAAGCTGAGGCTTGGGACAATTTCAACTGGCGTGATTTGGTTGGGTCTTGTCTCTAGGAGTACAGGATGATGGCGTTTGTGGGTACGTCAAGGGACATGACTTTTGGTTAGAGTAAGGAGTGCATCGAGCTAGTGGATTTGATGTGAAACACCAAGGCTTTGTCTGCTTCGCTATGGAAGATCTTGAATGATTATTACTTCTTGGTGGTGTGGTATACATTCCCACTGGCCTTCTTTCGTATGTGTTGTGGGAGGAGCTTCAGTTGGTGCGAGCTCGCTTACCGCACTTGGTGTGATTTGTTGGTGGTGACTTCAACGTCACTCCTTTTGTTGTCGATCGGTCACATGGTACGGGGGATTGGACCCTGGCTCCCTGCTTTTCTCTGAGTTTGTTAGTGAGTTGGAGATGGAGATGTCAGACGCAACAAACCTAAAACACACGTGGAGGATTTGTTCTTCTCGATCACATTTGGATCATTTTCTTGGCTATGTTGGATTGTTGGAGTGTTTTTCCTTGGCGTTTGTGACGGCCTCACCTAAGTCCCACTCTAATCATTCACCCATTTGTTGGACTCTAATGATGGCAAGCGTCTGGGTAACATTTCCGATTTGAGCATGTTTGGATGCTTGGGAATGGTTTTTGTCAGAAGGTCGTGAGGTGTTGGTAGGAGGCAGAGGTTGAGGATCCAACGTCTTAGAGGTTGACTGGGAAGCTCATGACCCTATGGGGCATACTTACACTACAAGAAAATAGACTTACGGCAACGAAGAATTTAATATTCATTGTCATATCTTCCGTAGTTAGATATATAACAATAAATATTATTCGTTGCTTGCTTCTTTAAATTTGCAACGACAATGGTATCTGTTGCTATATTTCTCGCAATGAATCATATAATAACGATTATTCATTGATTTTTTATTCTAACCGTTGCTAAATTTGGAAATTATTAGTGTGAAACGAATAATTCAACGGAATAATCAGGTTATATGGACCTTTAACAACAAATATGACATTCGTTGTTAATTACAAGTATAAATTTGATTTCGCAACAAATAATATTCGTTGTTCAATCTTCAACATCAAAATATATGACAACAAATATTCAAATTATTCGTTGCCTTAGGTCCAGTTTCTTGTAGTGTTATACACTTTAGGAGGGAGTCTCGGGCGTTCCGCATGCAAAGGAGAGATGTGCATGTCGAGGTTATGAGCCTTGATCAAATTGAGGACACGAGAGATTTACTGGAGGAGGCGGTCATTGCGAGGCACGAGCATAACATGGTTTTTATGGAGGAGGACATGAAGCACGGGGACGAATAAAGGTAAAGTTTAATACAAAAATGGCTAAGGTTGGAAATGCGAACACCGGATACTTTCATGTAGTGACCAAGGGTCATATAAGGTGGAATCAGATCCACTCGATTGAGGTGGATGAGGAGGACCTTGTTGGCAATCATTTTATTATTGAGGCAGTGAAATGACACTATCTAGGAATTAGTAGGTGTGTGCTTACCAGCGGTGCAAGCTGGTCGGGAAGGGATGCCCCACGATTGTTTGACCTTTAGTATGAGGAGCTGGTTCGACCATTTGTGTTGTCTAAAATCAAGCGGGTGGTATTTGGTCTAAATGGGGATGGAGCCCCTTGTCTAGAAGGTTTCTTGGTGTTCTTTTTTTGGGAGTCTTGGGATTTGGTGGGCCAGGCGTTGCTAGATGTGATGGAGCTTCGGATGCCAGACGAGGGGTTCAAGCAGTTGAAATGGTATCTTATGTTCCTTCTACCCAAGAAGGAGGTGGTGCAGCACGTCGAAGACTTGCGCGTTATTTCATTGTGTAATGTTGTTTATTTGATTGTGACAAAGGTGCTTGCCAGCATATTTGCGAGAGGTGCTAGGCTCAATCAACGATCTTGCGTAAACAATGTTCATTTCAAGTCGTTACTTGATGGATGGGGTAGTGTTGGAATCCGAGATTGTGGAAGAGTGTTGCAGGAAAGGGACCGAAGACTTTTTATGGAAGGCGTATTTCTCGAAGGCATGTGATTGTGTTCATAATTGGTTCGTTTGGTCATTCTTGTATGTGAGGGGATTTCCAGGTAAATGAATTGCCTGTACAAAGATGCGTATGATGATTGTATGCGTTGTGGGTAAATGGAAAGCAAGATGATGGTTTCTTTCTACCACAACGTGGTGTTAGGCAAGGATGCTCATTGACGACGTTACTCTTTGTGGTGGCTACAAATGCTATGGTGAGGATGGTGGTGAAGGGTGGTGAGGGTCGTTTCCTTGCTGGTTTCGCTCTAGTGAGGTTTTGATCCTCACTCTTCAGTATGCAGATGATACTATTTTCTTTAACGAGGGTGGTTATGCAGCTACAGAGGGGATGTCCATCATTCTTGAGTTGTTTGGATTTATCTCAAGGTTGAAGATTAACAATGTTAAGTCTACTTTTATGCCTATTTCAAATGGATGAGGAAGTAGCATCCTATAAAAATGCCTTACGAACACAATGTGGGGCTCTCCCGATCACGTAACTTTGATTACCTTTGGTGGGCGGTAGTTTGCTGCACTCTGAATGGCACTCGGTTATTGAGAAGATAGAGAAGTTCATAATTTAGCGGGATATGTTTGTCTGTCAAGAGGTGGCTACCTTCTTGTGTGTTGAAGGCAGTCCTCTCGACTGTCATAGTACTTTTCCTCTCTATGTGCCTCCCACTCGTTGGGTTGAAGGGGAGATTGGAGTTGATTATGATTGTTTTTTCTGGGCTTCTTCCAATGAACAATATGGGACTCCGCTCGTTGTTGGAAAAGGGTATTTTTGGCAGAGGAGGATAGCAGGTTAGGGATCTGTTGTCTGGAGGCCTTGAATCATGTGCTTCTAACGAAGTAGGTGACCTGAATTTAGGAGAGGCGCACGAATTTGTTATGCAAGGATGCTCTATCTATGGGATTTCACTAGATACCTTGACGCCAGATGTTGGTGTTCATTTTCCCTCCAATTTTAGGGAGGGGATATGCTATGTGCTTTTGTGTGTGGTTTCGCTCATGAAGTATGTTTAGAAGATGGATGTGGGTTCCAATTTTGGAAAGATGACTGGGCTGGGCATGGACCTTTGTGAGGTCGTTTTTCGCATCTTCTTGCAGTGGTAGCTGGTAGTACATGTCAGAGATTGTTGTGAGAGTGAGAGCTGGATATCTCCCTTTTACATTGAGTTGTCAGATCAACGATTTGTATAATCCTGTTATTCCTTGAGACACTACCTAAGGGCCTGTTTGGTTGCTGGGTTGGACTAGGTTGGGTTGCGGTACACTGATGTACCCCTCCTTCCAACCCCCTTCCAACCCTCTCAATCCTCCTCACAATTTACTATTCACAGGGGTACATTTTACTATTCACAGGGGAACCCCAACCCAACCCAGTCCAACCTAGCAACCAAACAGGCCCGTGGAGGATTGGATGGCTCTGTTGATCACTGGTCTTGGACTGATGGACGTTTCATTGTTCGGAAGGCCATAAGGCTTTCTATTGTATGGAGATTCTGGATCAGGCGTTGATGTCAAATCAGTTTGCTGACTTGTAGAGATGGAAGATACCATTACGCATCCAGATTTTCATTTGGTTGTTGTGGAGGAAATAACTTATAATGGAAAATAGAGCATGCATTTCTTCCCTGGATGTGATGGATCATGTGGGTGATGTGCGGCAATAGAGGAGATTGTTGAGCATCTTCTCTTTTGGTGCCCTAATACTAGGCAAGTTTGGGCTGCAGCGCCTGTGGAGGGAGTTGTGACGTTGGACTGGACAGAGTTTCAGGAGTCCCTCGATGCTCTTGGTCGTGGTAACAGTCCAACCAAGGTATGGGTGGGTGTTGTCTTATGGGCCATGTGGCTTGCA
Organism: Ottelia alismoides; assembly: GCA_037367405.1. Classification (NCBI taxonomy): domain Eukaryota; kingdom Viridiplantae; phylum Streptophyta; class Magnoliopsida; order Alismatales; family Hydrocharitaceae; genus Ottelia; species Ottelia alismoides. The sequence continues at coordinate 220,244 of JAZKJV010010489.1, read as the reverse complement.
AGGAACAGTTCTATCTTCCATGGAGAGCGAATGTTATGAAAAATATGATTGAGCATGATAAGAGCTTAAATACCCTTTTGTCCATATAACTTTTTGTATTTGTTTATGATAAATATATACAAGTTACTTGTAACACCTAGGGTCCGCATAAAATCGAACCCGACCCGATGAAGGTCCGTTTAACCCAATAAAGTTGACAATCGGCAATAGATGACTCAATTCGATCAATATATCTCAAATTAAAAGTTGTTCGGACAAAATTGATCAAAAATCGATCGCATTGTAATGCGTGTCCGAAAAAGCTGTGACGTAAATTCGGAAACCGCAAAACAAACCGAAACCACCTAAAAATCCGATTCGATAAAAGAAGACCAACGGAATTGACCGATTGTCAATCGGAGGTGGTTGATATTTTTAAATCGCAAAATTTAACCTCAAACCGAAACCGTATCTTGAAAATTCGGGTATTCAAAACCCGATCGGAAGTATATCAATATTATACTCATTTTGATAGTCGTTCAGAGATGGTCAAATCGAGATATTGTGCGTCGTAATCCGAGATTCGATGTCCGATTATGGTCAACTTTAAGTGCGTCAAATAATAAGAAAATTTTTGGTTTAAAAAAATATAATACAACAGACTGTCTGCTCGGTTAAAATAATAATAATAATAAAATTTAGTACAAAACCAATGGACTATTCTTTCCAGCCACTTTGCTATTTTCTTCTCTCCACATGGCATTCTTTTTAGCCCATTTGGCAAACAAAAGGCTACTTCTCATCCTATATATACAACACCCAAATCTGATTTCCATTTCAGTCATGATTCCCCTCCCTCCTTTCTACTTGAGCAAATCTCAATGTGGGAAGAGATCCCCCTCCCTTTTCTCCCAACTTCCCTCTTCTTTTATAAAACCAGCCGAGACACCTCTCTTCTTTTCATTGTTTCCACCAAAAGGTTCATTGCCCTTTCGGTTGTTGCTGTCCTTAGCAGCAACTATTACTACTAATTACATGTTGATTGATGCTGTCAACCATTTACAGCAGCAAATGCTCTCAAATTCTGCTACAAACCACTGCTACAACTGCTATAGAAGGTGCCTCTATCAAAGCCCTTTTTTCAAGACTTGTGTTTCTGCATGCTTCTGAAGAAGCAGGGGCTGCTGCCGAGCTACCACCACTGTTGCATGAAGTAGCAGCCCTTGCTACTACTGATTGAGGATTTTTTTCTCCACTTTGAAGATCCAAGAGGTACAATCCCTTTTCCTTTCTCTCTTGCTGCCACTCTTGTGCTTTTACACAAATTATTCCCTGTTGGTTGAGGATTTGGGACAGGAACTAGGAAGAAACTCTAAATTTTCTGAAAATTTGTTGGAATATAAATTATGCTGTTCTATAGTGCTGGAGCTTCCAATTGCATGGCTTTGTTCATTTTAATCACCGAATTGGGTTGAGGCATGCCCTACCTGTTAATGATTTTTTTTGTATATACTGGAATTGGGGAGAGAAATAAATTTAACTGTGTTTTATTTCTTAGAGTTATTAAATGAATATAAACTGCTATTGTAAAATGTTATAAAAAAATGGTTGATTAACTATTAATATGTAGTAGCACATATTAGTAAACATATTGAATCAAGTAAATAATTGAAGCACAGTTAGTTAATGTGGAATAAATTTTACATTCGTCTCTTTGGATTGATTCCAATAAGTTAAAATAAATTATCTATTTCTACGTAGGTAGGTTCTTTGGGAAGTGATTCTGTAACGGTATTGCTAGGCTTCATTTACTACTTTTATGTCCTTGGTAGTAGGATGTCAGAAGTTAAAAGGAGTCTTCCTCAGATTCCAACCGAAACATGAAGTTCTAGGTCTCTATTGATAGTGTCAAATTAAGATAATTAAATAATATAAGTTACAAAAGCAATAGTTGAAATCAAATCTGTGCATGTATTTTTCACATGAGTAGAGCCGTACTGGGAGAGGAATGAATGAGTCAAAGTAATTCAAGGAAATAGGAGGATGGGTTGCCATCGCTTAGTATATTTAACAATTAAGTAATTGTGGGAAGTTTTGGTAAAGTTTTTGTCAATCAATTATCTGGCCATACCCATATGCATATATCTATTAATTGTATTTAATTGGTAATAGAAGAATAATATTGTATACTTCTTATATTAAATCTGTATTAGGAGAAAAATGATGCCAAGGTCCTCATTTTTTTTCAAATCCTAGTTGGATGATCTTTTTGATTTGATCAAGTTTATTTTGGGATCCTTTAATTTCATCCCATTTACATGTGAATAACTGTTTACACCCCAACTAAGCTGCCATCATCTTCTAGCAGGGACATGCATCGTCGCAGTAGAGATGTGATCAATTTGACTAAATCTTCTAAGAAGGATCTACTAACTTTTTATCACTTTTGATAAAATCATAGACCAGAGACCTAAATCGATAAAGTTCATCACAATGCAAATCGAGAAAGGATCGGTAACCAACCAAGGGTTGTTGAATCATTAATATCTGATAATTAATTGTGCCAGTTACGGTGACCCTTACACCTGACTGCGTGAGAGCGCGGTGACTCAACTGGGCGGAAGATAGGAAGCCTAGTTAGGGCAGCGGCCGCCAAGTACATGGGTCTAGGATCCCAGTCCTTTCTCGGTTTTACACGAGCTCGCAGTGTTTTTTACACCTCGTTGGGATCCCGACTTTTGACCAGTTCCGTTGACCCTCTATTTTAGGATACTCAGGCAGGAGATCCTCGGTTTTAGTTCTTCGTACGAGCCCATTTACCCGTTACCGGTCGGGCTGTTTTCTAGAGTGACTTTTCCAGAGAGTCTCTCTCACCCATCTCTAGGGCGTAGTTTTGGAGTAGACCTTTCCCTTTATTGTACCGCACTTCTAATTTGAGGGTGAGACGGAAGAGCCTTTTTGTAGGCTACCTCACTGCTTGAGTTTTGTTTACTTTCGCCAACAAACTTAGCGATTTTACATCCAATCATCCATATCTACATCTAAATCATCTAGAGTTACATCTGAGAAAGTTACAGTTGAGGTTTGGAGGAATTACAATTAAAGTTGAATTGATTGGAAGTGACTATAATATGACTCAAAATCCCTATAAGTTAGTGGATGTGTTGGGAACTTAGTTAGGATGCATTATACAACACCGCATGCCTACGGAGGCACCCCAACCCTAAAGCACTCCCCACGTCTTAGAGTCATAGTGTGAGGTCACACACAGACCAAGACCACAGACTATCCACTAGACCTAAGAATTTAAATAAAATTGAGAAATCTTTCAAATCTCAACTTTCTCATCATCCAAAGTTACAAACATGATCGCTGAATAATATGAGAATGATATATGCATACTTATGATCAAAAAATTCGGAGTATTCTTTGCTCGAGCTGAATGAAGAGGCTTTATCTTGCTATATTTTTTTGTTATCCTCAAATAATAATATTAGTTTGTATTATTTTTTTAAGTGAGCTTGCTCTTGTCTTTCTTTAAGATGTAATGATAATAAAAATTTGCTCAAATTTTCCGTCAATGATATTCAATCTCTTTGATAGGATTATATAATTTTATTGTATATACATTTCTTTCATCATATAAAAAATGTTTATTTAGATTATAAAAGACATTCAAATACAATCATTGTAAAAAAATATGTAGTTCTATTCACTATATATTATTGCTTTAATATTTTCCTTATATAGTTTTTTCGTAATCTGTGTTCAAAACTAGAATTATATAAAACATCAATAAACATTTCAAATTTGAAATAAAATTAATCAAATATTGTTGCGATATTAGTTATCTTTTTATTATTTTATATTTTCTCTATTCTTTTTGTCCTCTTTATGTAATTTGTCCAAAAGGTTTCTCCTCTATGTAAGAGAACCCTAAGGCCTCATGAATAAGCAAGTTATTATTTTCTCCCAATATGCTATTCAAGTGACGGTCTTAGACCGGAGTTCGAGTACCCCACCTGTGCCCAACTCCTCGCCTGACAACCTTCATGTGCCCTTGCGCCACCGTGGCCCCTCGCACACCGCCAACAGTTGCACGTCGCCTCAGGCTGCAGTTGGCTTGAGGGTATGATATGGCTAGCTTCATCAATATGTGAAATCATAGATCCATTGAGTACCGCCACATCGTCCATATGAAGTACTGGAAGCAAAGAGCAACGTGAAGGGCCGACGTCAGAAGGATCCCTCTCCTTCACCGGGGCGGCTGGTGTAGACAGGCTACTAGGGGTGCAATGGTCCTGGAAGGGAGTCTGAAAATCATCAGCAGTAGATGCTTCGACTTGTCGCCTCCGACCACCTCCAGCTCTTGCTCCTTCGCGTCCTTGTCCATGTCCTCGTCCACGACCCTGATCAATGAGAGTTGGTTCTGCCGAAACCCCTTCTTCATTTCCTTCAGCTTCCTCATTATCAACTGCCCCATCTCTGAACTGTCTCTCGATGGCTTCCAGTAGTCGCCGTTCAGAATCAACCGCCAAAATTGACACACGTTCTGGGTAATCCCTTGCTAGATAGATGTCTCCAAACCTCGATACCTGCAAAATGAGACATACTCGAGTGATATTCCATCTATGTTAAAAATAAATTATTAATGTAATTGTTACTCACAACAAAGTCCATCATGCACCCGTGTCTACCAATAAACCGTCGGGTGATACGGTTATACCAACTCATGTAGTAATCTGTCACCCCATCTCCTCTTGCTACTATGGGGATTGTTTCCACAATATAATCCCTCATGTTCTCCCACATCCCCAAGAAGTTGGCATGGAATCGGATCCAATCGACGTTAGATCTCAACCAGGTCAGTGGGCTCTAATGCATAGCGTCATGGCCTATTTGCTTCATCTTCCAAGCCCCAAATTGTCCCGAGCAATTGCATAACACTGATCCGGTTCTGAGAATGATCTATTAGATCTAGTTGGAGCTGGAAAACCCATTTTTGGTTCCCATATAAAGTAGGAAAATGTTTGGTTCTTATTGTAATGATACGGAACTGGAGGCTATATTTTGATTGGCTATACGTAATGTGATTGCTTGTCCACGTAATATATTTCTTCCCATCACCTCTTGAAGACACATGCTTACATGTCATCTCCGGATTTATATATGAGCATATTTTGGAATCCATTATATCAAATACTAGTTTTTGCTTTCCTTGTCAAATAATGCAGTTACGCCTGTACTGAGGTCTTGTGATCTGTAACTATGCTATTCCATATATTCTTGAAAAACCATGGTTAGAAGTTTGTGAAAGGCATTGTTTTTGCCAATGGTTCTGACCGGTGTCTTATTTGTAATGCCAATGGAACTTACTTCCATACAATGGTTAATTCTCTGTAGAGAATAAAGTTATATCTGTCCATGTAGGTACACGGAGCATTTGCTGGCTTCAGTGGCATCACGGTGGGGATCTGCAATACTCATTATGTGTATCTCCCCATTCCTGAAGTCATTGCAGAACCTAGACAGATCGATCCAAACAGCCGCATGTGGCATCGTTGCCTGATATCAACTGGTCAACCAGATTTCACATAGTTGAATACATTGGATCTATGATTATCTTCATTTATTTGCATGTCCCACTGTAAGTTATTTTTGCTGGTCATGTGCAATACTAAAGCATCCTTTGGAAGGATGTTAGGGTGTCAGGGTTTTAAATAAGGATATCATATACTCATTGTTCTTTGTAACATAATGGGGATGTTAGGGTGTTAGGCTCATAGAAACACATTCTCAACCTATGAGAAGCTCTATATAAAAAAAATGTCCATATATCTTGCATGGAGCAAGTTTCATGACCAAAATAGCTTGTTTATTTTTCACTGCAACGAGAATCTGCAATAAACCGCGTGTATATGCACAAATACTGCCTAAAGGGTTTGGATCAAGCTGCTAATATAGAGACCTAGTGTGAGACTATTTAAACGGTAACCTTTGTATGACAACATGAAAAATCCACTCACAGGGGATAAACATACAATTATAAACATGAAAATTTATGCTATGAATGCAGTAAATTTAAACTACAACCTTAACATGACTGGAGAAAATCTTTTAACTGTCATCGTAAGTAGAAAAAAAATCCCAGCCACAATTACAACTAACCAATCCACGTTTGAGTCACATAATGTATTTATCTAAGGTGCCGGGGTGTGAGCTACATTGATATTTTATTAGATTAACTCAAAAGAATCTATCAAAAATCAATAGATAAGGTTTAGAAACATGACTTATTTTCTTGTAATCTTTGTAGACTGCCTAATACTAAAATATAACCCTTTGAAAGATCATATCAAAACTTTAATCTGGATCAGACAGAGTGGAATCCCAACAGAGATAATAGCGTCATGGCTCATGAGTTGTACATTCACATCACCACCACAGCACATCCTTATTTATATGGCTAACCATCCACAATAAAGCAAAGGCTGCGTTTATTACTCTGAAATAATGAACAGTTACATTTTGCACCCTTCCAGGTATTTACAATTGGAAAACATTGGAAACAGTAAGCAGCTCAGCATGTTGTCCAGAGACACACATGTTGGATTTCCAGCAGCCTTCTGCAATTAGTGTTCTTCAAGCCTCTCCTCGAGCAACAGTAGAGTCCCCATGTACAGACCTCAACAGGACGAGGTCGTTTACGATCTTCATTGCCTCTGTTGCATTCACTGCTTCAAGCACCACTCCGTCTTCCATTGCCCATCCTTTATTTTAAATCGGTATTGTCTGAGTTACTGCAGTCCACCATCTGTATGGGAGTTCAGACATATGTTTATCCTGCAACCCTGTACTGGATGCTTGGGTTGCAACAATGCCACTCAGCTGGGTCTTTACCTTCCCGATTCATGCCCCACTACCACCTCTTCCCAGACAATCAATTTCCTATCCTCTGTCCAGTACTACTTTAATGAAAAAAATAAGTAGATAAACCTGAAAGATATCAAATAAAATCTAATAGCAGAAACTAGAAAGAAATGGAAGAAAATATAATGCTAATTAAAATGAAATTTTGGGATACACAATGTTATCTGCTTAGGAGTTTTGAGGCTGCTAACACTTACCTTTAAGAAATGAAGGGTTCCGTTGCTGTTTCTCGAAAGAGGAAGAACAAATTGAAGTAGTTGTCTAAGTTGTGGCATCATTTTCAGATGGGTTGTTTTTTAAAATATTCTTTATACAGAAAATGACAAGATATAATAAGATAAAATCAATTGAGAGCAAATACCTTGCCTATTGTTTTCCCAAAGGCATCTTATATGCAATGAAAAATATTAACTAATGCAATTGTGTAATGAAAACCATAAGTTGACAAAATTGAAGCATGTCAAATAAAGTCCTCCAACAGTCACTAGAAAAATGTCCAGGAAAGCATTAAAAAAAATTAAAATTCAAAGTTTCCATTTCAAGGAATATTCGAATGGAACAATCATTGGAGAGTTTTAAAATAAAATAAAATTCAAAGTTTCCAAATCAAGGAATATTCGAATGGAACAATCACTGGAGAGTTTTAATGATTAACACCGATTTCTTCACACTTGTAGAAAATGTCATGACAAAGATCATGCGATATAGGATAGATAAGAGAATAGTTTGTCCTATCTATTTCCCAAAGCTGTCATCTTTGAATTAAAAATATAAGATGAAAAATTACCAAGATATCAAATAAGCTATATATGAAATGAATTCATTCTAAAAAACTGGTTTTATTACTGTTAGCTAAAAAAGAATGGATTTTTAATCAGCTCCAGCAAGATGCATGCATGGTGATCATGGAAAATAGGGTGTGTTTCTAAAAGTTATTAGTCAAGTTTTTTTTTAAAAAAAAGGCTAAGGAACGTCTATGTTTCGTAGAATATGATTTAATGATATGATTAGTGATTCCACCCTATTGGTAATTAGCAATTTTGAATCTACTGGTTACCGAATGTAGGTATTGCAGACGTTGGAAAAGGGTGCTAAGGCAACTCTATCAGCCTGGTAGCCGAAAGGGTACCAAACGACCAGCTTCTTACCTGCAAATAGAATAGCCAACTTACCTCCTTCAGGAGACTGAGCAGTAGAGATGATCTCCTGGATCGGATAGTGAATAGAAGGAAGCTCATCTAACTTGGTCAGCGAGGGATACTCCGTAACCGTCATCCTCATTCCACAACTCACCAACTCCCTTCCATCAGGTTTCCAAGCCAACCCCTGCACCGGCGAGCCAACATTCACAACAGAGTTCCGCATGGCCCCTGTATCAGCATCCCAGAATCTTATACCATGCTCGGCCTCGCTGCCACCGGAGGCCAAGAGACGCGCCCTGGTCGGGCACCATGCGAGTGCCTTGACAGCCGCCGGGCGGTCCTCGATCCTTTGAGTGAAGCGATTGCTCCTAAGATCCCATATATAGACAGCGCCATCATGACCACCGCTGGCTAGCTTGCGGACGCCGCAACAAGAAGGGGACCAGCTGAGCGTGTATACCCCCCCGGTGTGGCCCCTGTAGCTGAAGAGCGGATCAGCGCGAGGGCGATCCCTGATGTCGGTGTTGGTGATGAGCGCGTCAAACCCACCGGAGGTCAAGACGTTGCCGTCGTGCCAGGCGAGCGAACAGACGGGGGCAGAATGAAGCCCTGGGAAGGTCCTGAGGAGTCGTTGGCACGAGAAATCCCACAGCTGCACGTCGCCGTTATTCAATCCCACGGCTATGTGGTGGCGCTGCCGTTGCGTGCCGGTGTTCCGCGCGAGGCTGGTGATGGGCCCGGAATCGTGATCCACGGATAAGAGTCCCTGGACGGAGGAGGCGTCTTCCGTGGCGAGCAAGATGTGGTTCAGGACGGCGACCAGGAAGCGAGATGGATCATGACATGGGCCGTCCCAATCTATTAGATTGAGACGGTCGTCTTCGATGAGATGGGCGAGGGTGAAGCCGCACCCCGGGGCGAGAAGCCATCGGCGAGTGGCAGCGGGGCGTGGTATGTCCTCTTGGGTTTGTTCGCCGAAGAGGGCTCGCCAGAGGCGCTTCACGTAGAGGGAATCGCCGGCTTTCGGCTTCTCCGGGAGGGAGAAGTTGGCGTACGCCCGGCTGAACATCACCCTGTCCGCCATCACAAAGCTTCTTAGGGTTTTCGTTCCCACTTTAGTTTCCAGAGAGAGACAGCGCGCGCGCGAGAGAGACCGGTAAGTTGGGCGGCGTCGGTTTTTTTATAGGTAACGGCTTCCTTCTTTGGCGATTGCATTCTTATCCCCGTATTCCTACTTTATTGCATCATCCATCCATGGATTACATCTTTTTCCTTACCTTCGATACAAAAATCATAAATAGTTTTTGTTAGCGCCCATAATTACTAAATAAATTTGATATCGTGTTTTTTTTATTAGATTCATCTCATGCTCTAGACTTAGGGATGAAAACTGTCGGATGCGGATACGAATATAGGTTTAATCATATCCTTATCCATTTTAAAATACGAATACGAATGCGGATACGAATAAGATGTATGAGGTCTTAGACCCTCTCCTTCTTCTTCGATCACACCGCCAAGGCGGAGGGAGGTCTGATGGACCCAATGAGAAGGAGTTTAGGTGATGGAGTAGATACAATAGAGGTGCAATCGATGGCTCGAGTTGATATGGCTAATGGATGATTGGAGGTCTACTGGAGTTAGGTGTGTTAATTGAATCAAACCATTTGAATTCAATTATGGGTTGTTTGATAAATCTTCAAAAAAAGTTCGATAATAAAATGAATTTAATTTGAATTGTGAATTAACATGAATTCTTAGAATAATAATTTGATTTGATATCTATATGCATACATATATACATCCATATATATGTATTTGTATTTGTATTTGTATGTATAATACATATGTACATGCATACAATGCATACATATATACATACACACATAACAACCTCGCCTTGGTTGATTCATATCATGCATGAATGTTCTCATGGATGGAGTTATAGCATAATTACTGCATCAAAAGGTTGGCATACATGTAATCCAACTTCGTTTGCAATTAAATAGACACAGAAAAATATATATGAACATGTACTAGCAAATATTATGACATGTAATTCACATTGAAAGATTTAACATTTACATTGTATTACTAAGATTAACATGTCAATTTATGGCAACGGAAATAAATGATTTTTAATTTTCATTTTGATTTCTTTATCACAAAGTTATTAATTATGCTTTGGCCACTAAGTACCAAAGAAGAAAGTACTATCAGATTCCTTTTGTACCTAGCATTTATAGACACTCTCAAACCACTTTACTATAAATAATTAAGTGACTACTCTTAAACTTATTTTCATACATTAGCTCCACTAGTAGGATTTATCATGTCTAGACTTGACCAACGTTATTTCCTTACTCCCAAGATAAACCGACGTGATTTGCCACTACATGATGTGTATATGCCACATTTTGCCCTCGTAGAGTGACCTAATCTCTTTCCTTCCCCATTTACAAGTTCGAGTCGAGCCCCTACTCAATCTACTCGAAGCCCCAAAGGTTCATCACTCCCTTGGATTATTATCTTTATAGTCCAAGTAGTCTTTTTAAGTAACCATGTCCAATTTAATTATCACTTTATAGTATTCATTAATTTTCTTGATTAACATTGGTAGAATATTATGCCATATATTAAATTGAGTTCAAGTGGTTCAACTCTAAAATGCGTCGTAAGTCGGGGTCGAGGTCCTCCATGCAGTTGTTATGCAAAGCATCTATGTTCATGTCATTAATTCTTATTCTATCCCGGTAATATTATCTTCGTGACGAGTTAGTAAAGTATGATGGTCAATCTTAGCATGTTATTTAAAAATTTTGAGGCATTAAGAGAATCACAAAGCACTCTAAGTTATTCTCAATTTAATATGTACATTATGTATAATCATATTAATTAAAGACTAAATATTCAAATCTAGCAGGAAAGACAAACATTTGAAATTGTTATCCCAATTCTACACCCCACAATTATTTACTTGTTACCATATTCCTCATCCTACCTTTTCCCTTGCTTCTCCTTGCACACGAAAACAATTGTCACATTACTTTGAGTTTTTCCTTATCATATGTTGTGGTTTGTGGTCTATCCACATATCCGTCATCCACAATTTTATTGTTTTAGTTTTTTTGCATAATAATTCATGATGAGGGCAATCATTATCAAGACAACATTTGTCATCACATGACTATGGTATGAGCTCTTCTCACCATAATGTAAGTTGTTCATTTACATATCCAAAATACCACTTGTTTCATGGCTTTAGTTTTTAGATACAAAGATCCCCATGATGAATGAAGTAGTTTTACCTATTCAAGTTATTTTTCTCTATTTCTGTTTTTCCAGATAATAACACTAATTTGTATTATTTTTTTATAAGAGCTTGATCTTGTCTTCCTCTAACATACAACGGTAATCATAATGTGTTCAACTTTATGTTAATAATATTATATATTTTTAATAGACCTCATATAATTGTTGTATACTGATATCTGTCTTTCATAAAGGGAAAAGGCATACAATAAATGTAAAATTTAGGTTCTTTTGACTATGTAATATATATATATTTGATATTGCCTTGGTTAAAGATTTTTTTCAACATATCTTGGTAATCTATGATTAAATTATTAGTATATAGTATTCTTCATTTAAAGATATTTATATGAGTTTTAAAAATGTCTATTTTGAAATAAATCAGTTGAATTCGAATACTCCAAACTCAAACTAATCACATTGGAATTTAAGTTTGAAAAATCATCAAAACTTCGATTTAAGTTTTATTTCGGAATTTTTATTATTAATGAATTGAATTTGAATAATGATGGAATGGAAGGTATTCGATTCGATTATTATCCCTAATTAAAGTTTCCTTATCCTCTTTCATTCATTATATATGCGATGGAGCAGCTTTGGAGTGTCTAATTTTGTGAGGAGCCATGATAAAGGATTGCGCCTTTGATCAGGAACTTGCAAAGTTGGAAGGAGGTGCTCCATCAAAAAGCTCGACCGATAGGTAAAGCTATAGGAGGGGATATGTAGAGCTTTGCTGTGGCAAGTTAATGGAGTTAATGTTCCGACCACAAGATTGGTTGGATAGGATAGAGGCATGAAAGGTAAAAGAGAGGTGGAAGAAAGGAGGAGAAGGTGGTCTCGATGGGTCAAAGATGGGTTCAATCCGATGGGAAAAAGGAAGAATTAGGATAAGAGGAGCTGAGATATAGGAAAAGGAACAAGTAGAGGAAGAAGAAGCTTGAAGAAGGGATAAGAGAAGAAGAGAAATAGGGGAAGGAGACAAAGGGTTGTACATGATGGGTCATTAGGTGTATCACCGGAAAAGGTAGCTAATCTCAGTGAAGCATCAATGATCGTCGCCTTAAACCATGAAGGATGAGTGGTGAAGTTCAATAACAACATCAAAGTTGCTGCAACATGGAGAGAGCCTCTTTGGATCATGTTTGAGAATGATCTCTTTCTCATCATAACATCACTAGCCTTGGGCAGTTGTCATTGTCGGGGGTGTAATTGAAAGCTCAAAGCTTTTGGGTGGATCTCTCTAGAAGTTGATGGATGATTGGAGTAGTTGGGGTGAGAGGGTTTTGAACGGGTTGTTGTAGAGGGCGTTCGTGGAGGTAGTGGCTTAGTGAAGAAGGTGGATTCATGAAGAGCTCGATTATGCGGTGATGGTTTAGTTGGATGATGATCGAGTAGTGTGTAAAGATGAATGATAAACATAAATAGCGGTCAGTGTTACGTAGGTTTGATGGTTCGTTGTGAAGGTAGAAGAAGTGGGGGATAATATTATTGGTTGTTGCGAAGTGGGTGTACAGATTGGTGGTGGATGATTGGGGGAGATTGAGTTGACCAGTCATGTCAACTCAATCAATTGACATGGCAGCAAGGTAACAATTGGAAATTGAGTGAGACCACGGTTTTGAGGATTTCATTGAGGTCAAGATGTGTTGAGGTAGTTTGTCAAGGTTCCAATGAAGGCACATAAATGGCACACTCACTTGAGATGACTAGCACTTGTCGACCAAAGAAAAAAAATAAATCAAAGTAGGAATAAAAAATAAAATTAGAAAATAACTCCAAAAAAGTGATCGAAGTAGAAATGGTAGATCTTAGTGATATCTACACCTTTTTCATGAAGACCTAAACATCAAATAAAGTTATATGTTCATGATAGAATTTTTGAAATATTTAATAGGTGTAAAATATCTGAGTTTTCATATTTCATATTTTTTTGATTTTCTTTTGATATTATATACAATATATTTATACAAAATATTGTTAAAATGTTTACATAAATATATTTTTTATTTTTTGTATTCAAGAAAAGAGAATAACATATAAAAGAAATTATATATAAGTCTAATAGGTCATTAATTACATTGTGAGTTTAGGGATGACGACACCATCAGGGGGAGGGGGAGGGGGATGAATAGTGGTCCAAAGCAGTTTTGAAACTTAATGTAGAATTACCAACAAGCACAGAATATTCAGAACAAACAAGCCAATCAACAAAATGCACAATATTTAACGTGGAAACCCGCCTTGCTAAAAACCATGATCTTAGTTTTCCTGACTCGGGATTTCTTGAGTAGTTGTACTATCCAACTACTTCACTAAAAAGCCTAAGTTATTTATGCGGATATCTCAACTGAATACAAAGCACAATGCTTCACAATCTTGTATCAAACACCGAGATCAAAACTACATATCACATACTATAATACTTGTAGAAGAACATATGATCTTCATCTTTCTACTAACTTCCACTTGATCACAAGAACTTACAAATCTAGGTTCTTCTTACAAACTTGAGGATCTAGTACTTAAAAGTTCATGTAGAAGAGGTTAACATAAAAAAGATATATTTTGCAGTAATCTTTCCTATAACAAGAATCATTATCACAATTACCAAGAATAATTCTCAAGGTAAAGATCAATGATAACAAGTATAACCAGTAAAATATAATTGTACAGATAAATACAAATATAAGCATAACAATTATATCATAAATAGATAGCACAGGTGAAACATAACAAATCTCACCGGGCATGAGAAGTTTGCCAAAAGAGTTCTGTTTGTTTTCCGAAAACTTAAGCACTGAAGAGCAATCGAACTCTGATAAGTCGATAACAAAGCTATGAAGGTATCTTCCAATAAAAATTATTCTCGAAATAATCGAACAAATCAAACACCAAGAGAGAATAATCGAGAAAATCACTTAGAGAGACCTTCTAGCTTTTATAAAGAGAATAAGAGTGAATACTCGATTTGTGTATCTTCCAACATTGAGTATGGGATCCTTTATATAGGATTCCATAAAAAGACTGTTGGAAACAAAATTAGTAATGAATCAATGAAGATTTGATACAATGATCAATCAGTCAAAAGGCAGACCGGTCAGGTCAAACACTATGGTTGATCATTTCATGACTGTTGGAATAGAATTCAAAAAGTGATTGATCAACAAACAAGTATGGTAAATTAGAGATGATCGATCAGACCAAATATCATGGTCAATCAACAAAAAATGGATGGTTGATCAAGGTTTATTTGTTTGATATATTGATTTGAAAGCTTTCTGAAGATGCTTGCTTGAGATTACAACTTTCCACAAACATACAAGTTAATAATGCAAAAAGTTTTTTAACAAAGTTAACAAACTTTCTAAACATTTTCGACTTTGAAGAAGATGCCACTTCAAAGACTATTTGAGTTGGAATCACACTTGAAGTCATGCAATTGCAATACAAAAGTAAGCGACTACGATACACGTGTGCACGCCCACGCGTGCGCATGTGTGTGTGCGCGTGTGTGCATGTGTGTCATCTTTTTAACATAGGAGAAACAAAGAACTAACAATCTCTCCCTTTTTAATGATGACAAATCTTTTTTCAAAAGCTTAAGAAATGTAACTGGCTATGCATACCGATTCCAAATCAAACTTGAAGAAGTCAAAGTAAGTCAAGATAATCCATCAAGAAATTTTGAACTTTGACTTTAAATTCTTCTCTTTACTAAAATAATCGAACTTTTAATTCTTTAAAGTGTAAGATGTATGAGAGTTATAAAATAATTTTCAATTTTTATTTCTTTTCTCCCCTTAATACAAAGTCCCTTTATTAAGATACCCGATCTTTAATAAAACTTTCTCTCCCTTTTTGTAATCACATGAAAAAAAGAAAACATGTGTACGCCATTAATGATATGGAACTAATACAAAATATTCGTGGCAACACAGAAGAAGTTCCCTTACAAAGACTGAATGAAAAAACATGAGGAAACAATGAACTATGAAACTGACTAAAAGATAACAAGGTCTACTGATGAGTGATGAATCCACATTTCATCATCTTTATTCTATCATTTTGGCACCAAAAACCCTAGCAAATGCCTGTAAATAGCATTAAATACACCATCTTAGCATTCATGCATGTACCTGTAAATAGTGTGTAAAATACTGTAATTAAAGCCAAAATTATAGAATAAATAAAAGAAAAGAAAAAGAATAAAATATTGTAAATATTTTATGACCCGAAACCCCGAGACCTAGGCATCTTGATGAATAGGTCAACAAGGAATAAAGTAGGGGGAGATAAGGGCCAAATACAATTCTTTTTAATTCATTCTTTATTCATTTTGGGACCTATTTTTGGTTCCACTTTTTATACATCAAATAAAGAAACTTTGTACATGAAAGTTGTAGATAATTAAATAAAGAAAAATACAAAATTGATTTCACTGAAAAATAATGTACAGACAAAAAGTTATGGTCTGAATAAAATTCCAGAATCCCAACTTCCCAGACCCGTATCTCACAAATGAAAACTCCAAATGCATCAAACTCACCTTTAATTGTATATAGAATAAAATAAGCTATTTAATGGTTGTGGTTTCGCATTTGGCGGAGCTATGGTTTGAAAGTTGAGTTTTGGACCCTCATTGTATATTTGTACTGATTAAAATATTCAATTTATTCTTTATTCATTATTTTTGTATTATTAAATTTTTATAATCTTGTAAATATTACTTATAATAATTATGTACATTAAAACAGGAATAAAAATGCAAAGAAAACTTAAAATAAAAATACTTGTATGTACAAAACCCAGGTATTATACCTATACCCATACCTATATAAAGTATACTTATATTTTATTCAATATACAAAACATATCAGAAAAATAAAATAAAAATATTTCTAAGTGTATAAAAGTATTATATAAATTTATAAAATAATAAATAGAATTAAAGAAATTAAAAATACCAAAATAAAAATAAAAGAATAAAATATATAGGTATTATACCTATAAGGGGTGTAAAAGTAAACTTATAAAAACATACCTCATAAAATTAATTAAAAATCATAATAAAAAACTACATAAAATAACAAATATTTTTTATTTAATAATCATAATTTAATTTGGCCTTTTTCTATTTGGGATTTTTACCGGACAGACCCTAGAAACTATGCCAATTGCCTCCACGACCTTTGAAACAACCTAATTCCCCCCTCGACCCCATAAATTGTCCAACTTTTACCCCATGAACCCTTCGGGTAATCTGTTTGAAGCCCGTGGAGGTTCTTGAGGTAATTTATAGGGTTGATGGGGTAATTACATTGTGCAAAAGGTCGTACAGATAATTTAAAAAGTTTCTAAGGTCCGTCGGGTAAAAATCCCTTTCTATTTTTAAATGAATTAATAAAAGTTTTAATCAGGGTTTTTCCTGGTTGGTCCACGTGGACCAACCAGGCGCAAACCCTAGTTGACCCTGGTCAACTAGGTGTCCTAGCCCTCTGTCAACTCTGCCAGCCTCGTTTTTGACCCACCTTGGTGGATTTTTCGAGGCCAAGTCTTTCACATTTTGGTGTTGAATCCTTCTGCAAATATGTTCCTCGACCATCCCTCTAGCTCACCCATGAATAACCTTGGCCTTTGGACCCAATATTTGTAAGATATTCATCGATCTAGGAGCCTCGTCAGTCACGGGTCAAACCAAATATAAGGAGCACCCCGACTTCAATTTCAAAATTGAACACCTTCGGTCCACCCTTCCTAGCTCCGCTCGTGCTCCAAGCCTTCCTGGAGGTGACAGCTCCAGCGGGGTGCATTCAGCCAAGGAAGTCGAAGGCGTCTCCACCACCTCCCGCAACTCCGGCGGTTGCAGAAAATATTTTTGTGATGCAATTTTCAAGATTTTGAACTTTTTATGGGTTTTTGAAAAGATGATGATGATGATGCAGATGCATTTTTTTGTATTTTTCAAAGAGATTTTTCAGATGTTTTTGGATTTTAATTTTGCAAATGTTTTTGGGATTTTTGAAAACAAAAAGTTTTTAGCTAAAAGCTAGGTTAAAATATGTACACGGGAGTACTTCTTATATCTACAAGAAGTGGATTTTAAGAATTTACAGGGTAAGTGCTCAATTTTATAAGTACATAGTGGGTTTTGGTGAGATGTTCATATATTCCTCAAACTTATTTGACACAAGCTTTTCAAAGAATTTTTGAAACTCTAGTCCAAAATAGTTTTTTACAAACATTTTACAAACATGTACACACATTTGAAAATCATTTTGCAAAGGTTTTTCAAACAGTATATATAGATTTTTCAAAATATTTTTGCAACCATTTTTCAAACCATTTGCAAATCATTTTTCAAACATTTTATTTGACAAAAAGAAAATAAATTTTTACAAACCACACATTTTTACAAAGGTTGAAAACATGTAACAAAATGTTTTCAAAATAGTTTTCAATAGATGTTCACGAAGATTTTTGAACTATTTTTCAAACATTTTGCAAAAAACATTTTCACCTGATTTATTAATCAGTAAATACAAAAAGAATTTGAGGAACAAAACACCTTTTTATTACGGTTTTTAATGAATTTTTAAAGAATTATTAGCCATATTATTAAGAAAATACGAAAGTACGAGTTATGGCTAAAGTATATACAGAGTATATACGACCCCCCTATACTTAGCTTGAGCTATGTCCTCATAGATCGGAGAGAAAAAAGAGAAGACATAACTCATACTAAGTATAGACAAGTCTACAGAATAAATAACTAATGAATGGATCAATGAATGAGAAGTTGATCGTCCCCCCTATACTTAGGATCAAATAATCCTAAGTATAGCAGACTGTACACAAAGCAGGGAGGGTCAAGGGTGGGAATGAACAGATCATACTCAGATTGTCTCCCCCTATATTTAGGGTAAAATATCCCTAAGTATAGACAAGAAGATGAGACAATGAAGAGGATCGAAAAGAATAGAAGAAACTCGGGGTGCACACCCCCCTATACTTAGGACAAAGTACGTCCTAAGTATGGAAAACTGTCTACAAGGGCGGCACCTTTTTGATAGATAAAGATAATAGAAAAGGAAAAGAAGAAAAGAAGAAAAGAAGAAAAGAGGTCAACAGATGAAAGAGTGATATGAACAGATGGATCTCTACAAAGGAAGATGGAATCGATCACCATGTATGAGATGCAGATGATATGAGTCGAAGAACACATCTCATACCAGAAGAATGGGGGCAACGTCAATGGTCGGCGGATCATGATCTAGATATAGCTTCAGGCGTTGACCACTGACCTCATACCTCCCCTGACCTCCGCCTCCCCCTACCGGTTGCTGCCCACTGCCTCCCACTATCGGTTGTCGCCCACTACCTCCCCCTACTGTTCTTGGCCTCACCTTGATGCCCTCCGCCTCCCCTGGCCTTCGCCTCTCATGCGCCCTCAGCCTCCCCCTGCCGCCCTCTACCTCCCCCTGCTACCCTCCGCCACTACCCAACCTCCCTCTACCTCCCCCTGTTGCCCTCCGCCTCCCCCAACTTCGCCTCCTCCTGTCACCCTCCGCCACCACCCAACCTCCCTCTACTTCCCCCTGTCACCCTCAGCCTCCCCATGCCTCCCTCTGCCTCCCCTTACCCAACCTCCCTTCGCCTCCTCCTGCCCTCTACCTCCCTCGCCACTCTTCATCGCCATTCGCCTCCCCCACCCAACCTCCCTCCGACTGCACTTAGTTTCCTTGTTTCCGTTCTCGAGAATCTTGCTTAGGAGATACATCATTCATCAAGGTTAGTTTTTTCAAGATATTGGTTTGTTCTCTTTAAAACTTTTCATTGCAATATTCGTTATTATATTGTCGTATCATATTAAGTTGAATTTCATGTTCAAGTCAAAAAAATGGAAGTAATATGGAAGTGGTCACCAACTAATTAGGTACATTTTTATTTATAACTTTTTATTGCAATATTAGTTTCGATATTCGTATTCATTTGTAAAAGATTCGTATTCGTATTCATATTTGTATTTTGAGGTCATGGAACTTGATTTTTTTTCATTCGTGTAACATTCGTATTCATATTTGTATTCATAAAATAATATGAAAATGGTTATGGTATGACCTGAATTCGCATTCGTTTGCATCCTTAGTAGGACCTCTTCTTATCATCGAAGCGCCGCCAAGGGTACTTCAAGCTGCTACCGTCGAGGGTGGTGAGGGTGCCACCTTGGGGTATGAGGACTCTTTTTGCTTCCCCGGTGATGTTAGACATGTTTGTATTGGGCAATGGGGAACATTGAGGGGCTCCCTGGTTAGGGCAAGCGTGAAACAAGCAGGTAATAAAATCAGCAAAAACCATGAAAAAGCCGCGAAAAACTGACGAGGCCCCCAAGGGAACAATCCCTCAGGCAGTAGACCTCGTGAAGTACTGAAGTGTCATGTAAGTCTTGTCTATTACAAGTTATAGTCACTCTCTCACTTCAAATTACACAAGTAATGTAGATAGAGCTAAACTAAAAAATTCTCTAAGTCTTCTAGTGCCAAGCAAGCCTAAGCCGGCTTCATGTTGGTGCGTAAGCGTCTTGAGAAGAGCGCTTCCCTCGATCCACGGTACCTCGCACAAAGTTAACAAAGAGGAGGGATTAGATAGCTCAAACAATATATATCAAAAAATGGATAAGACAAAAGTGCAGACAAATAATCACAATCAATCACTAAGAAATGATCTATACGCTGTTGCTCCCCGACAACGACGCCATTTGATGAACGGGATTTATCGGGGGTCTAAATATACCTCACACAAGGTGGAGGCAAAGTCATTGTGGCGACCCTCAATAAACCTTGTTCAGTCAACAATTAACCCACGACAATTAAATCAAGCAATGAAAATCAAAATGTAGAGTTAAAATTTATTATAACTCTACAAAATGTGCGTATAATGCAAGTAGTGTAGAGTGTCGAACACAGGGAACAAGCATGATAGATTAAGGCAATAATGCTCCAAAAATGAATGTAATCAAGTGCCTACAAATGTGCTATTTTTTGTGGGTTTTAATTTTATATTTATTTATTTAATTTTTAATTTTATATTTCTATATTTTTATATTTTGATTTTTAATTTCTAACTTTGTATTTTCTTTTTCTTTTAATAAAGATATAATATATAAGGAATATATATATATATACAAGAGAGATGAGAGAGAGATAAAAAAGGGTAAAAAAACTCAAAATACATGGAATAATCTTTTTGTATTTTCCAATGTTTTTGTGGTTTTTCCGTATTTTTCCTAATGTTTTTGTTATTTTTAAAGGCAAAAATACTAAAAACAGTGCACAAAATTGTACAGTAAAGATAATCGAACATATCAAACAGACTCCAAAGTTCCTCAAACTAATTTTACAGTAAAGATAATCAAACATAGAAAATTTAGAGATAAAAAATATATTTTTAGGATTTTTGTGGAATTTTAAAGATTTTTATGAAGTTTTTTGGGATTTTCTAATTTTTAGGAGTTTTCTTTTGAAATTTTAGTTTTTTGGTCTGAAGTCAAAACACAGAGAAATACACAAATTATATTTTTTTGGATTTTTTCAAAAATATTTAAAAATTTTATGTATTTTCTAATGCAAACAGTACTGAATGTGCATATTTTTGAATTTTTATAAATAAGAAAATGCAATAAAATGCAAAATAAAAATATAGCGTGAAAGAGCAACAAAACTCGAGCTTGTGCTAATTTTTTTGGGAATTTTTAGGATTTTATAGATGCATGAAATAATTAGAGACAATAAAGAGAAACTACACTATTGACAAGGGCATATATGTAAATATCCAAGACATCCAGGGCCAAATTGCAATTTTCCACAAAATATCTAACTAATTAATGAAGTTCCAGGACCAAATACAAATAGCCAAACACGCAAGGGTACTCCTGCAAAAAGCCCAACACACGTGTGTTGTCATGCGCGCCTGGTAGGGACTTGAACGTAATATTCTAGAAATACGGGGGCTATCATGCCATTTTTCCAAAAATATTACACTTAACAAAATAATTTCTGGACTGAAGTGAAATCACAAAACACGTAGGGGGTCCTTCGCAAAATACCCCGTCCCCTCACACGCACAGGCACGTGAGGTGACGTGGACAAGGACCTAAGTGCAAATATGAGAAGTTCGGGGTGTTTATGCAAATATTACAAAACTTTAAAACTGCAAATGAAAGTTTTAGGTCTAAATATTAAATGCAAAAATAGGCGTGGGTCGGAGTGCAAAATACCCACGGCTAATAAACTCGTGCGCGATCAGACAACAGGAGGTCGTTCACTTATCCACGTGGCGTGCACAGAACACACGATGACAGTTCGACGACGATTGGTTGAGATCAGATCTGGCGAGGAAATCGACGGTCGATGCAGGACAGGATCGGGTGGTTGATGATCAGACTGGGGCGACTGCTCTGATCGGACGGTGAAGGCACCCGGAGGAGGAACAGGGAAGAACTTCGCCGGGGTGAAGTTCCTCCGGCAAGATGGCGTGACTCCGATGGTCTGGGCCGCAACAAAAAGATCGGGGAAGCTCCGGCGGTGATGCTCTAGCTGTTGGGACCCTCAAAAGCATCGGAGAGGCTCTGTAGTGCTGCCGCGAGGGCAGCGGAGCTTGGTGCTCCAGGTACCTCCGGTGAAGTACGAATCCGGGTCCCCAGGCGTTGTTATGCTCCCAGTACCTGCCAAAAATGGTGAGAGGGTCCAGGGCAAAATGCATGGACCCCACGATGGCGAAATGGGGGGGGGGGGCGAAGCGACGAGATGGGACGGTTGGCCAGAGCGAACTCCGGTGAAGGGATCGTAACGGCAATTGGATGGGTGGAACTCGGATCTAGCTGGTCTATTATACTCCTACAACTACGAGGAACAAGAAAATGCAAAAGAAACGAAGAAAGAAGATACCCTCGAAGGTGAAGATCACCTGAGGTAGGGGACCTCGACGCTTTGGAGTTGGCGGAGATGGTGGAGCCGCCTCGGCCCTTCCTCGACCCTCCTGAAGCCTGGAATCAGGAGCTGTCACCTCCCTCTAACTCTGGAGCACGTTAGGTGGGGCGAGAGCGGCACGCAAGGGGTTCAAAAATCGAATTGAAAGTCAGGGGTGTTATTTGAATGGTTGACGAACGGTCGAGAAGAACGAGGCACATGGCGCGACTCAGCGATCCAACGCCCAAGGAAAGCTAGGGGTGTGAATCACTGAAGTTCCAAGAGGAAAAGTCAAGAAGGGTGTTACGTGAATGGTGCAAGGTGGAGCCTCGAAAAAATCGAGAAAACAGGTCAAAAACCACGCCTGACACGGGTACAGACCTCGGTCAGAGAGTTAACCGAGGTCAACCAGTGGAAGCTCCTAGTTGGTCCACGTGGACCAACCAGGAAATTCTGTGGCAAAAATATTTAAAAATTCATTTTAAAATAGCAAATGAATTTATTATTTTTTGATTATAAAATAAAAAATATTTGTTATTTTCTGAGGTATTTTAATATGATTTTTATTTATTTTTTCGCATTATAAAAATACAAGTTACCTTTTATAGCTTATATACAGGTATATTCATCTATATATTTTATTATTTTATTTTTATTTTGTATATTTAATTTTATTAATTTTATTAAATATTTTATAAATTTATAAAATATTTTTATAAAGCTAAATATATTTTTAATTTTTTTTTCTGATGTATTTTGTACATTTAATAAAATAGAAGTATTAATTATATAGGTATATGTACATGTATTATACTTATGTCTTATATACAAGTATTTTATTTTTGTATTTCCTTTAGGTTTTTATTCCTGTTTTAATGTATACATATATTATGAATAATATTTACAAACTTATAAGAATATAAATTTATAAAGATAATGAAGAACCTCCATATGATCTTTATTGATTTGGAGAAGGCCTATGATTCTGTCCCACGAGAGATATTGTGGAGAGTTTTGGAGAAGAGACAAGTACATGTCCTATACATTAACCTCATAAAGGACATGCATGATAGGGCTTTATCTTGTGTAAAGATCCCGTCTGGGAAGACTGGCTATTTTGACATCAACATTGGTTTACATCAAGGTTCAGCTTTGAGTCCATTTCTTTTTACTTTGATTATGGACGAGTTGACAAGTCACATTCAAGATGAGTTACCTTGGTGTATGTTATTTGCTGATGATATTGTGTTGTTTGGCGAGACTAGAGATGGAGTAAATGAGAAGCTTGAGGTTTGGAGACATGAGTTGGAGAGTAAAGGATTTCGTATAAGTAGGGCTAAGACAGAATATATGGAGTGCTCCTTTGATGGAAGTAATGGTGAAGGAATCGAGGTGAAGATTGGTGATGATAACATTTAGAAGAGAGATTCTTTTAGATATCTGGGATCTATTTTGCAACATGATGGAGAAATTGATGGAGATGTTACTAATAGAATAAATGCAGGGTGGCTAAAGTGGAGAGGAGCCTTTGCTGTTCTCTGTGAAAAGAAAATTCCTTTAAAAATTAAAGGAAAATTTTACAAAGCAGCTGTGAGACCAGCTATGCTCTATGGATCTGAATGTTGGCATGTGAACCATAGACATGTGCAGAGAATGGCTGCAGCAGAAATGAAAATGCTAAGGTGGATGTGTGGACACACACGTAAAGATCGGATTCGGAATGATGTAATCAGAAAGAAAGTTGGTGCGGCTCCGATCGAGGATAAGATGCGAGAAATCCGCTTAAGATGGTTTGGTCATTTGCAAAGAAGATCAGCTGATACACCAGTTAGGAGATGCGAGTGTTGGGATGTTGAGCCGGTAAAGAGAGGGCGAGGAAGGCCCAAGAAGTGTTGGAAAGAAACTATACGAAGGGATCTTAGTTTTATGGATATAAGTCCGGGATTGACCCAAGATAGATCTAAATGGAGGTGAAGAATCCATGTATCCGACCCTACTTAATTGTGGGAAAAGGCTTTGTTGTTGTTGTATAAAGATAATGAATAATCAATAAAATAAATATTTTAATCTGTAAAAGTATACAATAGGGGTCCAAAACCCCACTTTCAAACCGTAGCTTCACAAAATATGAAACCACCTCCATTAAATAGTTTATTGAAAACTATATACAATTAAAGGTGATTTTGATATATTTCGAGCTTTTATTCGAGAGATATAGGTCTGGGAAGTTGGGATTTTGGAAATTTATTTAAATCATAACTTTTTATCTGTACATTATTTTTGTATGAACTCAATTTTATATTTTTCTATGTTTAAGTATCTACAACTTTCATGGACAAAGTTTATTTATTTGAGGTGTAAAAAGTGGAACCAAAAATAGGTCCCAAAATGAATAAAGAATGAATTAGATAAAAGGGATTTTTATTGTATTTTGGCCCTTATCTCCCCCTACTTTATTCCTTGTCGACCTATTCATCTAGATGCCTAGGTCTTGGGGTTTCGGGTCATAAAATATTTACAATATTTTATTATTTTTCTTTTCTTTTCTATATTCTATTATTTTGGCTTTAAAACCTGTATTTTATACACTTTTTACACACATGTGCATGAATGCTAAAATGGGGGAATTAAGGGTATTTACATGCATTTGTTAGGTTTTTTGAGGCCAAAATGATAGAATAAAGGTGAAGAAATGGAGGTTCATCATCTCAATTGGACCTTCCTCCCTCTCCCTAAAATCAGTAGGCTACCTCGAAATCTCTCTCCCTCTCTCCCAAAAATCCTATTTCAAATCCCATCCTTTACCTCCATCTCTCTCCCGTGTGCCTCCAGCTCGCTTGCCTCCTCTGCCTCATCCTCCAGCTCTCTCCTGTATGCCTCTAACTCACTCGCCTCCTCTGCCTCCAGCTCTCTCGTCGTCGCCACGACACCTCCCCCTCCACCTCTGCCAACTGTTGAATACCTTTGCCACGAGCTCTCATTCCTCCTCTGGCAGCTCTCTCGCCTCCTCATCATTACTAGGTAACCTGGGTACAATTTTTATTTATTTTTATTTGATCATACTTGTAATCCAATTACTTTGCCACGTTTCTCTGACTGAAGAATTCATAATCCAATTATATGATTCTCCGGATGACATTGATTTCTATTTGATCATGTTTCTCTGACTGAAGAATTCGTAATCCAATTATACCTTATATGTAATACCTTTGCCACGTTTCTCTGACTGAAGGATCCGTAATCCAATTATATGATTCTCCGGATAACATTGATTTTTATTTGATCATACTTGTATCAGATCTTTAGTCGACCAATATTCTTATTCACTTTTTATTTGATTCAAATCCATATTCAATGAATATTCTATATGAATTCGTATCCAATTATATGGTTCCCTAAATCTTCATCCGACTCATATCCGCACGTAGATTTTTATTCATGTTCGATGTAGAAGATGTGAATATGGATAAGAAAATTGGCATATCTGATATGTATCAGATACCTTTTCATCGCTAGTCAATGTTGATTTGATCACGTGAAAAGAATTATAAACTAAAAAATCGAAATTATGAAAAGAACAATTTCAATGATAAAAAGGACACACATTTACCATTCAAATGTAATTACATCCTTATGGTAAATGTTGTACTTTTGATAACAAAAGAGGTTAGATGAAAAAAAAGATTATTGATACCAAAAGAGGATGGAACTGCAAATTACCCAATGACTTTGTCCAAATCAGCACTTGAGGTGCCGATTCGGGAAAACTCATTTGGTAATTTGCACTTCCATCTCTCGTATGGGGATTGCCTTCCAAATCGGCACTTAAGGTGCAAAATTGCCAATTGATGACTATATTTTTAAATATTATGACTTGATGGCTGTTTAATTAATTAAAAATGTTTTAATAATTATTTTAAAAAATCCATGCCTGAGACCTTGGTCAGACGAACAAGAGGAGAGAGATGAGTATGATGTTTGAGGGGTGGAAGGAAGATGTGGTTTGTTTATAGGAAACTAAGCTGAGGCTTGGGACAATTTCAATGGCGTGATTTGGTTGGGTCTTGTCTCTAGGAGTACAGGATGATGTCGTTTGTGGGTGCGTCAAGGGACATGACTTTTGGTTAGAGTAAGGAGTGCATCGAGCTAGTGGATTTGATGTGAAACACCAAGGCTTTGTCTGCTTTGCTATGGAAGATCTTGAATGATTATTACTTCTTGGTGGTGTGGTATACATTCCCACTGGCCTTCTTTCGTATGTGTTGTGGGAGGAGCTTCAGTTGGTGCGAGCTCGCTTATCGAACTTGGTATGATTTGTTGGTGGTGACTTCAACGTCACTCCTTTTTTTGTCGATCGGTCACGTGGTACGGGGGATTGGACCCTGGCTCCCTGCTTTTCTCTGAGTTTGTTAGTGAGTTGGAGATGGAGATGTTAGACGCAACGAACCTAAAACACACGTGGAGGATTTGTTCTTCTCGATCCCATTTGGATCATTTTCTTGGCTATGTTGGATTGCTGGAGTGTTTTTCCTTGGCGTTTGTGATGGCCTCGCCTAAGTCCCACTCTAATCATTCACCCATTTGTTGGACTCTAATGATGGCAAGCGTCTGGGTAACATTTCTGATTTGAGCATGTTTGGATGCTTGGGAATGGTTTTTGTCAGAAGATCGCGAGATGTTGGTAGGAGGCAGAGGTTGAGGATCCAACGTCTTAGAGGTTGACTGGGAAGCTCATGACCCTATGGGGCATACTTACACTACAAAAAATAGACTTACGGCAATGAAGAATTTAATATTCGTTGTCATATCTTCTGTAGTTAGATATATAACAACAAATATTATTTATTGCTTGCTTCTTTAAATTTGCAATGAATAATGGTATCCGTTGCTATATTTCTCGCAATGAATCATATAATAACGATTATTCATTGATTTTTTTATTCTAACCGTTGCTAAATTTGGCAATTATTAGTTTGAAACGAATAATTCAACGAAAAAATCATGTTATATGGACCTTTAACAACAAATATGACATTCGTTGTTAATTACAAGTATAAATTTGATTTCGCAACAAATAATATTCGTTGTTAAATCTTCAACATCAAAATATATGGCAACGAATATTCAAATTATCTGTTGCCTTAGGTCCAGTTTCTTGTAGTGTTATACACTTTAGGAGGGAGTCTCTGGCGTTCCGCATGCAAAGGAGAGATATGCATGTCGAGGTTATGCACCTTGATCAAATTGAGGACACGAGAGATTTACTGGAGGAGGCGGTCATTGCGAGGCACGAGCATAACATGGTTTTTATGGAGGAGGACATGAAGCACGGGGACGAATAGAGGTAAAGTTTAATACAAAAATGACTAAGGTTGGAAATGCGAACACCGGATACTTTCATGTAGTGACCAAGGGTCATATAAGGTGGAATCAGATCCACTCGATTGAGGTGGATGATGAGGACCTTATTGGCAATCATTTTATTAGTGAGGCAGTGAAATGACACTATCTAGGAATTAGTAGGTGTGTGCTTACCAGCGGTGCAAGCTGGTCGGGAAGGGATGCCCCACGATTGTTTGACCTTTAGTATGAGGAGCTGGTTCGACCATTTGTGTTGTCTAAGGTCAAGCGGGCGGTATTTGGTCTAAATGGGGATGGAGCCCCTTGTCTAGAAGATTTCTTGGTGTTCTTTTTTTGGGAGTCTTGGGATCTGGTGGGCCAGGCATTGCTAGATGTGATGGAGCTTCGGATGCCAGATGAGGGGTTTAAGCAGTTGAAATGGTCTCTTATGTTCCTTCTGCCCAAGAAGGAGGTGGTGCAGCACGTCGAAGACTTGCGCGTTATTTCATTGTGTAATGTTGTTTATTTGATTGTGACAAAGGTGCTTGCCAGCATATTTGCGAGAGGTGCTTGGCTCAATCAACGATCTTGCGTAAACAATGTTCATTTCAAGTCGTTACTTGATGGATGGGGTAGTGTTGGCATCCGAGATTGTGGAAGAGTGTTGCAGGAAAGGGACTGAAGACTTTCTATGGAAGGCGGATTTCTCGAAGGCATGTGATTGTGTTCATAATTGGTTAGTTTGGTCGTTCTTGTATGTGAGGGGATTTCCAGGTAAATGAATTGCCTGGACAAAGATGCGTATGATGATTGTATGCGGTGTGGGTAAATGGAAAGCAAGATGATGGTTTCTTTCTACCACAACGTGGTGTTAGGTAAGGATGCTCATTGACGACGTTACTCTTTGTGGTGGCTACAAATGCTATGGTGAGGATGGTGGTGAAGGGTGGTGAGGGTCGTTTCCTTGTTGGTTTCGCTCTAGTGAGGTTTTGATCCTCACTCTTCAGTATGCAGATGATACTATTTTCTTTAACGATGGTGGTTATGCAGGGGATGTACATCATTCTTGAGTTGTTTGGATTTATCTCAAGGTTGAAGATTAACAATGTTAAGTCTACTTTTGTGCCTATTTCAAATGGATGAGGAAGTAGCATCCTATGAAAATGCCTTACGAACACAATGTGGGGCTCTCCTTATCACATAACTTTGATTACCTTTGGTGGGCGGTAGGTTGCTGCACTCTGAATGGCACTCGGTTATTGAGAAGATAGAGAAGTTCATAATTTAGCGGGATATGTTTGTCTGTCGAGAGGTGGCTACCTTCTTGTGTGTTGAAGGCAGTCCTCTCGACTGTCATAGTGCTTTTCCTCTTTATGTGCCTCCCACTCGTTGGGTTGAAGGGGAGATTGGAGGTGATTATGATTGTTTTTTTCTAGGCTTCTTCCAATGAACAACATGGGATGTCGCTCGTTGTTGGAAAAGGGAATTTTTGGCAGAGGAGGATAGCATATTAGGGATATGTTGTCTGGAGGCCTTGAATCATGTGCTTCCAACGAAGTAGGTGACCTGAATTTAGGAGAGGCGCACGAATTTGTTATGCAAGGATGCTCTATGTATGGGATTTCACTAGATACCTTGACGCCAGATGTTGGTGTTCATTTTCCCTCCAATTTCGGGGAGGAGATATGCTGTGTGCTTTTGTGTGTGGTTCCGCTCATGAAGTATGTTTAGAAGATGGATTTGGGTTCCAATTTTGGAAAGATGACTGGGCTGGGCATGGACCTTTGTGAGGTCATTTTTCGCATCTTCTTGCAGTGGTAGCTGGTAGTACATGTCAGAGATTGTTATGAGAGTGAGAGCTGGATACCTCCCTTTCACATTGAGTTGTCAGATCAACGATTTGTATAATCCTGTTATTCAGATTGTTGTGAGAGTGAGAGCTGGATACCTCCCTTTCACATTGAGTTGTCAGATCAACGATTTGTATAATCCTGTTATTCCTTGAGACACTACCTGGGCTTGTTTGGTTGCTGGGTTGGACTGGGTTGGGTTGGGGTACACCGGTGTACCCCTCCTTCCAACCCCCTTCCAACCCTCTCAATCCTCCTCACAGTTTACTATTCATAGGGGTACATTTTACTATTCATAGGGGAACCCCAACCCAACCCAACCCAACCCAGTCCAACCCAACAACCAAACAGGCCCGTGGAGGATTGGATGGCTCTGTTGATCACTGGTCTTGGATCGGAAGGCCATAAGGCTTTCTATTGTATGGAGATTCTGGATCAGGCGTTGATCTCAAATCAGTTTGCTGACTTGTAGAGATGAAAGATACCATTACACATCCAGATTTTCATTTGGTTGTTGTGGAGGAAATAACTTATAATGGAAAATAGAGAATGCAGTTCTTCCCTGGATGTGATGGATCATGTGGGTGATGTGCGGCAACAGAGGAGATTGTTGAGCATCTTCTCTTTTGGTGCCCTAATACTAGGCAAGTTTGGGCTGCAGCGCCTGTGGAGGGAGTTGTGACGTTGGACTGGACAGAGTTTCGGGAATCCCTCGATGCTCTTGGTCGTGGTAATAGTCCAACCAAAGTATGGGTGGGTGTTGTCTTATGGGCCATGTGGCTTGCAAGGAACAATTCTATCTTCCATGGAGAGCGAATGTTATGAAAAATATGATTGAGCATGATAAGAGCTTAAATACCCTTTTGTCCACATAACTTTTTGTATTTGTTTATGATAAATATATACAAGTTACTTGTAACATCTGGGGTCCGCATAAAACCGAACCCGACCCGATTAAGATCTGTTTAACCCAATAAAGTTGACAATCGGCAATAGATGACTCAATTCGATTAATATATCGCAAATTAGAAGTTGTTCGGACAAATTGATCAAAAATCGATCACATTGTAATGCCTGTCCGAAAAAACCGTGACGTAAATTCGGAAACTGAAACCACCCAAAAATCCGATTCGACGAAAGAAGAACAACGGAATTGACCGATCGTCAATCAGAGGTGGTTTGATATTTTTAAATCGCAAAATTTAACCTCAAATCGAAACTGTATCTCGAAAATTCGAGTATTCAAAACCCGATCGGAAGTATATCAATATTATACTCATTTTGATCGTCGTTCAGAGACGGTCAAATCGAGATATTGTGCGTCGTAATCCGAGATTCGATGCCTGATTACGGTCAACTTTAAGTGTGTCAAATAAGAAGAAAATTTTTGGTTTAAAAAAATATAATACAGCAGACTGTCTGCTCGGTTAAAAAAATAATAATAATAGAATTTAGTACAAACCAATGGACTATTCTTTCCAGCCACTTTGCTCTTTTCTTCTCTCCACATGGCATTCTTTTTAACCCATTCGGCAAACAAAAAGCTACTTCTCATCCTATATATATAACACCCAAATCTCATTTCCATTTCAGTCATGATTCCCCTCCCTCCTTTCTACTTAAGCAAATCTCAATGTGGGAAGAGATCCCCCTCCCTTTTCTCCCAATTTCCCTCTTCTTTTATAAAACCAGCCGAGACACCTCTCTTCTTTTCATTGTTTCCACCAAAAGGTTCATTTCCCTTTCGGTTGTTGCTGTCCTTAGCAGCAACTATTACTACTAATTACATGTTGATTGATACTGGTAACCATTTATAGCAGCAAATGCTCTCAAATTCTGCTACAAACCACTGCTACAACTGCTATAGAAGGTGCCTCTATCAAAGCCCTTTTGCCAAGACTTGTGTTTCTGCATGCTTCTGAAGAAGCAGGGGCTGCTGCCGAGCTACCACCACTGATGCATGCAGTAGCAGCCCTTGCTGCTACTGATTGAGGATTTTTTTCTCCACTTTGAAGATCCAAGAGGTACAATCCCTTTTCCTTTCTCTCTTGCTGCCACTCTTGTGCTTTTACACAAATTATTCCCTATTGGTTGAGGATTTGGGACAGGAATTAGGAAGAAACTCTAAATTTTCTGAAAATTTGTTGGAATATAAATTATGTTGTTCTATAGTGCTGGAGCTTCCAATTGCATGGCTTTGTTCATTTTAATCACCGAATTGGGATGAGGCATGCCCTACCTGTTAATGATTTTTTTGTATCTACTGGAATTGGGGAGAGAAATAAATTTAACTGTGTTTTGTTTCTTAGAGTTATTAAATGAATATAAACTGCTATTGTAAAATGTTATAAAAAATGGTTGATTAACTATTAACATGCAGTAGCACGTATTAGTAAACATATTGAATCAAGTAAATAATTGAAGCACAGTTAGTTAATGTGGAATAAATTTTATATTCGTCTCTTTGGATTGATTCCAATAAGTTAAAATAAATTATCTATTTCTACGTAGGTAGGTTCTTTGGGAAGTGATTCTGTAACGGTATTGCTAGGCTTCATTTACTACTTTTATGTCCTCGGTAGTAGGATGTCAGAAGTTAAAAAGAGTCTTCCTCAGATTCCAACCGAAACATGAAGTTCTAGGTCTCTATTGATAGTGTCAAATTAAGATAATTAAATAATATAAGTTACAAAAGCAATAGTTGAAATATGTGCATGTATTGTTCACATGAGTAGAACTGTACTGGGAGAGGAATGAATGAGTCAAAGTAATTCAAGGAAATAGGAGGATGGGTTGCCATCGCTTAGTATATTTAACAATTAAGTAATTGTGGGAAGTTTTGGTAAAGTTTTTGTCAATCAATTATCTGGCCATACCCATATACATATATCTATTAATTGTATTTAATTGGTAATAGAAGAATAATATTGTATACTTCTTATATTAAATCTGTACTAGGGGAAAAACGATGCCAAGGTCCTCATTTTTTTTCAAATCCTAGTTGGATGATCTTTTTGATTTGATCAAGTTTATTTTGGGATCCTTTAATTCCATCCCATTTACATGTGAATAACTGTTTACACCCCAACTAAGCTGCCATCATCTTCTAGCAGGGACATGCATCGTCGCAGTAGAGATGTGATCAATTTGACTAAATCTTCTAAGAAGGATCTACTAACTTTTTATCACTTTTGATAAAATCATAGACCAGAGACCTAAATCGATAAAGTTCATCACAATGCAAATCGAGAAAGGATCGGTAACCAACCAAGGGTTGTTGAATCATTAATATCTGATAATTAATTGTGCCAGTTACGGTGACCCTTACACCTGACTGCGTGAGAGCGCGGTGACTCTCAATTGGGCAAAAGATAGGAATCCTAGTTAGGGCAGCGGCCGCCAAGTACGTGGGTCTAGGATCCCAATCCTTTCTCGGTTTTGCACGAGCTCGCAGTGTTTTTACACCTCGTTGGGATCCCGACTTTTGACCAGTTCCGTCGACCCTCTATTTTAGGATACTCAGGCGGGGGATCCTCGGTTTTAGTTCTTCGTACGAGCCAATTTACCAGTTACCGGTCGGGCTGTTTTTTAGAGTGACTTTTCCGGAGAGTCTCTCTCACCCGTCTCTGGGGCGTAGTTTTAAAGTAGACCTTTCCCTTTATTGTACCGTACTTCCAATTTGAGGGTGAGACAGTAGAGCCTTTTTGTAGGCTACCTCACCGCTTGAGTTTTGTTTACTTTCGCCAACAAACTTGGCGATTTTACATCCAATCATCCATATCTACATCTAAATCATCTAGAGTTACATCTGAGAAAGTTACAGTTGAGGTTTGGAGGAATTACAATTAAAGTTGAATTGATTGGAAGTGACTATAATCTGACTTGAAATCCCTATAAGTTAGTGGACGTGTTGGGAACTTAGTTAGGATACATTATACAACACCGCATGCCTACGGAGGCACCCCAACCCTAAAGCACTCCCCACGTCTTAGAGTCATAGTGTGAGGTCACACACAGACCAAGACAACATACTATCCACTAGACCTAAGAATTTAAATAAAATTGAGAAATCTTTCCAATCTCAACTTTCTCATCATCCAAAGTTACAAACATGATCACTGAATAATATGAGAATGATATATGCATACTTATGATCAAAAAATTTGGAGTATTCTTTGCTCGAGCTGAATGAAGAGGCTTTATCTTGCTATATTTTTTTGTTATCCTCAAATAATAATATTAGTTTGTATTATTTTTTTAAGTGAGCTTGCTCTTGTCTTTCTTTAAGATGTAATGATAATAAAAATTTGCTCAAATTTTCCGTCAATGATATTCAATCTCTTTGATAGAATTATATAATTTTATTGTATATACATTTCTTTCATCATATAAAAAGTGTTTATTTAGATTATAAAAAACATTCAAATACAATCATTGTAAAAAATATGTAGTTTTATTCACTATGTATTATTGCTTTAATATTTTCCTTTTATAGTTTTTTCGTAATCTGTGTTCAAAACTAGAATTATACAAAACATCAATAAACATTTCAAATTTGAAATAAAATGAATCAAATATTGTTGCGATATTAGTTATCTTTTTATTATTTTATATTTTCTCTATTCTTTTTGTCCTCTTTATGTAATTTGTCCAAAAGGTTTCTCCTCTATGTAAGAGAATCCGAAGGCCTCATGAATAAGCAAGTTATTATTTTCTCCCAATATGGTATTCGAGCGACGGTCTTAGACCGGAGTTCGAGTACCCCACCTGTGCCCAACTCCTCGCCTGACAACCTTCATGTGTCCTTGCGCCACCGTGGCCCCTCGCACACTGCCAACAGTTGTGTGTCGCCTCAGGCTGCAGTTGTCTTGAGGTTATGATATGGCTAGCTTCATCAATATGTGAAATCATTGATCTATCGAGTACCGCCACATCGTCCATATGAAGTACTGGAAGCAAAGAGCAACGTGAAGGGCCGGCATCAGAAGGACCCCTCTCCTTCACCGGGGCGGCTGGTGTAGACAGGCTACTAGGGGTGCAATGGTCCTGGAAGGGAGTCTGAAAATCATCAGCAGTAGATGCTTCGACTTGTCACCTCCGACCACCTCCAGCTCTTGCTTCTTCGCGTCCTCGTCCGTGTCCTCGTCCACGACCCTGGTCAATGAAAGTTGGTTCCGCGGAAACCCCTTCTTGATTCCGCGGCTAAATGAGATAAATCACGCCTTTATGGTTAAATGGATCTCTAGACTCTCGAGTAGTGATGAAAACCCGTTGTTAGAGCGACGATCCTAGACCGGAGCCTGTGCCCTAAAACCTAGCCTCCGCCAAAAGCCTTAGTCGCCGTGGGCCCCGAGGTCTCACACGCCGCCGCCCGGGTCCACGCGTTACCGCCTGCGGGCTCTCTCGCCGCCGCCCGTAGGTTCCAACCTCGGCTGCGCCACCGAAGGTCTCTCCCCGCTGCCGAAGGCGTCGCTTGCCGCTGCCGAAAATTGATCAACCGCCGCCGAAGGTCCAAGCGCCGCCACCCACGCATCCGTGCGTCCTTGCATCACCCTCCCGCGGATCCTTGGATACCTAGGGTGTAACGTGCACATCTAGAAACACCCTAGTTACCCTGAGGAACATTAGAAGAATGGAAGAGGTTGTAGTATGAGTCTACACCCACAACCATCTTCCAGTATGTTTGTGTAGACGTTGATATCTACTGTTGCTAGACCAGTCTTGAAGATAGTTGTCATCATGACCGACAACAAGGTGGATGTACCATCCCTGGGTGCCTTCAAAGGTCCAGCACTCATTGTCAAAATGGATGGAACCAACTATGAACTATGGGACATGCAGTTCATGAGTTTGATGCAATGTAATGGTAAGAAGAACATCCTCACAATAGAGGAGCCATGTGGCAATACTGGGACAAATGCCTGAGGCGGATGATGCGTATGCTCGTGTATGGCTATCTGAGACCGTATCCATGGAGATAGACAATGATATACTGAGTCAGCCTACTACAAAGGCAATGTGGGACATTCTTGCCGCGACTTATTCTCCAGTAAAGAATGAGTCTAAGATACTCCAACTCTAGCATGATATCTTCACATCAAAGCAAAATGGTCACCCTCTTCACACCCACTATACTTCTTTGAGGGGTATGTTCGAGAAGTTACATGGTTACATACCTTTGACTGCTACACCAGAGCAGCTCAAGGCTTGTAGAGACTCCGTGATGACTGGGGTATTTCTAGCAGCCCTGGATCCATAGTATGTTGCAGATCGTGCCCAGATACTCACTGATGTTACCATACCTCCTATGGAGGAGGCGTATCGAATATTGGGCAGACTATCCATATCCTTTGTAGTACCTTACAGCACCATACATCTTCAGCTATGGCGGCTTCACGTGGTAGAGGTAGCCATATAGTATGTCGTGGCCGGGGAAGCTCCAACCACCGTAGAGGAGGCAGTGGTCAGGGTCGACCATGCACCTTCTGCCATAGGACATGCCATTCTGAGGAAACCTGCTATTCTAAGCATGGGTTTCCTGCATCAACCTTGGTTTCAGAAGCTCTCAGAATTGATTGAACAGAAGGGGTTTGCCAGATCTACTATAGATCATACTCTCTTTGTAAAGAGAGACCAGCGAGGTATTGTGGTCATCTTGGTCTATGTTGATGACATTGTTATCACTGGCAGTGATGCACAGAGAATTCAAGCAGCAAAGGATTTCCTTGGACATCAATTTGTTACCAAGGACTTGGGCACGCTTCGTTACTTCCTTGGACTAGAATTTGCACGAAATCAGCAGGGTATGGTTATGACACAAAGGAAGTATATTACTGATCTTCTATCTGAGACAGGAATGACAGGATATAGACCATCTACTACCCCAATGGATCCTAATGTGAAGCTTCATGATGACAGATCTGAGGAGGTGGATGAGACGCTACAAAGAACTGGTAGGGTGTGCAGATGCCGATTATGCTAGATGTCCTAATGACCGAAAGTCTACTTCAGGCTTTATTGTGTTTGTTGGCAGCTCACTATTCTCATGGAAGAGTAATAAACAAATCATTGTTGCTCGATCCAGTGCAGAATCAGAATATAGGGCTATGGCTCAAGGTAGTACTGAGATGATGTGGGTCAAGTCTGTCCTAACCGATTTAATGATTGAAGTACCTCTTCCTATGCATCTCAAATGTGATAACCAGGCAGCTTTATTTATATCTAATAATCTAGCATTTCATGAAAGAACCAAGCACATCGAGGTAGACTGTCACTACACTCGTGATTTGATCCAGAAAGGGATTATTTTAACATCTTAGTTGCGTCAGGGGATCAGATTGCAGACATGTTTATTAAGGCTCTGGCTAGAGGCCCTTTTCATCACTGTTGTTCCAAGCTGAGCAAGATAGATATATATGCTCCAGTTTGAGGGGGAGAGTTAAGATATTTGTGTTATCGGATTCTTTCTATCTTGTTTATTTTTAATGTCTTATCTTTGTAATTTACCCATAGAGCTTTTCTCCTATATAAGAGAGCTCTAGTGTTAGATAATAAGATGACTTTGCATTTCCCTTTCCACATAGTAGATGTTTACCATGCACAAAAAAGTCACAAGAAACACCAAAAAGCGGAGTGTAACACCCTTGGTAGATGTTAAAAAAGTCCCCTCGGAAGTTGACATCTCTTGGAGTCGATGACACGACCTGAATTATCTACGCTGCTACTCAGCGTTTACAAAGATACCACAAGTGATCAGTAGGAAGAAAAGCGCTCACCTAATAAGGGGCATCCTTGCCAACACAAATCATGAGGTCTGGATCTATTAAGTCACTAGTAAGATGCATGATATAAGCCAAGAGAGATAATTGTGGCTAGTTACTATAGAGCTCTCAAACCCAAATGAGAGGATTTAGATTATTCTGCCAATTAGGACTTGGAATCTTTAGAGGATCTGAAACATTTTGACACAACAAGGCATGTGAGAATGTTTAGAGCTAGAATCTCAACTTATACAAGTTTTTCTTAATAGAGGATATCAATTACCAAATCCAAGTAGAGGATAATAAGATGCTGACTAGGAGCATCAAGTCCACTAACTCCCAAGTTGATACTATGAAGCATAGTGCCTACGTGATTCATGGAGTTAAAGGTAAGACCGCCAAGTGGAGGTCAAGCAAGAAGTGTAACCATTGTGGCAAGCCTGCCACAGCGTTAACATTTGTTGGGATTTTTTTTAAAAGGAACAATAGTTGGGATCTTCACATTGATAGGAATCCATGGAAAATGAAGAGAGAGGCGGTCATCTAGATACTCCCAGTTACATAAGTATGTAGTTATTGTCACGACGAACTCTGACATGGTTGAGGGAGGGTGATGCTAGGACAAAGTTTTTCGATACCATAGCTAGTAGTAGACAAAAGGAATTTTATTCATTCACTTTTGGTCTGGTGGTAGTGCAGTGTGTCTACCACCCAAAAGATTGGAGTTGAAACCCCCTTGTGGGGGTTGCGTTAGGTAACCGACAACCAACGTAAAAAATAGTCGGATCCTTCAACATGTATTTGAGCAAGAATTTATGGCCGACCCTACTTAAAGTTGGAGAAGGCTTCATCGTTATAGCTAGTAGTAGGTGGAAGGAATTTTATTCATTCACTTTTGGTGAATAGCTCCAAGGTGGAGGGCGACATGGAGGTGGGTTGGGTCCTAGTGGAGCACTTTCATAGTTTAAGCAAGAAGATTCCAATTCATGGTTGGAGGTGACTTGGTACTAACGTGTCTATTTTGTCGTAAAGGCAAGCAAATGGTTTGATTTGGAAGTTTAAGTTAAAAGAGGTTCGTGAAGCATTTTTTCAGCTGACTATTGATAGTTGCATTGTTATGTATATTATTGCCGCAAAGGTGCTCGTCGAGAGGTGATGTCTTGTTATGGATGATACTAAATCTTTTTTTGAGACGACTTTCATTCCAGATAGATAGATAGATAGATAATGTGCAATCTTGTGATGAATATGAAGATTGTGTCTAACTGGAAGCAACATCAAGTGAAAATGATGCTTCGGAAAGTTGATTTTTCTGAAGCTTACAGTTATGTGGATTAATGCTTCATATAGGCCTCATTACATGACACAAAATTTCAGCGAATTTCGATCAAATTTCTATTTCGATAGGTGATCAAAAAATCGACCAAAATGGCTGATATACGTGCCTTGAGGGGAGGGTGGGGTGGGGGGTTGATCGAAATATCATTTCTGTAGGTTATTGATATGGTGACCGAAACCAATATTTAAAACCTTGCTTCACTAGTGAAACATGGATTTCCAGATACTTGTATGGCTTAGACAAAACATTTTTATATTTTAGTTTGGTGAATATCATAGCGAAGGGTGGATATTATCAACCTCAAGTAGGTCATGCATGGTTGTCCGCTTACCCCTTTTCTCATCATTATTGTAATAGATGCATTGGCATGCATGGTTGGTTAGGGTGTTCAGATAGGTATTGGTGTTATGTATATGCTTAATGATATCTTGGTCACAGTGCTTAAATATAAAAAAGACACCATCTTTTTTTATCGAGGATAGGGTAGGGAGGTTAAAGGGATGTACATAATGCTAGATGTTTTTGGAGTATCTAGCCTTGGTATCAATAATGCAAAACCCATGTTCGACGTGTACGATCTTTCTGATTTGGAGATTGTAGATTGTAATTGGCAGCTTGCTACACCTCGTAGAAGCTTACTGGTGTCATACTTGAAGCTTCTATTTTCTTACAATTATCTTCGATCCAAGGATTGATTTCCATTGGTTTGTCTTGCAATAGGGCCTTTTGTCTTTCTGAAAGAGGAAGTATGGTGCTACTTAAAATCGCTCTCTCTGCTATACCAATGTTCTTTATTTCCACGAGACTCTTGTCAATGTAATCCATTATTGTCTCAAAGCTATTATAAGGACTTTATTTTGGAGTTGCTCGGGTGGATTACTTGTGGTGGATATAACTCATGGATGAGGATCCAGTGACACTTCCCAAGGATGATGGTGGTTTTTTGATTCCGCGGCTAAATGAGATAAATCAAGCCTTTATGGTTTAATGGATCTCTAGACTCTCGAGTAGCCGTGAAAACCCGTTGTACAGATTAATCAGAGGCATTTATGGAATTCCCTCGTAAGTTTGCTTCCGCACATTTGAGCCATGTGCCTGCATATTTCTATAAAGGCGTTTGTTCTATTCTCCCCAAGATTTTTCTCAGATTCGTCCATTGTTGAGTAATTATTGTTCTTTCTGATTCTGGATTGATGATTGCTATATTGTTGGTCCCTTAAGCTCTCTTTTCATACACCTTTTTGTTTTGGCATCAAAAAGTAGTATACTCATTTGTAAGGCTTGAACTAATTAGACGTAGGTTATCAATTTAATTTCGTAGTGTGGACATGCACTTCTTATGGTCAGCTATGTTTCGATGTGGCTTCCCACATCAATGGATCGCATGGATGAAGAGATGTGCCAACACTAACTCATATCTGGTACTGGTGAATTGGCGGCCTAAAGGTGGTTTCTTCCAACACAGAGAGGTGTGAGGCAGAGGTGTCATTGGCATCTCTCCTTTTTTATGTGGGTTGCAAATGTGCTTCCATGTATAGTAAATCAAGTAGTGTCGTGAAGTATCACAGCAGGTTTTTCCTCAGGGGATAATTCCATTATGATCCTCTAGTATGCTCCCGACACCATTTTCTTTGAGGGGGAGCTATAGAGGTGAGGGGTATGGTGGTGAAGCTATAGATTTTTTATGAGCTATCAGGGTAGAAGATCAACAGGGGGGAGTCCAGCATAGTCCCCATTCAGCAAGGTTGTCCAGGAGGTAGAGGAGTGTGTGAGGGAGTTGGCGTACCCTTGTGGTACACTACCGATAAGGTGTCTTGGGCTACCTCTCGGCAATGGTCGACTTCTCTCAGACTGGTTGTCGGTGGTTGAAAAGTTAGAGGAAACTAGGAGGGTGGAAGAGTTTGTTATTTTCATATGGTGGTGCCTGGTTTTGGAGAAGGCAATGCTTACGGACTTTCTTTTTTCATGTCCTCTAACTTGCTTCAGGGGGGAGTACGATGCATATTAAGATTACTATGAGAGGATTCTTCTAGGGAAAGACAAACTAGGATGGTCGTGGTTTGCATGTGGTTGACTGGGAGACGATTACTCAGAAGGTCTCAGTATTCGAAGGCTGGAAGAGATGGATCAAGCGTTACTGATGAAGCGGGTTGCGAGATCTCGGGTAATACTAATGACACCCATTTAAGGTTAATCTGTAGAATCTACGGTATTAGTGTACATGTTTTGGAGAACATACGATCATTATGTTTTAAGACAACCTTTTAAAAGGGTATATGAACGGAACTTCTTCCACATTTTCCTTGTTTCTTTCGGCAGAGACTTGGAGATGGCCACACCTACAACTTCTCTTTCTAAAATGATAATTGAACGGATGGTAGGTGTCCGACTGCTCGTTTCCCCCAACTGTACTCAATAGCTGCATTTAGAGATGTACAGATATTCGACATTTGAGTGACATGGACTTAATTTCCTACTTTCTCTACAGACTTCTCAGAAAATCGCAACTGAAATTTCCTTGGTCTAATGAAGGCATAAGATTTGGTTGATGGTTCCTCTGCTAGCAGGGATCACTGAGTGTAGAGAGATGGAGAGTCCTCTTCGAAGAAGTCATACAAGTTGTTGATTAGTACAATAGTCACTATCTGAATAGATGATTGTTGGTTGTATGATGATTTGGGACCAGAGGATTCCATCGCATATAAAGGTGTTCTTTTAGTTGTCGTATGGTAAAGTCCTCACCAAACATAGGCGGTCACGTATTTTTTCCCCAGAGGACATCTCTTGCATGATTTGTAGATCTGAGGTAGAATTGTTGATCACTTATTTAGTAGTTACGTGAAGGCGACAGAGGATTGGCTGGTTATGGAGACCACGTGTTTGGATTGTAGCAACATTGTCCCCTTTCTGGGAATCTCCTTTCAACTCCTGTTTCCACAAGAACACAGAGATATTCAGATTGATTGCGATAATTTGGGTGCTACGGCTAGCA
The DNA here is from genome assembly GCA_037367405.1 of Ottelia alismoides. Taxonomy (NCBI): domain Eukaryota; kingdom Viridiplantae; phylum Streptophyta; class Magnoliopsida; order Alismatales; family Hydrocharitaceae; genus Ottelia; species Ottelia alismoides. The sequence goes on along the minus strand of JAZKJV010010489.1, from coordinate 178,636 downwards.
CAGAATGATGTTGTCTTTCGCTCTGGCGATCATATGTTGAGGATGTGCTTCATCATGCAGGGTGTTAAAGACGGTCCAAACATGCAATCAACCACAAGCAATCAACCACAACGAACATGCACTATTTTACGTTAAAAAAATTCCATGGTGTAGTGGAGAAAAAATCATGGGCAAAGAGAGCACTATGAGAAAAAACAGGAGTACAAATATAAGAACCCTAGGAGGCGGTGACTCTCCCGGAATGAGACTCTCTGATAACCCATGCCTTAAACCAACAATACATATATATGGGTGATCAGTAAATAGATGCTAGTTGGATCCAAAAATCCGTACCAAAATCCATTTACAAAATGTACTCATTTGCAATCGAGTCGGTGCTTCAAGTCTTATTTCTACACACAGACTCTCCCCGAGTTCTAGATTTTGTAATGAATTAAACTTTTATTGATCTACCAATATCTATTAAGTGGGAAGATCATCATCGATCCTCCATTAATTTTGCCCACTGTAATTTCATTTTCACCCTTCCAATCAAAATCTAATTCCACTCGTATCCTATTATCAACAAGTTCCCTGCCCTAACTCTGTCACAATATTTGTCTAATTTCTAATGCTTATAAGGATTTAATTACTTTTTTTAATTATTATTTGTAATTGAAAAATATTTTTAGAATCATTTATGCAACACAACATAGATAGGGTTGTTATTTCTTAACTAAAAATATTAAACGAACATAAAAAGACCTACTTCATTGAACGTAAGGTTTTCTAACATTTGGACTAAGATTAGATAACCAGACTACAGAGTAAAGTCACTAAAATCCAAGCATGTCTATTCATTCCCTTGGAATGGATGCATCATGGTATACAATCGATTAGGATCACATCACCCTCGATTATTCCCAATACTCGTACATCCTACATATTGAAAGATTGTGATTAAACCCAAAGTTTGGATCTCATTTGAATTTTACCCTTATGGATTTTATCGATAAGTTTCTCATTTAATCATTGGGAGTTCGGTATATCTCATATGCTTTCCTAAAGCATATAGCATACCTTCAAATCCAATCTCATTTCCAAAACAGAACAACTAACCTTGGAATTTAGTTTATCCTAATATCTCCTGAGAGAGCTCATGTCTTCCAGGTCAGTAATGAACATGCATGATCTATTTAAGAGATCACAGTACTCATATGCCCTTATATGTATACTAGCGCATCGGTGTATACCTTGATTAGGTAATCAATCTATTGGTCTCTCAAATGTACAACTTCAGACATATTTGGCCTTTATTCAACCTCAACGTTTCATGTGTAACCATATCATTATCTATTTCTAAAATATGCATTCGAACGTAGATGTAGATTTTGACTGATATGAAAAAGGTATTATCATATTCTTAAAACAAATACAAATATAACGTAGATGTAGATGAGGTACAAATAATAGCAAAAATACTTTATATATATTAGATTAATTATACATTTATTTGATGATCTGCATATAGTAGATGTATTTCTTTCATAACAATCATATCAAATAAAAAAGAATACGTAAAATTATATTACATATATTATAAAATAATAATTAAAATAGATATACAATATAGATACTTATAAATATGAATATAAAGTGGTGTGTACTTTAGTAACGATATAAAACAAATACAAATGCAAATATTAAAATTTATATAAAATCAATACAATAACGAGTCAGTTATTGATATATCCATATCCACTTACATCAAAAGTATGCATAATTTATTATGTTATAAAATATAAATTACATAAGAGCCCCTAAACTATACATTTAATTTCCATAATATACTTGAACTTCAAATAGTAAAAATATGATACATGATCTTCATATTTATTTCAATGTATTTTTGAATTGAAGGAATTAAGATGATCATTTTATCATTCTAGCTTAAATCGCATAAGTAAAAATCTAAAAGAAATTTTAAAAATCATGTACAACATTGCAACTTTTTTAAAGTTCATGTATGTTAGTGAATTAGGTGTGCATATTAAGTATTTTGTGTAATTTACGTATAGTTATATCAGGTGTGTTTTTCCTGCAAAGCATGGGTGCAATACTAGTGTAATCTAATGGGACCGACACTTGCATCCTCTCCCCTTTTTTGCCCAAAAAAAACTTTTTCAAAACAAGAATTGATGGAGATTTTGAAGATGACATAGGGTATTGGGCAAGTAAATTGATGCAAGCACAAATTAGGGAAATAATGTATTATTCATCAATTTATGGGTCCATCATTTTATTTATTGAGTCATGTTGAGAGTTATCTTCTTATTTCTTATGTATTTTCCTATTTCTTTTGCCTCTAGTTTGTAATTTAACCTGTGGGGTTTCTCCTCTCTATATAAGAGAACCCTATTGCATAATGAATAAACAAATTATTATTCTCTTTGCACATGGTATCCGAGTGACGATCCTCGACCAGAGATCTGAAACCCTAGACCCTTCTCCACACCCTCCAGCCCTCCCTTTGTCTACGCTTACTTGTTGCTACATCTGTCATCGAGTCCCCTCACCTTCCAGTGATCACTTGTTACCACGCAGATCCACCTGCAGCACCGCAATGCTTTCATCCCCCGTGTGGAGCCCTTAGTGGCCCCTCTCGTGCAACTTCTTAAACATACCCCTTAAAAGTATGTAAAGGGTATGGAGAGGGCGACCATTCTGCTTAGACGTGAAGATGTCGTGTTGAGGTTGCAGAATCTTCAACTCGTTCTTTGCTGGAGAGTATGAAGCAACGAGAATATCCAACATAGATTTGGACGTGGGCTGACTCAATTTATTATTGGTTATCTCCATGGGCATCGTCTCAGAAAGCCACACATGTGCATAGGCGTCATCTGCCTCTCATGAGGCGTTAACCCCAATCTTGACAACATGCTCCTCCTGTGTGAGAATATGCTTCTTGCCATTGCATTGCATTAGACTCATGAACTGCAAGACCCACAGTTCATTGTTACTTCCATCCATCTTCACGATGGGTGCTGGACCTTTGAAGTCACTCAGGGATGGAACATCTGCTTTTTTGTCTGACATGATGACAAAGATCTTCAAGTCTGGGGTTGCAAACTGGAATAACTATGACGACACAGACATGTAGGAAGATAGTTGTGGGTGTAGACTCATGCCACAACATCTTCCATCAACAGAAAATTCCTTTAGGTATCTAGGATGATTTTAGAAGATAAAAAACCACACCATAGGAACCAAAGACCTATTCATGCCCACAAGGACCACGATGGAGCATCCCTCAAGAAGGGGGACACTGCAGCGCCCATTGCGCATGAGGGCGACAACCATGGACTGCAGCCGCAGTGGCAGCTTGTTAGGGTGATGGCGGCGACCTGTTAGGGTGGTGGTGGGTTGTTGCCACGCGAACTCTAAAGTTTTGGTGGGGTTTGGATTCTAGTGCACAGATTACGATCTAGGACTGTCGCTCTGATACCATGTGGAAATGATTGAAATGAAAGGGATACAATTGTCGTAGCCCTAGAGCTCTTTTATACAGTATAAAAGCTCTAAGGAAAAATTACATAAAGAGACAACTAAAATATAAAAATTACAAGATAATAGTAAATAGATATAAATATCTCAACATGGTATACTAGTTTGATATTTCAAAAGTTGTCATGATAATAAAAAAACTCAAAATTCATCATTTAATACTTAGGGAGAGAATGAATGCATTTTTTTTCTTAAATAGGACGCTTAGCCATTTTTACTGTTAATCAATATTTCCATATCATTACTTGAATGTATAAAAGTACTTTTCTGTTCTCCGTCATTATTCTTGAAAGAACAATCTAAAATGTAATGATGTGAAGTGGTATAGTAATAATCAGGCATCCCCAATCTAATATGTAAATATGTGGAGATATTAGCGAGATGTAGAGGAGCCTCTACTGTTCTATGTGATAAAAAAAATTCCATTGAAAATTAAAGGAAGTATTACAGTGCAGTCATGTGGCCTGCTATGCTCTATGGATCTGAATGTTGGGCTGTGGACCATATATATGTACAGAGGATGATAGTTACAGAAATGAAAGGTTGAGTTGTGGTCATACACGAAAAGATTGGATTCAAATGATGTGATCAGGAGGAAAATTGATCTAGCTTTGATAAAGGACAAATGAGAGAGTCGTTTAAGGTGGTTTGACCATTTGCAAAAGAGGTTGACTAATGCACCAGAAGAAGATGCGAGATTTGCGATGCTGAGCTGGATAAGAGAGGGAAGGAAAGGCCCAAAAAGTGTTGGAAAGAAACTATCAAAAGGGATCTTAGTTGTTTAGATTTATGTCTAAGAATGACCCTAATAGATCTGAATAGAGGGAAAGAATCCATGTAGCTACCCTACTTAATGCGGAGAAGGATTTGTTGTAGTTGTTGTCATCTTCAAATCGATGTTTGTTTTTAGTTGGATGTCTCCATTGGTAATAGAACCGCATAGATCTAATAGCTGAAATCTTATCTTTACACCTGCAATGCTTTATTTGTGTTGAACCATACAAAGCCACACTTGAGGGTGTGGTTCAGAATAGTTATACATAAAAAGCTGAAAACCATGAGATGCCAAGCATGTGACTGGGCATAGGGATGAGCATTGGGCTGGGCCGGCCCAACCCAGCCCGAAGCCCAGCCCAAAAAGCCCGACCCGGTCCAGGCCTAGATGAACATCGAGCTGGGCTTGGGACCAATATTTAGGCCTAAATGTTTTTGGGCCGGGCTTAGCTCGGCCCAGCCCGAACAGGGCCCGAACCATTCCCCACATCATACACGTATGAAAACTCCCACCTATTTCATGTGTACTCTCTTCTTGTATCCTACCTTCATACAATGTTTATAAATCAAGAAAGTCGAGTGTGTGACATATGAGTTGATGATCATTGTATTTCAATTCAGAATTAATTTTCCTTAATTAATCTATGATTTAGATTCTGTTGGTTATTCTTGAATTTTTTAGTATTTATTTTTCAATCAGAACATTTTCTATTATTGAACCTTTACCCAATATGGGCCTTATGCCCAGTCTTTAACATGTAGGGTCTGGTGCAGCTGTTGTTATTAACTGGGTAAGTTTTTTTCACTCTTTCGATTTATATACATGTGAGATATTCATGGTATCCAGCATTGAGTGCAAGCGTGTAAAATGGGAAACCCTCGGATTTGGTAGAATTGTATTTTACCCGTTTCACAAGTATTATGGCATATATTTTAAATAATTTTGGCTTGTGTAACTTGAGTTGAGATTAACTTGAAACAAAAGACTCAAAGTCAATAATCTCTAATGGGTGGAGATCGGCTGGCCCAACCCAAGCCCGACCCATGCTCATCCCTACCTGGGCATCCACAATACGAATTGTTTTGTGTTGAATTGGTTTTGCAATAATCATATTGTTGGAGTATTTGGTTGTGTGCTACTTGAGTTGTAGGTGGGTAAATAGATCACTCTAGGATCCATTTACTACATCATAGTGTTTAGTCCCACATCTACCAGTGGTGGGACTTGGAGGCTCTATGGAGGCAATATAAGGAGCCCCAGACCTCCTGTATCCATTGAGAAAGTTGAATGCAACTTATGACCCTTTAAGGCTTTCTCCCGTGGTTTCATCCTGCTCTTTAGGGAGTAGGGTTCTGTAACACCCGGTTTCCAATCGAACCCGAGCTGGACCCAGTTTGGGTCCGATGAACCCAATAAAGTTGTTGGTCAATACCAAACAACTTAAAATGATTAATTGATCGTGAATCAAAAGTCGTTCGGGTGAAATCGACCAAAAATCGGTCGCTTCGTAAAGCGTGCCGTGAAAAGCCGCGACGCAACTTCAGAAACCGCGAAACGAACCAAGACTGCCATAAGATCCGATTCGACGATACAAAACCAACGGAATTGATCGTGCGTCAATCGGAGGTCGTTTGATATTTTTAAATCACAAAATTTAATCTTAAACAACAATCGTATCCGAAAATCTTGGGTATTCAAACCCGATCGGAAGTATAGCAATATTATACTCATATTGACCGTCATTTTGAGACGATCAATTCAAGATATTTCGCGTTAAAATCCGAGATCCGAGGTTCGCATACGGTTTGTATAAAAATTTTATATATAAAAATGAAATTTTTTTAGCAGCCACCTATTTTTTTCCCTCCACTTGCCCTTTTCTTTTTCCCTCCACTTGGATTTATATTGCTCTCCACTTGTCAATCAAAGGAGACTCCTTTCTCCTTATTTATATCACAGCTTCTCTTTGTTATTAGTCTTCCAACGTCTTTTTTTCCCAACCCTTCCAACGAAGGAAGGCCCCAAATTCTCTCAGATCTTTGCTACCATTTCCAAGAAGAGGCAACTTCTTCTTCCTGTTTGAGTTGCTGCATGCATCTGATGCCTGGAACTGCAGCAACTGTTGTTGTTGTTCTCCATTAAAGTTGCTGGGTGGCAGCTAATCAACCCTCTGGAGCCTCCAATGAGTAACTGCTGAGAGCCCCTTTGCTTGATTTGAAGATCAAGGTACAACCCCTACCCCTTCTTTGCTGCCATACATGAAAAGATCTCCCTCTCTTTTGATTCTACACATATTCATTTTCTAAGTACTCTTTCTAAATCAATGACTTATTGATTCGGTTGAAAAAGAAGCTGGATGTTATCCCACAAAATTGCAATGGCATGTTCTGTTATTCTCTGTTAAATGAATACATACACATATATAATGGGTAGTGCATTAGGATTATTAATCAATAATTGAATATGGTGTTGGATTTGCATGTGTTTTACATTTAATCTCCCGTGTATAGTTTTAGATCCAAGAAATTGAGTAGCACCTTGGAAGAAATTGGAAAATATCTTCTGCTAAAAAAAAAAATAAAAATGCACATATTACATTTCCACTCATGATATCATTGACGGATTGCTAAGTATATTGATGGCCAGTTTCAAGAGGACCGTAGGACCTTTCCATTGTTCTACAGATTTAGGTGTTACAGAATGTTTTAACTTCTGCCAATTGAAAATTTTATTACTACGTAAAGATAAGGTAATCTCTATATGGTCCCACATACTGGGTAACCTATCTCTGGGAAGTTGCATCTTAAAATAGAAATTTCATTTATCACTAAAAATACTTGTCTGTAATGGAGCTATCTGTTTCATGGGGAATTTTCTTGATGCTTTCTGAGGAATTCGTCCTTTGCTTACACTGGAAAGGAACACTTTCTAAATTCGTAAGCTTTAGTGAGTGGAAGTTTTCTCTATCGTTGGAAATACTATATCTTCATCTATGGATCACCAGATATTTTTACAGTTGATACCATATCTAGCATGAAGCACCATACAGAAGCTGGAATAACTTGGGTAGAAATGTAGATAATTTTTTATCAAAGAAAAGATTTAACTAAAAAAAGGATGGCAAGGGATAGGGGTATTTCATACTTATTACATCTATCTGGTTAGGGTAGTTGCTTAAATGAACCTAAGGCTCTTCATAAATATTAACATGTTAGAATGTGGTGGGTACTGGACCACAATTAAGGTCCAATAGAGATCAAAGGTAAAATAAGTTTCATTTCGAGATAGTAAATTAAGTCCTAGAATATTACCAATCAAATAATAAGATATTAATGTTCTAAGGTTCACCTATTCTTAAAAGTTAATTCAATTACTTATGGATTTTTTTTGTAATCAAGATAACCATTAATCTCCCAGTTAATCTTCTAAGTATGAATCATTATTAATAGGTGAATACCATATCTAGAACTATAATGTTGACCATAGAAAGGGTTGAGAATAGAATGAGGAATCAAGAAATACACTATGGATTAGTTATGACAATTAATATTGCCGGTCATGGTGACTTCTACACCTGACCGTGCGAGGGCGCGGTGACCCTCAACTGGGCGGAGGAAAGGAAGCCCAGTTAGGGCAGCGGCCGTCAAGTGCGCGGGTCTAGGATCCCAGTCCCTTTTCGGTTTTTACGCGAGCTCGCAGTGTTTTTACGCCTCGTTAGGATCCTGACTTTAGACCAGTTCCGCTGACCCTGTCTTTTAGGATACCCAGGCGGGGGATCCTTGGTTTTCAGTTTTACGTATGAGCTCGTTCACCCGTACTAGTCAGGTAGGTTTCTAGAGCGACTTTTCTAGAGAGTCTCTCTCACCCGTCTCAGTAGCGTAGTTTGGGAGTAGACCTATCCCTCTATTGGACCGTCCTTCCAACTAGAGGGCGAGACGGAAGAGCCATTTGTAGGCTTCTTCATCGCTTGAGTTTTACTTTCGCCAACAGACTTGGCGATTCTACATCCAGATCATCCATACCTAGATCTAAGGTCGCATCTAAGACAATTGAAGTTGAAATTGGAGAGTCCCAATCAAAAGTTATGTTGATAGAAAATGAATACCCATTAGATTTGAGATTTAAGTCAATCCAAATTCATCTTCCACATCGTCAAAATCCACAGTGATGATATCTAGTCTATTTGATAATATAGATATTTATATATATACACTCATACAAATATTAATATTTGATTACAAAATAAATATGTTATATATGAAAAATGTTGGAATGTTGGGTTCTGGGGAAATCATTAGAGACACATTACAAACAATTTGAGAACCCTTTTACTTACGCAAGTAGATGTAAAATGTGCTTATTCCACCTTTCTACTTGCTCTCTTTTGCACATTAAATTACTTGTTATTTATTTTAAACTACGGGTTTGTATTCACGTTTGTGACTCCTCTTCTTCCTTGTACGTATGGCAGGCAAGAGACCTGCTGATCAGTAGCTGTTCATGTTTCCAGGAGACAGGGTATACACTAGACGGTATGGTTTATTTTGTCTCAGTTTTTGATTCATATCATAATGTAAATGCTATCTCTTTTATACCACATTTTGGGATATATGATGTAAACTGGAAGATCCTTGTACATGTTGTAAATTGATATGGAAATTAATGAAAAGAAATTTTGGTGCCATTTGTCTCTTTTATATTGTGGTTATGTTTTGGATATGAATGTCATGTGAAATTATTACAACGGAAAAAAAATTTCCCTGTTTTTCTGCGACTTGTGTGATCTCATGTGAATAGAATATTGCGAATTATGTCGTAAACGGGTACCCGGATCCTAAGGGGTTCACAATTTGGTATCAGAGCAGTGGTACCCCGATACGCACATTCGTGGTATTACAATACTGATCGCATTAAGTTCTCGAATAGCGACAGTCTTCCGACTTGTCATGAGTTCGAGAAGGGAAATATGACATTCACATGCAATAACCACAGATGTCACCAATTTCATTAATTTTCATATTATATCCCAAGAAGAGAAAAGCATTTATGATAAATATCTGTCTAGGGTATTTTTATTACTAATTATGGTTCTCATGCAGAGCCATGGCATCTCGACCCGGTCAGGAGACGGCTGACCAGTTGTCATGCATACTGACTGCCCTCACCGACCTCCAGCAGCAGCAGGCTGCCATGCGAGGTCAGCAGGAGCAGATTTTGGCCCAGCAGACTGAGATTGCCGATAGGCAGACAGATATACAGATGAGGTTTGAGGACCTATCAGATTTCACATACCATCCATCACATGATGGGATATGACAGGACCAGCACCAGTCTGTTGAGGTAGAGCAGTCTCATGCTGATGATCCACTTGAAGAGGTACCTGAGCATGGAGCAGATGATGCGGACTTGGACAGGGAGCAGGACCCTGTTGACTTTGCTGACGGGGGTGCACACGAGTACTCAGCCATTCACAGGCACCAGTCCATTTTCACGTCCTACCAACGGGCCAACATACCCTTGTTCGAGGGCACAGGTTCATCAGATGTTGTTGAGCAGTGGCTGAAGCGGGTGATGAAGGTGCTCAGGATGATTCGCGTGCCACGAGACACGTGGCTATCTTTCATGGAGTACTCACTTACAGATTTTGCCGAGAGATGGGGGGATGCTGTAGTGTCTGAGTTAGGCCGAGAGCCTACATGGGATGACTTTGAGACAAAGTTCCGAGGCCACTTCTTTTCTGCGAAGTGGAAGGAGTCCCAGCACCGACTTTTTGCAGAGCTTCGTCAGGGACAGATGACCGCCAGAGATTACTTTATCCGATACACGGAGCTGTCACGACATACACGAGCAGCTGGTGCATTTCCAGAGGAGAATCTGGAAAAGTTCATTGGCAGCATGCGAGAGGAGGTACAGGAGAAGCTGGCAGGGCTACACATCACTTCCATCTCCGAGGCTACTGATGTTGCGGAGAAGTTCGAGGACATTAGAGGGAGACGTTTCGAGAGCTCGTCTGGAGCAGCGCCTAGACCGCGACAATCTTTTGAACCGAATCATCGACCATTTCAGCAGCAGAGGTCAGACAGACGGTTCCAACCTACAGGTTCGTCCTTCACAGGCAGTGCTCGCTTTTCTCCATCGATTACTTTAGGAGGAGCACTTACCGGACGTGGCTCAGATTCCGCTCGACCATCTGGTCGCAGCGAGTAGACCGACCACCAGCCGGACCAGCTCGGAGCACAGACACAGCTACTCCACCTACCAGACATGTCCGGTGTTACCGATGTCACGAGTGGGGACACTATCGATCACAGTGCCCACAGACTTCTGACGAGCCTCGCCCATAGCCACAGCCTTCACAGTCACAGCCTCAGTCACAGCGTTCAGGGAGTTTCCGTGGCAGGAACTCCAACTTTAGGTGACCGCAGCAGAGACAGACGCAGAGTGTGGCAGGTTCCAGTGCCGCACCAGCCATGCAGGGGCAGATACACGCAGTTACTGAGGAACATGCACGTTCAGCCGCTACCGTGGTGAAAGGTATGGTCTCAGTCTTGGGCCGACCTTTCCATGTCTTATTTGATTCTGGTGAGACACACTCTTTTCTTGCTTCGAGGCTACTTGCTTCTTTAGGTAGAGTCGCAGAGACTCTCTCTTCTCCATATCATATCCGAGGGCCAGGTGGCCAGTTATTCATTATTTCACTGATAGTCAGGCACTTGCCCGTACTGATTGGCAGTCATGAGATGATCGCAGATTGTCTACTTCTGCAGCTTGATGAGTTCGACTTGATTTTGGGCATGGATTGGTTATCCACTCATCATGCACTTGTTGATTGCTTTAGGAAGACGGTTCTCTTCAGGATTCCTGATCTACCCGAGTTCACTTTTGAGGGTACTTTACATGACTCCACCATGGAGTATGTTTCAGTGTTGCGGGCTCAACGACTTGTTGATAAGGGTTGTGATACATATCTTGCATTTATTCGGGAGGTATCTGACCATGAGCCGATGACACAGGACATCTGCGTAGTCTCAGAATACCCTGACATGTTTCCTGATGAGCTACCAGGATTACCTCCTGAGAGAGAGATCGAGTTCGAGATCACATTGCTGCCAGATACACAGCCGATCTCTATGGCACCATATCGCATGGCACCAGCCGAGTTGAGGGAGCTGAAGGTGCAGCTACATGAGTTACTTGATTTGGGATTCGTGAGGCTGAGCACTTCACCTTCGGGTGCTCCGGTTCTATTTGTCAAGAAGAAGGATGGATCCATGAGACTGTGCATCGATTACAGGCAGCTAAACAAGAGAACGATGAAGAACCGTTATCCTTTGCCGTGCATCGATGATTTATTCGATCAGCTCCAGGGATCTTCGGTTTTCTCGAAGCTCGATCTTCGCTCAGGCTACCATCAACTGAGGATTCGCGAGTCGGATATTCCGAAGACAGCCTTCAGGACTCGCTATGGACACTACGAGTTTGTGGTGATGTCGTTTGGGCTCACCAATGCACCTGCGGCTTTCATGGATATGATGAACAGGATCTTCCGTCCATACTTGGACAAGTTTGTAGTAGTGTTCATTGATGATGTGCTCATTTACTCACGGAATGAATGGGATCATGCGAATGATCTACAGATTGTCTTGGATACATTGCGAGAGCACAAGCTATATATCAAGTTGAGCAAGTATGAGTTCTGGTTATCTCAGGTCTCATTTCTCGGGCATATCATTTCTGGAGCAGGCATTGCAGTTGATCCTGCGAAGATAGATGCAGTTATGTCTTGGGAGCAGCCCAAGACAGTTACTCGGATTCGGAGCTTTCTCGGATTAGCAGGCTATTACAGACGCTTTGTCAACGGATTTCCACGCATTGTTCGCCCTCTGACACGGTTGACGCAGAAGGGAGTTCCATTCATTTGGGACGATTCATGTGAGCAGGCCTTCCAGACACTGAAGGAGAGGTTGACTACAGCGCCTATTCTTGCTCTTCCTTCAGGCACTTAGGACTATGCAGTCTACACAGATGCATCTGGAGAAGGTCTAGGAGCAGTGTTAATGCAGAGAGGACAGGTGATTGCTTACGCATCACAGCAGTTGAGACCGCACGAGTGGAACTACCCCACACATGACTTGGAGTTGGCGGCAGTTGTCTTCGCCTTGAAGATCTGGCGCCACTATCTATATGGGGTGAACTTCGAGATTTTCACGGATCACAAGAGTCTGAAGTACATCTTTGATCAGAAGGAGCTGAACATGAGGCATCGCAGATGGCTTGAGCTGCTGAAGGATTATGATTGCATGATCTCTTACCATCCCGGTAAGGGAAATGTGATAGCTGATGCACTTAGCAGGAGAGCGCATGCAGAGGGTACAACGAACTGGCTATACACGTGGGATACGCTTGCAGCTTTAAGCGATTGGCATCCTCAGGAGAGCGCATCCATTTCTACCGCCGTGCCTCCACGATACAGTAGTCTTTGGGATCGTATTGTAGAGGGCCAGAAGACCGATCCTTGGATTCATGATAGATACATGCGCGCCGTCAAGGACGAAGTTGATGATTTTGTCGTGGCAGAGTCTATTTTATGGAAGGCAGGACCAGTCGTTGTACCCAATGACGAACAGCTTCGCAGAGACATTCTCGATGAGGCACACAGTTCACGGTTATCTATCCATCCAGGCAGTACGAAGATGTACCGTGATCTGCGTCGACATTTCTGGTGGAATGGAATGAAGCGCGATGTAGCGTAGCATGTCAGCAGATGCATGACCTGTCAGATGGTCAAGGCTGAGCACAGGAGACCACCAGGATTACTGCAGTCTCTCCCTATTCCCGAATGGAAGTGAAAAAGCATTTCTATGGATTTTGTCACGGGATTGTCGAAGACACCGGGTGGCCATGATTCCATTTGGGTCGTTGTTGATAGGTTGACCAAGTCAGCCTATTTCATACCTGTCAACACAACTTACACTCCATCCAGATTGGCCAAGCTGTATGTACAGAACATCATCAGATTACATGGTATACCACGAGAGGTGGTGTCTGACAGGGATTCGAGGTTTACTTCACATCATTGGCATCAGTTCATGTCAGCACTACAAACAAAGCTGAAGATGAGTTCTGCTTATCATCCGCGGACAGACGGGCAGAGTGAGCGCACCATTCAGACGCTTGAGGATCTACTTCGCGCATGCACTTTGGAGTGGAAAGGGTCCTGGAAGGACCATTTGCCTTTGGTAGAATTCACGTTCAACAACAGCTATCACTCCAGTATTGGCATGGCACCATTCGAAGCCCTATACGGGCGGAGATGCCTCACACCTCTCAGTTGGCGTGAGGTAGGTGATCATGCTTTATACTCCGTAGATCTCTTGGAGGAGACTGCGAGAGTTGTTGATCTTGTGAGACGGAGGCTTCTGACGGCACAGAGCCGCCAGAAGAACTATGCCAACCGTCAGAGAAGAGACTTGGAGTTCCAGGTAATTCAATTATTTTCTCTACATCCATTCAATTATGACATATATATTTGTTCAACTTAATCTCACATACTAATAAAACTCCTGTAATTAGATCCTTCGTGACGAACTGACGGCCTAGAAATGCATTTGCCCTTTCTATTCCCTGAACATCATCTCCTTCAACCAGAATATCATCAACATAGACCATGATGACAACCGTACCTGCAGAAGACTTCTGAATAAACAACGACTGGTCTACAATTGATCTTTTGAACCCTTGTCGTTCAATCAGATGGGAAAGCTTCTGGAACCACGCCCTTGGGCTCTGTTTGAGGCCATAAATTGCCTTGTGAAGTCTACACACCATATGCTTCTCCCCCTCAGCAGTGAACCCTGGTGGCTGCTGCATGTAGACTTTCTCCTGCAGATCACCATACAAGAAGGCATTCTTGACATCAAGTTGAGATATAGTCCAGTCACGTACCACAACAACTGATAAGAGAATACGAAGAGTAGAGTGGCGAGCCACCGGAGAAAATGTATCCATATAGTCCACGCCATAGGTTTGTGTGAAACCTCGCGCGACCAGTCGTGCCTTGTATCGATCTAGACTGCCATCAGCGTGGTATTTAACTGTGAATACCCATTTACAGATAACAATGGATACATCAGGAGGAGCAATAACCAAGTTCCATGTACCACGAGATTGTAAGGCACGCATCTCGTCTTCCATAGCCATTCGCCAGCAATCAATCGTCATAGCTTCCTGATAGGACCGTGGTATGTCCACGGAAGACAAAGCTGCAGCAAACCTCTGAAAGTCTCCTGTGAGGCGATGAAAAGACACATGGGAAGCAAAGGGATAAGATGCACACGTCCGCTTTTGCTTCCTGATAGCAATAGGAATATCAAGGTCATCGTCCACTGTACTGGATGGTGTAGTCTCCTCCTGCAATGAAGAATCCTGCACATGTATCATATCTGACCCATCAGTAGTAATGCCATCTGAACATACCTGAGGTGTGATGGATGTCTGACGTGTAGTCTGAGCAGGACCTGACCGACGCGTATAGAATTTTGGTAAAGGTGGAATAGGAGGTTGTGGAGGTGGTGGTGGTGGAGGCGGTGGTGGTGAAGATGACGTGGTAACTGATGAATCCACATTCATCACTCTTTATTCCTTTATTTTAGCTAAAAATCTTTGCAAAACACCATGTAATTATTTGTAAATATAATAAATTGTCAAAATGCATGCTTCATGTAAATAGCCATAATTGGCATGTTCTTGCACAAAAATAAAGGAATAAAGAAATAAAGAAAAAGAGGGAAATATTTAGAATAAATATTGAGTGACCCGAACCCAAGGGAAGGTCAATCATTAGCCTGACCGCAAAATAAAACAAGTAGAGAGAGATAGCGCCATTCATCTATGTACAAATATTCCCCCTCTTATGTATATATTTTATTTTCATAAAATAAAAATATTTATGTGTTTCTCACAATTTGTATATATTTATAAAAATAAAATAAAATGAGAAAAATTAAAAACAAAAATAAATAATTTCTCTCGCCTCTGTGTACATATACCATGTATATAAGAATAAAGAACTATTTATTTTACCCTTGTAAATAATTAATAAAAATCAAATGAAAATTATTTGGAGGATTTGAGTGACAACGAGTGGTTGAGCGTGTTGCAGCGAGGATTTGGAGGCGTTTGCCCTAGGTCCGGCGACCATCGTTGTCGAGCTCCGCCGTCAGCGCAGCCCGAGCCTCTGGAGGCGTCGCTCCATTGAGGCGAAGACTGTAGGAGACTCAGCATCTCCATCCTAGATGCGTCCGACCATCAGGTACTTCCATTAGCTTTTAGTTCGTCGAATAAATTCAATCCTTCCGATCTTGCTCCGCCAGCTCCGCCCCAGTGGCCAGAGCCTCGTCACCTCACCCTATCCGTACAGATAGACACCTCGACTCATCGTCACCCTCCTTCCACGATCTGATCACCTCGATCTTGGCTATCCGAGCCAAGATCGGGCTAGGTCCCTTCCGCCGCCTCCGCCGGGACCCCCCTACGCCAAACCACC
This sequence comes from Ottelia alismoides, assembly GCA_037367405.1. Taxonomy (NCBI): domain Eukaryota; kingdom Viridiplantae; phylum Streptophyta; class Magnoliopsida; order Alismatales; family Hydrocharitaceae; genus Ottelia; species Ottelia alismoides. The sequence goes on along the minus strand of JAZKJV010010489.1, from coordinate 162,773 downwards.
CCGCTTCCCTTTGTTGTTTCTCAAATAACCCATACTGGAGTCTTCCTCCGAGCACGAGCTTTCCTTTGCAGGTGAATAAGCGCGAGTTACACCCCTGAGTCGCATCTCGCATCCCTCGCCGGAGTCGTCCAGGTCCTTCATCCCTCACCGGAGGATCGGACCGTTGGGACCTCCAACGTCCACCACCACCAGACGCGGAGCGACGAGGCGCGTCGAAGCCCTCTTGCCGATCATCCATCGGAAATGCACAGCCACGCCAGCTCGCCGACGAAGTTCGCCGGGGAGGAGTTCATCCAGACCCTCTCTCCACCGTTGGATCACGCCTCGCTTCCAGTTGCCATCTGAGCCGTTCGAGGTCTGCCAGGATCAGGCCGTTAGATCCACGATCTGACGGCCACGTGCACCCCACGTTTGTCCCCTCGTTCGGACCGTCAGATCTGCCAGAAGGCGTCACCAGAGCCGCATGCCCATCAGCCATCCATCGCCTGACACCTGGCCCCCACGTGCCCCGCACACGCTTTGGCTGGGTAACTTGCGCCCGACCCCCTGCTCTTTATTTCAGTTATTGTTTAGTCTATTAAATAATTTAATACACTTGGATAATTTGCATATCAGGACCTGTAGTTTATTGTATTTGCACTTTAGTCCCTGTTTTGTGGATGCACGTGCTTCGACATGTGACCTTTTTGGGCTTTTTGCATGTTTAGGGCTTAGGTTTATTGACTGTTATGGATTGAAATTATATTTTGAATATTTGCATATATACCCTTGTACGTGGTTGTTTGAAACATGTGCTGAATTAGTGTGAAATTTACATTTGAATCCCTAGATTTTTTGCACGTGATATTTGTAAGCCCTTGAAATCTATTTCTCTTGCGAATAGGTCCCTATGTACTGTGCCTTGTTTTATGATTAAATAAAATATCAAATCAACTCCAAATTTGGTGAAATTTGAACACGAGGCTCCTGCCACTGTGTAAAAGTTTCACTAATTTTTTGGAACATTTTTATTACTGTTTGCTATTTTTAAAAATTCAAAAAAACCTATTTTTGCTACTGTTTGGAATATAAAATCAACTAAAAATATTAAAAACCCCTTAAAAATTCTAAAAAAAATTACGTACGGTTAGCTTTAGTGTTTTTTTGCTTCAGTATATTTTTCGCTTAATTTGGATTGATAAAACACCTAAAATTGAAAAACCTTAAAAATCTTATAAAAATCATTAAAAATTTTAAAAAAATCAAAAAATGCAATTTCTTCTCCTATAGCTTAGTTTTTATTTCTAGTTTTCATAAAAATTATCTCTAGATTTTATTAGGTTATTTATCTATTTATAAATAACCTTTCAAATCTGGCTGCACATTGAGTTCAGTTTTCTTCCTTATTTCATTTTTATAAAATCAACAAAAAATATAAAAATATGAAAAATTACCAAAAACGCTTACAAAATTATAAAATCCAAAAATATTTTTATTACATTTTTCTGAGTTGCTTTGATGTGTTGAATAATTAGTGGAGTGTGATTCTTTTTGCCTCTTTATTGATTTTCTTCATAATTAAAAATACAAAAAAATATAAAATATAAAATCTATCAAAAATATTTTCTTTATTTTATTAACTTTTTCGACTACTTGTAGGCCTCTTTGGCCAACCCGTGCTCCTTATGTCCGACCCTGGTCGCTATACCAGGTTAAATAAATAGTGAGACCGCTATTCGGTTTTTGACTGATTACTTTGATTTTGGTGGTCTATTTTTCTTGTTGAGTCCGACCTCTGAGATCCGGATCGCAACGACCATTGATTGATTTTATCTTTTCCCGAATTTTAGGGGATTTCTCGGCTCATCAGAATCGCACCGTTGCCGGGGAGTACAGCTTAGTAGTCGTTTTTTATTTTCGTGGCTTTCTTTTTCACGGCTTTTCTGTAGATACTTGTAGATATTTTTTGTCTGATTTTATTTGCATATTTTTATAATAATCTAATCTGACACATTTCTGTCTTATTTTCTTGCGAGGGCTCGAGGACCGAGGCAACTTTTTCGGAAGCCGACGCAACCGCGGGAATCGGAGGTGGCTCTAATCTACATAGAGCCGCAGGAGAGCGCGAGGTGCCGAGCAGGAGTGCGGGAGCTGTGTAGAATAGCTGTAGTTTAGTTTACTTTTCAGCGAACTTCTATTATTTTAATAATACAGGGACTTGGACTTAGACTTGGACTTTGGTGATACCGGGGTCTGTTTCGCTGAGCACCGGTGTGCTCGGGGGACCTCACCGCATTTTCGCTGGTTTTCAGTTTTCTCGCATTTTTATTAAATGCTTATCTGATTTACGCGGTTTTGGCCTTAGCTTAGGATTTTCTCTTGATTGTGACGTAATTGATTAGGATCCAATCCCTAATTATCTGCCTGCTCCTATTAGATCGTAATTGGTCCTAATTAATTAATTCACAAGAAAAATCTGGATTACTTAGACTCTAATCCACGTGCCTTGAGGAGTCACATACAACGCTGGCAGGATTTGTTGTGGCGGACACCGAGTGACTCCCAAGATAGGACTCCGGACTTAGGTTTGAGTACCCAGCTACTATTCTTATCGTGTAGAAATTGCTCTGTCTAAGGCTGGTTTCTCGTGCATCTTATAGGTAGTTTATTTTCTGTCTTTACATTTATGCGCGGATCACTTTGCATGTTGACTGCTGGAGTCAGGTACGTATCTCTTACTCTGCATGCATCATTGATTTCTTCGCGCATCGGCTTTTTCATCTTCTCCCCCTATTTTCGAACTTAAATAACCAGGAGAACCGAAAAATTCCTTAGACGTTGTTTGCTTGAAAATACATAAAAAGAAAAACTATAAAATTGGGACTGCTAAATACACTTGACCCTAAAAGACACTTCACCTAAAAATTTGTCTTGGGGAGAGCAACCCCTTCCTTGTTTGGTTTGGACGAGTGAGAGAGCAACCCGCACACTAGGCTAGAGCCATATCCGATCTCCGATCAGACTACCGGCCTTTTATACGGGATAGTCTGTTGGGAGTATTGGATTCCCATCAGCTCGCTTAACCGCTCTGATAGACTGACATTATCACCTAAAATAAAATTGACAAGATACTCGACCGATCTCTTACGGTCATCAGCTTTGTGTTGTGTAGGTGAACCTGGGGTTTGTTTACTCATCTTGTGTGTTTCCAAATCTCATCCGCCTGACTCGCCAGATCAAGATGATGGCCAGGAAGTCCCTTAGGCATCCTTTGGCTGCACCGCTTTTCAGCACTCCGGCCCGTTCATCTAGGTTGATTCGTGAGAGTCGAGACCTGCTCTCCGAACCCGAGTTTGATTCCGCCCTGTTTCCCCTTGACCACCCTTCTACCAGTCCTGAGATGCTAGTGCCAGATCAGAGAGAGCAGCAGTCAGCTGATTTATCGGCACCTGAGTTTGGGTCTTTTGCCTTTGCAGAGATCATGCCCAGCAGCGAGGAGCGCACCAAGGGTCAGAGACCAGAGACGATGACATACGTATTGGATCAGGGTGCGATCAACAACGCCTTGTTGGCTTCCCTTGAGACGATGTAGCGCCAGATACGGGATCAGGGAGCCTTCATGGTGGAGATGAGGAGAGAGATGGAGAGGTTGAGGACAGAGAAAGATCAGCCGAGAGCCGCAGGAGCAGGGGGCATTCCAGATCAGCCTGAGGAGCCAGTCCAGCCGGCAGCAGCAGCAACAGCCAGACCGATGCGGGAGTTGCACAACCCCGGAACGACACTTACCCACCGGTGGATCGTACTTCCAACGATCATGGGGGACTTCAAGTTCCCCCCACAGACGATTCAGCTACTACCCCGCTTCCACGGGTTCGCTACTGAGGAGCCCCATCTTCATCTCCAGGAGTTTGAGATGATCTGCAGCACCGTCCACGATCGGCAGGTGGACGAGGACACTATTCGGATGATTGCCTTTCCTTTCTCCCTTGTTGACCGAGTTGCCAACTGGCTGAAGCATTTGGGGAGATTTGTGACTACCTGGGAGCAGCTCCGCACCGAGTACTTGAACAAGTACTATCCACTCGCGTGGACCAATGCAGCGAGGACCCTAATCAGCAACTTCTCCATGCTCCCCAACGAGCAGTTCCATGAGGCATAGGAGAGGTTTAGAGAGCTTACCGATAGATGCCCGCACCATGACATCTCGAAGACGAACCTAGTTCAGAGCTTCTTTTGCGGACTTACACCAGAGCTGCAGGGCTTGGTGAATGCTTCTTGTGGCGGTTCCTACTTCGCCAAGGATGAGGATCAGGTCTGGACCATCTACGAGGAGATGGCCGAGAACTATACAGTGATGTCCCAGACCCGACTTTACACTCAGGGACGCCCCCAGCCACAGGCCTTGCAGTTTCAGAGGATAGCACAGGTAGATGTCGGTCCTTCCACTTCATCAGCGGCAGCCGCACAGGCAAAGTCTACAGCCGCAGACATGGGCATCATCAGCGAGAAGCTGGACCGGATCGAGTTGATCGAGAAGAAGCAGTGCCAGGGCATATCGTAGATGGATCAGATGGAACAGACACTGAGTGACATGAAGACACAACTCATGTGTCTCCAGGAGGCACAGACGGCTTCTCGGCCCCGTCTCAGGTCACGAAGAGATCCGAGCAGCAGTGGTAGCTCGTCCCAGCACTCCAGTCAGCCTAGACAGATTCACCTTGTACATGCAAAGTCATACCAGCAGCCACCACAGTTTTACCAGCCACCACCATCCCAGGACACTCAGATGATGGTCTACTAGCCGGATCATCCCCTGGCAGTACTTCCTCCACCTACCTACGAGCAGGAGCCGTTGATGGATGTCAACGGGATTTGGTATGACCGACCCCAGCCTAGTATCCGACGAGACCATCCTGGATTCCGCTGGTCGGCCAGAGGCACCAGTTCCCAACGCAGCCTCCAGTTCAGGGTGGCCAGTATGGCCAACATCGAGAGACTCGCCAACAACCCCAACCCCCAGTACAGTAGCAACAGCCATCCCAGCACCAGCAGTTTGGTCCTCGTCCCTATCAGCAGGGACAGTCTTGGAGGCGTAAGCAGCCTCAGCAGAAGTATCATCAGCAGTACCCCTCTCACCCTCAGCAGCAGCAGCCTCACTACCAGTGAGGTCACCCATCAGGTTCTCATGGGCCGACCTATGAGAACCCCGCCTTGGATGATCTAGTCCGCCTCATGTCCGAGCAACAAGCTACTTTTCGACGGGAGATGGATGAGTTCCGTCAGGAGATGAGGGAGATAGTGAGAGGGAAGGCCGCCATCCCTGCCCAGATCGAGCCGAACCCGAACAGCCTCAAGAGGAAGTCTGAGCAGGTAGAGTTCACTGAGATTACCACTCCTAGTGCTTCACTTGGTGATATGACTGCATACATGTTTGATGCTGACTTTGTTACACATGGGAGCGGTAGGATGCCAACAGGCGGCGCCTCGTCTGAGCGATGATCCCATGCCACTTCAGGAGCGTCAGGCGAGGAGGAGAGCGGTGATGATGCCGCTAGAGATGATGTCGGTGGTGCTGATGCCACTATGGATGTTGAACCCACCGACGATACTGAGGCCGTCGCTTCACCAGATGGAGGAGGTGGTACTGGCGTCACCATACCAGTTGTTGAGCCCGAGCATGGTACTGATGCCGCGAGTCCAGATGCCGAGGGTGGTACTGAGGCCACCATTTTAAATTCTGCTAGTCCTGTTGTTTTTCCTTCCGTGCATGTATCTCAGGACATTTCTGCAAATAAAGGAAAGGGTTTGTTATTCTCGGATCCACCTGTGTTGTTTGATGATGTTTGTGTGGATTCTGTTGTTCATGAGCATTCCAGACCCTCTCCTAGTCCTTCACCTAAAAAGGACCCTGTATTCCCCTTTCCCCGAGCACTCCACTTGGCTAAGGGTAGAAAAAAGAAAATCAGAATAAGAACCATCAGATAGAGTTAAGCCAGCAGATGATGGATAGATTTCAGATACAACTGACTCTACAGGAGCCTTGGAGCACATACCTCTCTTCCAGAGATCACTCAAAGACAGGACCACAGTTAGGAGGAAGATGCGGAACCATCAGTCAAAGATCCCTGTGCTCACTCGTGCCACTTGTTTCGTGATCCATAACCGTCTGCCAGCCAAGAGGCCAGATGCAGGAGCCCCGTATGTCAGATGCCACATTCATGAGTAGAGGTTCGATCGCACTCTATTAGACAGCGGTTCTTCGATCAACCTTCTTCCGGCAGCCCTTCTCGACCGCTTCAAGTTGGGCCCTCTATGACAGAGCAGAACAGTCCTTCAGTTTGTTGATCGATCTGTCAAGAGGCCAAAGGGGTTGCTGAAGGACGTTATCGTCACATTTCAGGACCTGAAATTCCCCGTAGACTTCGTTGTGTTGGACATGGAGATCCCTGAGTCCGTGACCGATACCCCCATCATTTTAGGACGCCCGTTCTTGGCCACAACCAAGACAGTGTCCGACCATGATAGCAGAAAGGTATACTTTCGCGTCGAGAGCGAGAGTATACAAATAGAGACGGTCGAGGAGACTAGAGCTAGAGATTCAGCTTACTCAGAGCCGACTTCCGATTCAGAGCAGATGACAGAGGCAGAGGAGACATCCACCAAGACTGCAATTTTGTGATTACAGATGACGAGGCAGTTTTGGGCAGATCTAGTAGCACATACCATCCTTTCACCTTTAGAGTTTGCTGATGCAGAGACGCTAGCAGAGGAGAGCTTGGAGAGTGCATTCCTGGACCAGGATATATCTCAGGAAGCAGAGCCGGTTCCCGATCGTGAGGCAGATTTTTGTGATTCTGATACAGATCCCTCGGAGTCAGATATTGACTGGGCAGAGTTTGATGATTTGATATCGTGTCTGACTTCTACTGAGCTTACAGCTAGGGAGGAGGCTGATTCCATACAGAGCAGAGACCGTCCAGCAGAGCAGCCTTCGCCAGATTCAGATTGTGAGTGAGAGTTCTCATTCTCCCATGCAGATTTGGCATCATTGACTAAGACCTTTTAGAGGCCAGATCCGCCAGCACCTACTTGTCCAGAACTGAAGCCGCTACCGTCATCGTTGAAGTATAGGTTCCTTGCGGGTGAGCATGAGATGTAAGCAGACATTATCTGATGGGGGTTCTTGAAAAGAACCGTAAGGCAATAGGATGGAGTGTAGCCGATCTCCAGGGGATAAGTCCGGCCCTATGCTCCCACCATATCTATCTCGAGGAGGACGTGAAGCCGTCGCGTGAGTTCCAGCGACGGCTGAACCCGAACCTTCGAGATGTTGTCATGAAGGAGATCTCGAAATGGTGGAGCGCCAATTTTATCTACCCCATCTCCGACTCCAAATGGGTCAGTCCGTTGCATGTGGTGCCCAAGAAGACGGGCATTACCACAGTTGTTTGTGAGTATGGAGAGGAGATCGCTACCCGGGTACCCACTTCTTGGCGGGTCTGTGTGGACTATAAAGGATTGAACCAGGCCATCGAGAAGGATCATTTCCCCCTGCTATTTATTGATCAGATTATAGAGAGGCTGGCAGGGAGGAGCCACTATTGTTTCTTGGATGGGTACTCCGGATATAATCAGGTGGCCATCACGTCCGATGACCAGGACAAGACCACCTTCACCTGTCCCTTCGGGACATATGCTTTCAGACGCATGCCATTTGGATTGTGCAACGCTCCGGCGACATTCCAGAGATGCATGCTGTCCATCTTTTCGGACATGGTGGGAGAGTGCTTGGAGGTCTTCATGGATGATTTTTTGGTCTACGGTGACAGATTCGATTCTTGACTTGACTGCCTAGACCGCGTCCTTCAGTGATGCATAGAGGTTCGCCTTGTGTTGTCTTGGGAGAAGAGTCACTTCATGGTGACTTAAGGGACGGTGCTTGGCCATATCATCTCCAACAGGGGTATGGAGGTTGATCCAGCCAAGGTGGATGTCATTAGAAAACTCAATCCACCGTCCAACTTGCGGCAGTTACGGTCTTTTTTGAGGCACGTCGATTTCTATCGACGCTTCATTCATGATTTCAGTCGGATTGCCCGACCGCTGACTGATTTGCTGACGAAAGACACCGAGTTCCTTGTTGCTGATAAGTGTCTAGCGTTATTTGAGACTCTCAAGAGTCATGTTGTAGAGGCTCCTATTCTCCAGCCGCCTGATTGGTCTCTCCCATTCGAGATCAGGACAGATGCCTCCGATTTTGCCGTAGGGGTTGTGCTGGGACAGAGGAGGGATGGAGTCCCCTTTGCTATTCACTACGCTAGCCGTACTTTGGATGCCGTGCAGCGGAACTATACCGTCACTGAGAAGGAGATGCTAGCCATAGTTTTTGCCCTAGATAAGTTCATATCTTACATCATTGGATCTAGAGTGATCATCTATACTGATCATACCGCCATCAGGTACCTCATGACGGTGAAGGATGCCAAAGACAGATTGACCAGATGGATCATTCTACTCCAGGAGTTTGACATAGAGATTAAGAATAAGCCTGGAGTCAAGAATGTGGTGGCGGATCATCTCTCCCGATTGGAGTTTCTTGAGGATTCTGAGCAGATTGAGCCTATATGTGAGACCTTCCCAGATGAGGCGATCCTTGCTATCGCCTCTCTCCCATGGTATGCCGATATTGTGAACTATCTTGTCGCCAAAAAAGTTCCACAAGATTAGCCCAGACAGAAACTTGAAACCTTCATCGCGAAGGCCAAGTTTTACCATTGGGAGGATCCCATCCTTTTTCATGAAGGAGGGGATAGTATCTGGCGTCGTGCATTCCTCGGGAGGAGCACCATAGCGTCCTTACTTATTGCTACAAGCTGGAGGCAGGGGGACATCACTCTGGGAGGAGAACTATACAGAAAGTGCTCCAATCCGGCCTATGGTGGCCTACTCTCTTCAAGGACTCTGATGAGTTCGTGAAGAGGTATACTGACTGTCAGAGGATAGGCACTTGTGGATAGCGTGATATGATGCCGATGCCGCCCATTCACTTCTGTGAGGTTTTTGACGCATGGGGCATCGATTTCATGGGTCCATTCCCTAGGAGTCAGGGATTTGAGTACATTCTGTTGGCCGTGGATTATGTGAGTCGTTGGGTTGAGGCTATCCCCGCCCAAACCGCAGATGCTAGGACTGTTTGCAGATTTTTGAGGAAGAATATCATTTCACGGTTCGGGGTACCTCGATTGCTGATATCTGATGGGGGGTCTCATTTCGTCAACGACAAGGTAAAGGAACTTGCTAGCGAGTTCAGCATAGACCATCGAGTAGCCACTCCATACCACCCTCAGACAAATGGTCTTGCTGAAGTGTCGAACAGGGAGATCAAGACTATATTGCAGAAAGTCGTCCGCCCTGACCGAAAGGATTGATCACAGCTTTTGGACTCGATCTTGTGGGCATATAGGACGTCTTTCAAGACTCCTTTGGGTACATCTCCCTTTCGCCTCGTTTATGGCAAGTCCTGCTATTTACCTGTTGAGCTGAGACATAGGTCACTTTGGGCAGTCATCGATATACTTATGGATCCAGAGAGTGTAGGAGATCGTAGGAGGGCATAGTTAGCAGCCCTGGAGGAGCTTCGTGATACAGCCTTTTCGATCAGCCTACAGTATAAGGAAAGAGTGAAGGAGTGGCATGATTCTCATATCTGCCACAAGCAGTTTGAGCCAGGACAGAGAGTATGGTTGTTTGATGCTAGGCTTTGTTTATTTCTAGGGAAGCTATAGAGCAAATGGAAGGGACCCTATTTGGTTCGAAAGGTACATGACAATGGGAGTATTGATATATCTGAGTTGTCTTCTGATGCTACCTTTCGTGTTAACAGTCAGCGGCTCAAACCATATCTAGATCATGAGCCGCGGGTCATTGACGTTACCCCGATTCACTTTGCGTGAGATATGGTCCCTTGACTCACATTTATTGCATCTCATGCCTGATTGTCACCGTTCTTCCGACTTGTATAGATCCAGTTGTCCATATCACTCTATTCTTTAGTCCCACACCCCTTTCTCATCTTATGATTATGCTATACTTAGGGTATACTTTACCCTAAGTATGGGGGGTGTAGGATTCTCAGGTATTCTATTGATTCTTTCTACCTCTGCTTTGCTGCCTATACTTAGGGATATTTTACCCTAAGTATAGGGGGGGTAGATCCTGTACATCCTTCCACTCGGATTTCCCTTCATGTACAGCTTGCTATACTTAGGATTACTTGACCCTAAGTATAGGGGGAAACACCGAGTCCTCTTCATTCTATTCTTTGATTCGTGTTTGTATATACCATTCCTTTTCACTTCCCTATACTAAGCACGAGTTATATCTTCTTCATCGCTCTTGATTCACTCTGAGGACATCGTTCGAGCTAAGTATAGGGGGGTGTTGTATATACTTCATATATACTTTAGCCATAACTCGTACTTTGTGTGAGTGTGTTAATAAATAAAATGGCTAAAAATCCATAAAACTTTAAAAATTTTCCTTGTACATAAAATTCTTCTTGCACATACCTATCTATTTATAAAAAATATTTTTGTACAAATGATTGTAAAAATGATTTGTTTAAATAATTTGTAAATATTTTGATATCAAAACTATGTATATAGTACAAAATTTTTGTAAAATGTTTGAAAAACAAAAAGTTTGCAAAAATCTTGTAAACATTTTGCAAAACTTCGCATTCGTGCATACATCCATGTTTTCAAACATTTTTCAAAAATTTTGCACATTTGTAAAATCTTGTAAAAATTTGCATATTTGTAAATATTTGTACAATTTTTCCAAATCATAGTTGACACTTAAACTGGTCTGGAATTAAATTGGAAAATGGAGCTTGGTTAAGACCTTAATCCACCTAATGCTAAGAGGAACCTTATAGGGCTTTGGATTAAGACTTTTCAGGTCCATTGGGACTTAATTCTTTGAGTCCACTAGGCTATGAGCATATGTCATCTTGATGAGCTTAAGTAGAGCACTTAACAACACACGCATGACTCTCACAAACAATGGCTTTACTTGCACCAACACTTTACACTTAGCTCTCCACGGATAGGTGGTGAGGAGGCAGTTTCCTTTGGCTTGGGGTAGCATATGAGGGTAGTACTTCTAGGCGGAACCTCTCTTCTTCTTATAGTGAAGGAAGTGCGTCTCAACTTGGTCTGGTGGTTATGAAGTCTGAAGACAGGAGTTGTGGGTTGCAATAAAGCTTCAAAAGAGGGATAGTCTACTGGTTCAAGAGGAAAAACTCCTTATGTATATATGCTGCACCATGTAGATATGTTGTACATATGCACATCGAAATAATAATAATAATATGTGCAAAAAGAAAAAAAACCTCAAGAAAAAGTGGTGGGTCTGAGAGAAAATGATAATCCCACCGGAGTGTATATATAGTCAAATAAAGCACAGTTGATGTTACATATGACCATCTCAAGAAGCTTGCAGCGGGACAATCAACTACACTGGTTAGAGCTCCCAGGGATACATGGCTACACTGGTCATGGTCCATTCTCTTCTTCCCCCTCTTCTTGAGCCGGTTGTACTTGAACTTAGAAGGGAATACCCTGCTCCTCGAGGAAAGAGTTGCTAGACCGAGGCATTGGAGTTACTAGGTTGATGGAGATTGTTTCTTTGTCACTTCTGAGGTGGGGAGCTACATATCACTTACACTGTACAAGGAAAGATTTATGGTTATTAGAGTTTGTGTATGTAGACTTGTTCTGATCTGGTTTATTGAGGAGTCTTGACCATAGATTGGTGGAACTTTGAGGTTGTTAAGTTTTAAGCGTAAGTCCAAATAAGGTTCCGACAAATTAATAATCCAAAGGACTGACTGAGCTCCATATTTCAATTTAATGAAGGAAAGTTTAATAATCAACCTTGATTTCCCATCCTTTTCTTTTATTTCTCTTTTTGCACTTCTTTTTCAAATAAGTGTTTCCTAAGGGACTAGCAAAAATAAAGTATAGGGGGTGATGAATCCCCATTCATCACTCTTTATTCCTTTATTTTAGCTAAAAATCTTTGCAAAACACCATGTAATTATTTGTAAATATAATAAATTGTCAAAATGTAAGCTTCATGTAAATAGCCATAATTAGCATGTTCTTGCACAAAAATAAAGGAAAAAAGAAATAAAGAAAAAGAAGGAAATATTTAGAATAAATATTGAGTGACCCGAACCCAAGGGAAGTCCAATCATTGGCCTGACCGCAAAATAAAACAAGTAGAGAGATAGGGCCATTCATCTATGTACAAATATTCCCCCTCTTATGTATATATTTTATTTTCATAAAATAAAAATATTTATGTGTTTTTCACATTTTTTATATTTTTATAAATGTTAGAGTAAACGATACTCTGATGTATTATTCCATAGAGCCCTCGGGTCTCTTATATAGAGAGAAAACCCTTGGGTAAATTACATAGACGTACGTTATATAAATAGGAAATACAGAACAGTACATCATAACATAATATAACCTCTACACTCCCCCTCAAGATGGAGCATAGATATCTATCATGCTCAGCTTGGACGAACATCTCTGGAAAGGTCCTCTGAGCAATGGCTTGGTGAATATATCAGCAGTCTGGTCCTCTGAACTGACATGAGAAGTAGAAATGAAGCCCTTCTGAATCATGTCTCTAGTATAATGACAATCCACCTCGATGTGCTTTGTCCTCTCATGGAACGCCGGATTATTGGCAATAAACAATGCTGCCTGATTGTCACATTGGAGATTCATAGGCAAGGAGACATGTACATTCAAATCTTCTAAGACTGCCCTAACCCACATCATCTCTGCGCTTGCTTGTGCCATGGCTCTGTACTCGGATTCAGCACTGGATCTCGCCGCAACAGTTTGTTTCTTGCTTTTCCAAGAAACTAAAGAGCTTCCTATGAAGATAGCAAATCCAGACGTAGATTTACGATCTCTTGGACATCCTGCATAGTCTGCATCTGCACAAGCTGAAATAGACAGATCTGTATCTTTCCTGAATAGCAACCCTGTGCCTGGGGAGGACTTCAGATATCTCAATATCATATACAAGGCATCCATATGAACTTGCCTAGGCTGCTCCATAAATAGACTCACCCGGTTTACTGCAAATGCAATATCCGGTCGAGTTATAGTAATGTATATGAGCTTACCCACCATCTCTCTGTACCTTCTTTTGTCCACCTCTTCGGTATCATCATCGTACAGCTTCATGTTTGGGTCCATAGGTGTGCTTGACGGTCTGCATCCAGTCATTCCTGTTTCACCTAGCAAGTCTGTGACATATTTTCTTTGAGTCATTACCATCCCTTGTGCATTTCTCGCAAACTCTATCCCTAGAAAATATCGTATCGTGCCCAGATCCTTCGTAATAAACTGGCTTCCCAACAGGGATTTGGTTATCTCAATTCCCTGAGCATCATCTCCTGTAACCAAGATGTCATCAACATATATCATGACAACAACTGTACCTCTAGGGGTCTTCTGGATGAACAGTGAATGGTCCGCATTTGAACTTCTGAACCCATGTCGTTCAATTAGCTGGGAAAGCTTCTGGAACCAGGCTCGGGGACTCTGCTTGAGGCCATAGATAGCCTTATGAAGTCTGCACACCATCTGAGTCTCCCCCTCAGCAGCAAACCCTGGTGGCTGCTGCATGTAGACTTCCTCCTGTAGGTCACCATACAAGAAAGCATTCTTGACATCAAGCTGAAAAATCGCCCAGTTACGTACCACAGCAACAGATAGTAGGATACGAAGAGTAGAGTGCCGAGCTACTGGTGAAAAAGTATCCAAATAATCTACCCCATAAGTTTGGGTAAATCCACGTGCAAGAAGTCTGGCCTTGTATCTGTCGAGACGTCCATCTGCATGATATTTCACCGTAAACACCCATTTGCAGCTCACCACGGATGCACCTGGAGGAATGGGTACTAGAGACCAAGTCCCTCGAGACTGTAAGGCACGCATCTCCTCTTCCATAGCTAGTCGCCATCAATCAATCTTCATGGCTTCTTGATAGGTCCTCGGAATGTCAACGGACGAGACAACAGCTGCAAATTTCTGGAAATCCCCATTGAGACGATGAAATGAGACCTGGGAGGCAAGAGGATATGAGGCACATTTTCTTCTCTGCTTTCTTTGAGCAATAGGGCGATCAAGATCATCTATCACTGTGGTGACTGGCTGCTCCTCCTCCTGTAGTAAAGGCTCCTGCATTGGTGCATTATCTAACCCATCATTAGTGATAACATCAGAACATACCTGAGGCATGCTGGATGGTTGACATGTAGATTGAGCAGGGCATGTCCGCCTTGTATAGAACTTAGGAAATGGTACAAATGGAGGTGGTGGTGGTGGTGGTGGTGTTGGAGTGAATTGACCCAGGCTTGGAGGTGGAGGGACATAGACATTAGAATCCGTGGGTGTAGAGGAGACCAATCTGTCACCTGCAGGGGAGAAGTACATGACTGGTTCGAAAAAGGTAACATCAGCACTCACATAGTACTTGTCATGAACAGGATCATAGCAACGATATCCTTTTTGTGTCCTGGAGTAGCCCACAAAAACACACTTGATAGCCCTAGGAGAGAGCTTATCAAGCCCTGGAGATAACCTGTGGACAAACGCAACAGTGCCAAAGACCCGAGGTGTAAGTATAAACAAGTCTTTGTCAGGAAAGAGAACAGAGATAGGAGACTTTTCCCCAAGAATAGTAGCAGGCATGCGGTTAACCAGATAGCATGTTGTAAGTATAGCATCTCCCCAAAAGGCTAATGAGGCACAACTCTGAATAAGTAATGTGCAAGCAATATCAAGAAAGTGTCGATGCTTCCGTTCAGCAACACCATTTTGTTGAGATGTGTAGGCACATGTGGTTTGGTGGATAATGCCTTTAGAAGAAAGAAAGTGAGCAAGGGAACGAGTGCAGAATTCCAAAGCATTGTCAGTACGCACATACGTAACAGTAGATGAAAAAACATTTTGAATTTCATTGATAAGATTCTGAATAACACTTCCTGCTTCGGATTTATTTTTAAGAAGAAAAGTCCAGGACACTCTAGAAAAATCATCAACCATAACTAAATAGAACCTGTGCCCCTGATGATCCGGGACACGACTGGGACCCCAAATATCTATGTGAAATAACTCAAATGGGGAGCTACTGCTCCGACTCCGACGACTGGGGAAGCTGGACCGATGGTGCTTCCCTAACTGACATGCTTCACAACGAAATGACGAACTCGGAGAAATCTGAGGCAGGAAGTGACGCATTTTCTGTAGCGGCAGGTGACCAAACCGAAGATGCCAGGTATAAGGAGATACAGAGCTCTGGGAATTCAGTGAGACGCCGGCATAAGAGTTCCGTACGAGACGATAAAGGCCATTGTGCTCAGAACCACAGCCAATCACCCTGCCCGTTAGTATGTCCTGAAAAATGACAGACGATGGGTCAAAAATAGCACGACAGTGCAAATCTCGTGTAATCTGACTAATGGATAAGAGATTCATAGAGAATTCTGGTGCATGTAGAACATTCTGTAAGTGCATAGAGGGCAGCAAAGCCGTCTCCCCCTGACCAATGATAGGGGAATGAGTGCCATCAGCAATGAGTACAGAGCGACCAGGCTGAACATCTCTATAGGACTACAGAATATCTCTCTCACGACAGAGATGACGAGTGGCTCCAGAATCAACAATCCATTATGTGAGATCATGGTTTTGATATGAGACTGAAGGACTACCTGAGGCACTGGCTGAAGCAGATGTACTGGCTGACGTCGAAGCCGCAACATCGGAAGCGTCAGCACCCTCTGACGATGACTGTGGCATGATATCACGAAGCCGTGCCACTAGCTCCTCGAACCTGTGATCTTGAGTAGATGCTGGTGGACCCTGAACATGATCAGCGACACGTGCAGAAGGAGGGAAGCCATGCTTGGAATAGCACGTATCCTTCGAATGACCAGTACGACGACAAAATGAGCACGTAGATCGTACGCGACCTCCGCGGCCACGTCCACCACTTCCTCTGCCACGAAATGAGGACGAACTACCTCGTCCTCTGGAGACAGCCATTGTCAAGGGAGGTGGAGTCGTTGTACTCGATGGAACTGGTACACGACTGAGCCTCCTGTATACTTCCTCCATCGGTGGAATGGTGGCATCGGCAAGGATCTGAGAGCGTGTTGCCTCGTACTCAGGGTCAAGGGCAGCAAGTAATACGCCAACCATAGTGGCGTTGCGGAACGTCTTCTGCTGTTCCGGCGTGGCTGTGAGTGGAATGGTGCTATAGAGTTTCTCGAACATGTCACGAAGAGACATGTATAGAGAATGAAGAGGCCTCCCATTTTGCTTCGTTGTAAAAATATCATGCTGCAACTGCAGCATCTTTGTCTCGTTCCGCACCTGAGAATATGTTGTGGCCAGAATATCCCACATCGCCATGGCGGTGGGCTGATGGAGAACATCATTTGCTATCTCTGTCGTGAGCGTTCCTGACAGCCAAACTTTGGCATACGCGTCATCAGCCTCCCATGAGGCATATATTCCCGTCTTCTCCGGCGGTTCATCTTCGGTAAGAATATGCTTCTTACCACAAGACTTCATAAGACTGAGGAACTGCATAGCCCACAGTTCGTAGTTCGTCCCGTCCATTTTGACGATTGGTGCCGAACCTTTAAAGGCACCTATGGCGGGTATATCGACCTTTTGTTCTGACATACTGCCGGAGAAGAACAACTAGGGATGATAGACAAAGAAACTGGTGTCTACCAAGACCTTTGAGGATTCAAGTGCATATGTAGACGTTATGCACTTGAACCCGTCATCGACCCGAGCCCCGACCGAAGGAGAGGCTGCCGGCGGCGAGGCTAGAGAAGCCTCGGCGGAGAGAGGCGGCTGGGCTGGAGGAGCCCGGCGACGGGGCTAGGGCCTGGAAGGGCCTGGAAGAGCCGACGGCGGGGCTGGCGGGCCTGGGGATGGCGACGGGCCTGGGGCTGGCTGGGGCCGGCTGGCGGCGGGGCTGGCTGGGGCGGCGAGAGGCCTGGAGGGGCCGGCTGGAGGCTGTTGGCGGCGGCGGGCGGCGCGGGGGGGGGGGGGGGGGGTGGAGAAAACCCTAGGTTAGGGTTTTGGCTCTGATACCATGTTAGAGTAAACGATACTCTGATGTATTATTCCATAGAGCCCTCGGGTCTCTTATATAGAGAGAAAACCCTTGGGTAAATTACATAGACGTACATTATATAAATAGGAAATACAGAACAGTACATCATAACATAATATAACCTCTACAATAAAAGTTAAATAAAAATAAGCAAAATTAAAAACAAAAATAAATCATTTCTCTCATCCCAGTGTACATATACCGTGTATATAAGAATAAAAGAATTATTTATTTTACCCTTGTAAATAATTAATAAAAATCAAATAAAAATTATTCTATATCCTAAATTTTATGGTATAAATAAATAAAATATAAATTGGGATAATTATACATAAATAAAATAACTAAAAATAAAAATAAAAAAGACATAGGTACATATACAAGTATATAATATAATATAATGTATATACATAATTTCTTTTTCAAAAAAATAAATAAAAATAACTAAAAAATACTTTGAAAATAAATAAACATTTTTCATGTTGAAAATACTTTGAAATAAAACTTTTTTGATTTTATTTTGAATTTTTAAAAAATTTTCCAACGGAATTTTCCCATTGGTCCACGGGGGATGTTGACCCCCAGCCAACTCTCCCCCCAGGACCACATCTTCTCGCGGACCTTGAGCCGATCCGATTTCGCCCAATTTCCCTAAATTGATCCGATCGCCATCTACCCAAACCCCGGGCTCCGATTGACAAGCTCACATCCGAGATTAACGCCCGGGCATCTTCTTAGGGATCCGTGCATCTATCCGCGTGTTCCACTCCCATCTTATCGGACCTGCACCTGTATATAACCTCCGCTCCAGCCACATTCCTCCGCACCTTTTGCTCCCATCTTCGACTCCAGTGATCTCCACCGTCATCCTTGAGTGACAGCGAGTGGTTGGGCGCGTTGCAGCGAGGATTTGGAGGCGTTTGCCCTAGGTCCGGCGACCATCGTCGTCGAGCTCCGCCGCCGGCGCAGCCCAAGCCTCTGGAGGCGCCGCTCCATTGAGGCGAAGACCGTAGGAGACTCAGCATCTCTAGCCTAGACGCGTCCGACCATCAGGTACTTCCATCTATCAGGTTTTTGTCGTAGGGGCCAAGAGGTTCAAGGTAAAGGGAAAATGTAAATGTGTTTTGGTAACATGTACATATACATGTATATTAGTAAATTCCCCTGCTGTACACGTGTCTTCTTGAGTATTAAGATACTGTTTTTCTGCTAAAATTTGCGGATTACAATTCTTTCGGGAAAAAGAGGGTGTGACCTCAAGAAAATGTCTGCCCAGTAACTTGTATACATTTATCATAAACAAGTACAAAAAATTATATGGACAAAAGGGTATTTAAGCTCTTACCACGCTCAATCGTATTTTTCATATACATTCGCTCTTCACGGAAGATAGAACTGTTCCTTGCAAGCCACATGGCCCATAAGACAACACCCACCCATACCTTGGTTGGACTGTTACCACGACCAAGGATATCGAGGGACTTCCGAAACTCAGTCCAGTCCAATGTCACAACCCCCTCCACAGGCGTTGCAGCCCAAACTTCCCTAGTAATAGGGCACCGAAAGAGAAGATGCTCAACAATCTCCTCGATTGCCGCACATCACCCACATGATCCATCACACCTAAGGAAGAACTGCATGCTCTATTTTCCATTATAAGACATGATAACGAAAATAATATTACCATGATAAAACAAGAATTAGAGACAAGAACATAGATGCTTTGCATAACAACTGCATGGAGGACCTCTTCCCCAACTTACGTGTTTCAGAGTTGAACCACTTGAACTTAAATTAATATATGGCATAATATTCTACCAATGTTAATCAAGAAAATTAATGAATACTATAAAGTGATAACTAAATTGGATATGGTTACTTAAAAAGACTACTTGGACTACTATGAAGATAATAATCCAAGGGAGTGATGAACCTTTGGGGCTTTGGGTAGATTGAGCAGGGGCTCGGCTCGAACTTGTAAATGGGGAAGGAAAGAGATTAGGCCACTCTACGAGGGTAAAATATTGCATATACACATCATGTAGTGGCAAATCACGCCGGTGTATCTTGGGAGTAAGGAAATAACGTTGGTCGAGTCTATACATGATAAATCTTATTAGTGGAGCCAATGTATGAAAATAAGTTTAAGAGTAGTCACTTAATTATTTATAGTAAACTAAATTACAATGTTAATCTTAGTAATACAATGTAAATGTTAAATCTTTCAATGTGAACTACATGTCATAATATTTGCTAGTACATGTTCATATATATTTTTCTGTGTCTATTTAATTGCAAACGAAGTTGGATTACATGTATGCCAACCTTTTGATGCAGTAATTATGCTATAACTCCATCCATGAGAACATTCATGCATGATATGAATCAACCAAGGCGAGGTTGTTATGTGTGTATGTATATATGTATGCATTGTATGCATGTACATATGTATTATACATACAAATACAAATACAAATACAAATACATATATATGGATGTATATATGTATGCATATAGATATCAAATCAAATTATTATTCTAAGAATTCATGTTAATTCACAATTCAAATTAAATTCATTTTATTATCGAACTTTTTTTGAAGATTTATCAAACAACCCATAATTGAATTCAAATGGTTTGATTCAATTAACACACCTAACTCCAGTAGACCTCCAATCATCCATTAGCCATATCAACTCGAGCCATCGATTGCACCTCTATTGTATCTACTCCATCACCTAAACTCCTTCTCATTGGGTCCATCAGACCTCCCTCCGCCTTGGCGGTGTGATCGAAGAAGAAGGAGAGGGTCTAAGACCTCATACATCTTATTCGTATCCGCATTCATATTCGTATTTTAAAATGGATAAGGATATGATTAAACCTATATTCGTATCCGCATCCGACAGTTTTCATCCCTAAGTCTAGGGCATGAGATGAATCTAATAAAAAAACACGATATCAAATTTATTTAGTAATTATGGGCGCTAACAAAAACTATTTATGATTTTTGTATCGAAGGTAAGGAAAAAGATGTAATCCATGGATGGATGATGCAATAAAGTAGGAATACGGGGATAAGAATGCAATCGCCAAAGAAGGAAGCCGTTACCTATAAAAAAACCGACGCCGCCCAACTTACCGGTCTCTCTCGCGCGCGCGCTGTCTCTCTCTGGAAACTAAAGTGGGAACGAAAACCCTAAGAAGCTTTGTGATGGCGGACAGGGTGATGTTCAGCCGGGCGTACGCCAACTTCTCCCTCCCGGAGAAGCCGAAAGCCGGCGATTCCCTCTACGTGAAGCGCCTCTGGCGAGCCCTCTTCGGCGAACAAACCCAAGAGGACATACCACGCCCCGCTGCCACTCGCCGATGGCTTCTCGCCCCGGGGTGCGGCTTCACCCTCGCCCATCTCATCGAAGACGACCGTCTCAATCTAATAGATTGGGACGGCCCATGTCATGATCCATCTCGCTTCCTGGTCGCCGTCCTGAACCACATCTTGCTCGCCACGGAAGACGCCTCCTCCGTCCAGGGACTCTTATCCGTGGATCACGATTCCGGGCCCATCACCAGCCTCGCGCGGAACACTGGCACGCAACGGCAGCGCCACCACATAGCCGTGGGATTGAATAACGGCGACGTGCAGCTGTGGGATTTCTCGTGCCAACGACTCCTCAGGACCTTCCCAGGGCTTCATTCTGCCCCCGTCTGTTCGCTCGCCTGGCACGACGGCAACGTCTTGACCTCCGGTGGGTTTGACGCGCTCATCACCAACACCGACATCAGGGATCGCCCTCGCGCTGATCCGCTCTTCAGCTACAGGGGCCACACCGGGGGGGTATACACGCTCAGCTGGTCCCCTTCTTGTTGCGGCGTCCGCAAGCTAGCCAGCGGTGGTCATGATGGCGCTGTCTATATATGGGATCTTAGGAGCAATCGCTTCACTCAAAGGATCGAGGACCGCCCGGCGGCTGTCAAGGCACTCGCATGGTGCCCGACCAGGGCGCGTCTCTTGGCCTCCGGTGGCAGCGAGGCCGAGCATGGTATAAGATTCTGGGATGCTGATACAGGGGCCATGCGGAACTCTGTTGTGAATGTTGGCTCGCCGGTGCAGGGGTTGGCTTGGAAACCTGATGGAAGGGAGTTGGTGAGTTGTGGAATGAGGATGACGGTTACGGAGTATCCCTCGCTGACCAAGTTAGATGAGCTTCCTTCTATTCACTATCCGATCCAGGAGATCATCTCTACTGCTCAGTCTCCTGAAGGAGGTAAGTTGGCTATTCTATTTGCAGGTAAGAAGCTGGTCGTTTGGTACCCTTTCGGCTACGAGGCTGATAGAGTTGCCTTAGCACCCTTTTCCAACGTCTGCAATACCTACATTCGGTAACCAGTAGATTCAAAATTGCTAATTACCAATAGGGTGGAATCACTAATCATATCATTAAATCATATTCTACGAAACATAGACGTTCCTTAGCCTTTTTTTAAAAAAAAAACTTGACTAATAACTTTTAGAAACACACCCTATTTTCCATGATCACCATGCATGCATCTTGCTGGAGCTGATTAAAAATCCATTCTTTTTTAGCTAACAGTAATAAAACCAGTTTTTTAGAATGAATTCATTTCATATATAGCTTATTTGATATCTTGGTAATTTTTCATCTTATATTTTTAATTCAAAGATGACAGCTTTGGGAAATAGATAGGACAAACTATTCTCTTATCTATCCTATATCGCATGATCTTTGTCATGACATTTTCTACAAGTGTGAAGAAATCGGTGTTAATCATTAAAACTCTCCAGTGATTGTTCCATTCGAATATTCCTTGATTTGGAAACTTTGAATTTTATTTTATTTTAAAACTCTCCAATGATTGTTCCATTCGAATATTCCTTGAAATGGAAACTTTGAATTTTAATTTTTTTTAATGCTTTCCTGGACATTTTTCTAGTGACTGTTGGAGGACTTTATTTGACATGCTTCAATTTTGTCAACTTATGGTTTTCATTACACAATTGCATTAGTTAATATTTTTCATTGCATATAAGATGCCTTTGGGAAAACAATAGGCAAGGTATTTGCTCTCAATTGATTTTATCTTATTATATCTTGTCATTTTCTGTATAAAGAATATTTTAAAAAACAACCCATCTGAAAATGATGCCACAACTTAGACAACTACTTCAATTTGTTCTTCCACTTTGGAGAAACAGCAACGGAACCCTTCATTTCTTAAAGGTACGTGTTGGCAGCCTCGAAACTCCTAAGCAGATAACATTGTGTATCCCAAAATTTCATTTTAATTAGCTTTATATTTTCTTCCATTTCTTTCTAGTTTCTGCTATTAGATTTTATTTGATATCTTTCAGGTTTATCTACTTATTTTTTCATTAAAGTAGTACTGGACAGAGGATAGGAAATTGATTGTCTGGGAAGAGGTGGTAGTGGGGCATGAATTGGGAAGGTAAAGACCCAGCTGAGTGGCATTGTTGCAACCCAAGCATCCAGTACAGGGTTGCAGGATAAACATATGTCACAACTCCCATACAGATGGTGGACTGCAGTAACTCAGACAATACCGATTTAAAATAAAGGATGGGCAATGGAAGACGGAGTGCTGCTTGAAGCAGTGAATGCAACAGAGGCAATGAAGATCGTAAACGACCTTGTCCTGTTGAGGTCTGTACATGGGGACTCTACTGTTGCTCGAGGAGAGGCTTGAAGAACACTAATTGCAGAAGGCTGCTGGAAATCCAACATGTGTGTCTCTGGACAACATGCTGAGCTGCTTACTGTTTCCAATGTTTTCCAATCGTAAACACCTGGAAGGGTGCAAAATGTAACTGTTCATTATTTCATAGTAATAAACGCAGCCTTTGCTTTATTGTGGATGGTTAGCCATATAAATAAGGATGTGCTGTGGTGGTGATGTGAATGTACAACTCATGAGCCATGATGCTATTATCTCTGTTGGGATTCCACTCTGTCTGATCCAGAGTAAAGTTTTGATATGATCTTTCAAAGGGTTATATTTTAGTATTAGGCAGTCTACAAAGATTACAAGAAAATAAGTCATGTTTCTAAACCTTATCTATTGATTTTGATAGATTCTTTTGAGTTAATCTAAGAAAATATCAATGTAGCTCACACCCCGGCACCTTAGATAAATACATTATGAGACTCAAACGTGGATTGGTTAGTTGTAATTGTGGCTGGGATTTTTTTTCTACTTACGATGACAGTTAAAAGATTTTCTCCAGTCATGTTAAGGTTGTAGTTTAAATTTACTGCATTCATAGCATAAATTTTCATGTTTATAATTGTGTGTTTATCCCCTGTGAGTGGATTTTCATGTTGTCATACAAAGGTTACCGTTTAAATAGTCTCACACTAGGTCTCTATATTAGCGGCTTGATCCAAACCCTTTAGGCAGTATTTGTGCATATACACGCCGTTTATTGCAGATTCTCGTTGCAGTGAAAAGATATATGCTTATGGACAGATATAACTTTACTACAGAGAATTAACCATTGTATGGAAGTAAGTTCCATTGGCATTACAAATAAGACACCGGTCAGAACCATTGGCAAAAACAATGCCTTTCACAAACTTCTAACCATGGTTTTTCAAGAATATATGGAATAGCATAGTTACAGATCACAAGACCTCAGTACAGGCGTAACTGCATTATTTGACAAGGAAAGCAAAAACTAGTATTTGATATAATGGATTCCAAAATATGCTCATATATAAATCCGGAGATGACATGTAAGCATGTGTCTTCAAGAGGTGATGGGAAGAAATATATTACGTGGACAAGCAATCACATTATGTATAGCCAATCAAATATAGCCTCCAGTTCCGTATCATTACAATAAGAACCAAACATTTTCCTACTTTATATGGGAACCAAAAATGGGTTTTCCAGCTCCAACTAGATCTAAATTAGATCATTCTCAGAACTGGATCAGTGTTATGCAATTGCTCGGGACAATTTGGGGCTTGGAAGATGAAGCAAATAGGCCATGGCACTGTGCGTTAGAGCCCACTGACATGGTTGAGATCCAGATGTTTACAATACTTATTGAATGTGTGAACAGGCAACAGAAGGGACTGCCAAATACAAACCAGTGACGATACTCACAGCGTTTTGCCCAAGAACGGTGCAGAGAATTGCGTCTGATGCATTGGCACGCACAGCTCTAACCATGTAAGTCAGATCAATATACTTCACATCAGCAGGGAGTCCAATATCCTTGAAATGCTTCTTGATCTGTAAATGAATTGGTATTATGTGAGAACTCTATCATGAAAGTTCTTTTTATTATTCTTAAGAATTCGAATAACAAGTTAGCCCCTGAATTTTTCTTCAGATTTTCAAATCATGATGTGAAACACCATTCTACTGGAGTGGAAAGACGACTTTTTTTCAATTGCTTGATTTTCTTGCAGATCGGAAAATGGGAAAAAAATACACACAACTGAAATCAAATCCCAGCGGGAAGTTCTGAACAAGGAACGACCTTCCATAGGGCCAATCACCATTACCTTCATCCCGGAACTCGGGAAGAAGACCTGGTGAAACAAATGTGACACTCGGGTGTTTCACATGAATACCAACAAATCAGACATGTATTTCACTTCTTATGAAAAAGACAAGGACCTGTCAGATTCCACTTGAAAGAAAAATAGGTAGAATAATATGAAGGGTTTATTTACATTTGCCGTAAGGGAGTTCGATATTATTACTACATAGATAAGCCGACTGCAGACATTACAGGTAATTTAAACATCATTTGTTAACATATATATCCCTCCATTCACGCACTGTCAATGTTTAAATCCAGCTTGGCTCAGGTGTAGTCATAACTTTCATAAATCCGTGAAAAGGTCATGATGCACTTGCCTCTAAAGAAAAGAAATTATAAAATATTATACTCCATTTCTATTCAAATTCTAAATTTATAGGCAACATAAAGATCAACACAATGTTTCGGAATCACTAAACATTGATTGTCAATCGGCGCATAAGTGCGAAGTGGACCATTTTTGGACTTATTAGTGACTTTCTAGACGGAGCATAATCCAACGTCTTTTATACAAGTGTTACTAATTTCTAGAGATGCATCCATGAATATGTAGAATACCTATTTACATAATATCAAATGTTTATAGAGACATCTCCGATGAAAATACCAAATACTAACTGCACATAATAGCTGAGACATTGGCAAACTGTAATTAATAATGTAAGGATCATCCACCTCTGTAACAAGTTGAAGTGTAGCTTGAGAATGCCATAACATCGAACAACACTTGTGCATGGGCATTTAGTTTGACTATATATGTTAGAAAATAGGAATGCAAATGCGTATCAGAAATAAAGATAAAAATATGAAGAACACAACAGAATTTTTATGTGGAACCCTACTCCCTAAGGAGCAGGATGAAGCCACGGGAGAAGGCCTCACGGGGCTATATGTTGCATTCAACTTTCTCAATGGATACATGAGGTATGGAGCTCCTTACATATCCTCCACAGAGCCTCCAAGTCCCAACACTCGTAGATGTGTGACTAAACAATGTGATGTGGTAAATGGATCCTGGAGTGATCCATTTACCCACCTACAACTCAAGTAGCACACAACCAAATACTCCAACACTCTCCCTCAAGCTGGAGCATGCAATGCTGAGCTTGGACAAATAGAAAGAAACTCAACTCACGCTACATGACACTACATACAATATCAGCTCAACATGTACAACTGCCGGTTGCTGTCGAGGACGTTGCTTCTCATGCCATGCAGGTGAGGACGACTAACGGGCTAGAGTTTGAGTCAAACTGAATCTCCTCGTCGGAGAGCTTGTGCTCTAAATTGTGTATGTCAGAGTCACTGCAATTAGATGAGTCTCCACCTGGAGAACTCTGGGTCTCTCCCATCTGGCACAAAGAATGGTAATCTCTACTCTGGAGTCCTTATGATACCACATGAAAACCCTTGTCCACATGACAAAGGGAATGATCCTCTACTCTTCTCTCATTTTTTAATATCCCACTCTTCTCTCATTTTTTTTAGTGAGTCGTTTCAATTTTTTTACTATTTTCCCCCTTTTTGCAAAAAAATCTTGCATACAGCTTTTATTATTGTACGTGCCGTTTTCTTTTTCTTTTTTGCAAAATTGTACTGTCCTCTATTTTTTGTGTCCAACTCCCTCTTTTTTTAGCACGTCAGGGCTCCTCAATTTTCTGGGCCTTTTCTAGTCGCCGAAGCCCACTTGAGTTTTTTCAATAACAACAAAAAAAATTATAGCTAGCGGCCTAGGGTTCCCAATCTCTCAAAGTCGAAGAGTAGGACTGCTTCGTGCTGCCTCTATTGTGAGGTGCGACATGCTGGAGCTTCGCATTGCGTGGAGGTGCGCTGCTAGGGAGTTCTCTCCGCTGACAAGAGATCTCTCCGGGGCTCGCGCCTGCCTGCATGAGATGGAGGTAGCACTGAGAGAGGGGTAGTTGCCTGTGTGCGGGACTGCACCGCTCCTACAGAGAAACCCTTGATGTTGATGACCATCCGTGCATAACTAGGGTTCGAGGATACCCTAGATCTTGAACAAACTTTAGAACATGGGAAGGAACAAGCCATCTTAATAAATCTTTCAAAATGAACCCGTTACAATAAAATCTCGAAAATAAATAACATGGAAATAAACCCTCGAGAATCGAACCCGCTATGATACCATGTTAGAAAATAGGAATGCGGAAGCATATCTGAAATAAAGATAAAAATATGAAGAACACGACGAGATTTTTACGTGGAACCTGTGAACCCCTTAGGATCCGGGTACCCGTTTACGACATAATTCGCAATATTCTATTCACATGAGATCACACAAGTCGCAGAAAAACAGGGAAATTTTTTTCCATTGTAATAATTTCACATGACATTCATATCCAAAACATAACCACAATATAAAAGAGACAAATGGCACCAAAATTTATTTTCATTAATTTCCATATCAATTTACAACATGTACAAGGATCTTCCAGTTTACATCATATATCCCAAAATGTGGTACAAAAGAGATAGCATTTACATTATGATATGAATCAAAAACTGAGACAAAATAAACCATACCGTCTAGTGTATACCCTGTCTCCTGGAAACATGAACATCTACTGATCAGCAGGTCTCTTGCCTGCCATACGTGCAAGAAAGAAGAGGAGTCACAAACGTGAATACAAACCCGTAGTTTAAAATAAATAACAAGTAATTTAATGTGCAAAAGAGAGCAAGTAGAAAGGTGGAATAAGCACATTTTACATCTACTTGCGTAAGTAAAAGGGTTCTCAAATTGTTTGTAATGTGTCTCTAATGATTTCCCCAGAACCCAACATTCCAACATTTTTCATATATAACATATTTATTTTGTAATCAAATATTAATATTTGTATGAGTGTATATATATAAATATCTATATTATCAAATAGACTAGATATCATCACTGTGGATTTTGACGATGTGGAAGATGAATTTGGATTGACTTAAATCTCAAATCTAATGGGTATTCATTTTCTATCAACATAACTTTTGATTGGGACTCTCCAATTTCAACTTCAATTGTCTTAGATGCGACCTTAGATCTAGGTATGGATGATCTAGATGTAGAATCGCCAAGTCTGTTGGCGAAAGTAAAACTCAAGCGGTGAAGAAGCCTACAAATGGCTCTTCCGTCTCGCCCTCTAGTTGGAAGGACGGTCCAGTAGAGGGATAGGTCTACTCCCAAACTACGCCACTGAGACGGGTGAGAGAGACTCTCTAGAAAAGTCGCTCTAGAAACCTTCCCGACTAGAACGGGCGAACGAGCTCGTACGTAAAACTGAAAACCAAGGATCCCCCGCCTGGGTATCCTAAAAGACAGGGTCAGCGGAACTGGTCTAAAATCAGGATTCCAACGAGGCGTAAAAACACTGCGAGCTCGCGTAAAAACCGAAAAGGGACTGGGAACCTAGACCCGCGCACTTGGCGGCCGCTGCCCTAACTGGGCTTCCTTTCCTCCGCCCAGTTGAGGGTCACCGCGCCCTCGCACGGTCAGGTGTAGAAGTCACCATGACCGACAATATTAATTGTCATAACTAATCCATAGTGTATTTCTTGATTCCTCATTCTATTCTAACCCCTTTCTATGGTCAACATTACAGTTCTAGATATGGTATTCACCTATTAATAATGATTCATACTTAGAAGATTAATTGGGAGATTAATGGTTATCTTGATCACAAAAAAATCCATAAGTAATTGAATTAACTTTTAAGAATAGGTGAACCTTAGAACATTAATATCTTATTATTTGATTAGTAATATTCTAGGACTTAATTTACTATCTCGAAATGAAACTTATTTTACCTTTGATCTCTATTGGACCTTAATTGTGGTCCAGTACCCACCACATTCTAACATGTTAATATTTATGAAGAGCCTTAGGTTCATTTAAGCAACTACCCTAACCAGATAGATGTAATAAGTATGAAATACCCCTACATCCCTTGCTATCCTTTTTTTTAGTTAAAGCTTTTCTTTGAAAAAAAATTATCTACATTTCTACCCAAGTTATTCCAGCTTCTGTATGGTGCTTCATGCTAGATATGGTATCAACTGTAAAAATATCTGGTGATCCATAGATGAAGATATAGTATTTCCAACGATAGAGAAAACTTCCACTCACTAAAGCTTACAAATTTAGTAAATGTTCCTTTTCAGTGCAAGCAAAGGACGAATTCCTCAGAAAGCATCAAGAAAATTCCCCATGAAACAGATAGCTCCATTACAGACAAGTATTTTTAGTGATAAATCAAATTTCTATTTTAAGATGCAACTTCCCAGAGATAGGTTACCCAGTATGTGAGACCATATAGAGATTACCTTATACTTACGTAGTAATAAAATTTTCAATTGGCAGAAGTTAAAACATTCTGCAACACCTAAACCTGTAGAACAATGAAAAGGTCCTACGGTCCTCTTGAAACTGACCATCAATATACTTAGAAATCCATCAATGATATCATGCGTGGAAATGTAATATGTGCATTTTTTTATTTTTATTTATTTTTTTTAGCAGAAGATATTTTCCAATTTCTTCCAAGGTGCTACTCAATTTCTCGGATCTAAAATTATACACGGGAGATTAAATGTAAAACACATGCAAATCCAACACCATATTCAATGATTGATTAATAATCCTAATGCACTACCCATTATATATGTGTATGTATTCATTTAACAGAGAATAACAGAACATGTCATTGCAATTTTGTGGAATAACATCCAGCTTCTTTTTCAACCGAATCAATTAGTCATTGATTTAGAAAGAGTACTTAGAAAATGAATATGTGTAGAATCAAAAGAGAGGGAGATCTTTTCATGCATGACAGCAAAGAAGGGGTAGGGGTTGTACCTTGATCTTCAAATCAAGCAAAGGGGCTCTCAACAGTTACTCATTGAAGGCTCCAGAGGGTTGATTAGCTGCCACCCAACAACTTTAATGGAGAACGACAACTGCAGTTGCTGCAGTTCCAGGCATCAGATGCATGCAGCAACTTAAACAGGAAGAAGAAGTTGCCTCTTCTTGGAAATGGCAGCAAAGATCTGAGAGAATTTGGGGCCTTCCTTCGTTGGAAGGGTTGGGAAAAAAAAGGCGTTGGAAGACTAATAACAAAGAGAAGCTGTGATATAAATAAGGAGAAAGGAGTCTCCTTTGATTGACAAGTGGAGAGCAATATAAATCCAAGTGGAGGGAAAAAGAAAAGGGCAAGTGGAGGGAAAAAATAGGTGGCTGCTAAAAAAAATTTCATTTTTATATATAAAATTTTTATACAAACAGAAGACAGTGGTTACATATCTGAAATTAAAAAAATTATTATTATTATTTGACATACTTATAACGAACCGTATGCGAACCTCGGCTCTCGGATTTTAACGCGAAATATCTTGAATTGATCGTCTCAAAATGACGGTCAATATGAGTATAATATTGCTATACTTCCGATCGGGTTTGAATACCCGAGATTTTCGGATATGATTTTTGTTTAAGATTAAATTTTGTGATTTAAAAATATCAAACGACCTCCGATTGACGCACGGTCAATTCCATTGGTTTTGTATCATCGAATCGGATCTAATGGCGGTCTCGGTTCGTTTCACGGTTTCCGAATTTGCGTCGCGGCTTTTTACGGCACGCTTTACGAAGCGACCGATTTTTGGTCGATTTCACCCGAAGGACTTTTGATTCACGTTCAATTAATCGTTTTAAGTTGTTTGGTATTGACCAACAACTTTATTGGGTTCATCGGACCCAAACCGGGTCGAGTTCGGGTTCGATTGGAAACCGGGTGTTACAAATATAAAAACCTCAAAGGGAGTCTCGTCCTCGAGACTCGAGTCAAGGTCATCATGTATCTTGTTTGAATCACATATGGCCATAAAAACCTCAAAGGGTTTTGAACCTATAAAAAACTCAAAGAGAAAACAAGCCATATATTTTAACATATATCTTAAAGCTTGTTTTGATTTTTACCTCAGAAAAGTTGCGGGTATCGTGCCCGCATGTCGGCTTTGGTTTCCCATGTCGCCTCTTCGACTCCGTGACGGTGCCACAAAACCTTGACCAATGGAATCTCTTTGCTGCGAAGCTTCTTCACAGCACGATCAAGTATCTGGACTGGCTTCTCCTCATAAGTCAGATCCGGCTCTACATCGAGATTCTCGTAACTGATAATGTATCGAGGATCGTGCACATACTTCCTCAAGTTGGATACATGAAAGACATCATGGATAGCTGAAAGATGTGGAGGAAGGGCTACTCGATATGCCATTTTCCCCACTCTAGCAAGAATCTCGAACGATCCAACAAATCGTGGCGCCAACTTGCCACGAACACCAAATCCCTGTACTCCCTTCATGGGAGATACTCGCAAAAATACCCAATCTCCGACCTGGAACCCTAAGATACTTTTTGGGGTTGGAAATTGCCTGGAATGCACAGGGTCTGGTGATGATCCAAAGGAAGTACATTACAGATTTTTTGACTGAAATGGGCATGGTTGGATGCAGACCATCGAGTATTCCCATGGATCCAAGCATGAAGCTGTATAATGATGACACTGCTGAAGTAGACAAGAGGAGATATAGAGAAATGGTGGGTAAGTTCCTTTATATTACCATAACTCGACCCGATATTACCTTTGCAGTAAGCCGGGTGAGTCAATTTATGGAGCAGCCAAGACAAGTTCATATGGATGCCATATACATGATACTGAGGTATCTAAAGTCTTCTCCAGGTTAAGGGTTGCTATTTCGAAAGGGCACAGATTTATCTATTTCAGCATGTGCAGATGCCGATTATGCAGGATGCCATAAGGATCGAAAGTCGACCTCAGGATCTGTTGTCTTTGTTGGGAGCTCTCTGGTTTCTTGGAAAAGCAAGAAGCAAACTGTTGTGGCAAGGTCCAGTGCTGAATTTGAATATAACGCCATGGCGCAAGCAAGCACTGAGATGATGTGGGTTCGATCTGTGCTAGAGGATTTCCATGTAGTCGTACCTTTACCTATGCATCTTCAGTGTGAGAATCAGGTAGCATTGTTTATTGCCAACAATCTAGCATTCCATGAAAGAACAAAGCATATTGAAGTTGACTGCCACTACACTAGAGACTTGATCCAGAGAGGCTTGATATCTACATCTCACGTGAGCTCAGGGGATCAGACTGCTGACGTACTCACCAAGCCGTTGCTCAGAGGACCCTTCCAGAGATGTTCTTCCAAGCTGAGCATGATAGACATCTATGCTCCACCTTGAGAGGGAGTGTAGAGACCGATATTATTATATGTTATGTACCTTTTCATAATTTCTTATTGTTCTCTAGACTAGTTTGTATTTTACCCATGAGGTCTCTCCTTATATAAGAGAGCCTAGGGTTCCCTTGAATATAGAAAGCTCATTTTTCCCAACAGTTATTGAGATAAATGATGTGAATATTACCCAACAAAATTATGCCTTGGTGTGCTAGACATACGAGAAGCCAACTTGTTTTTTTAACAAATGTTGGCTATCCATGAATTTGCAACACATTGAGGGTGTGCACATAATAATTGTGCAGTTAATGACCATCGTACTGGCATGATCTCCCGCTCCTTGGTGGACAATGAATCGTGGGGACATGTGGTGTGTCCTCTCATGAAGACCAGAGAAGAGAGCACCATCTTTATTCTTCCCATTGCCAATGTGTAATCGACCAGTCAGAGAAGACAACCTCATCAATGGTGCAAGTAGTGTTGCTAATTAGTGATTGTGATCATTGCTCCCATGAAAGTAATCAAATACTAGAGGATTCTTTATCTTTCTTGGCAAATACCATGATCAATTACTTTGATGAAGATGGTGGTTCATGCAATGCTATTGTCTTGGGCATGAGATCACTCATATCAATTTGATATATTACACAATGATGATATCTTAGGGGCATGGCTCAAACATTGATCTTGGCGTTGTTTCCAAATGCCCAAAAAAGGGGGAAATCTAAAATTGAGGTATCATTATTTTTTAGTCGGCAAATGAGATATAAATACACATTTGTTTGTTAAAATAGAGGTACAAATTAGATGTTTGGATTGTACCACATCATATATTGTATATCGAATATATATATATATATATATAATATAAAGTAAATTATGCAACTAATAAGGGAAAATATATTGCATTTACATGTAAAACGATCAACAAATTCAAAAGGCATATAATTTTTTTGATAAAGATGTCGAGTGGTAAATACTTACTTTGTTATTCATATTAACGAGAAGTTCTCACACGCATTGCTCATGCGTGTTACTTTAAACTATCTATATATCAACAACAATAACAATCTCGTGCAATTATAATTATTTTTTCTATTCAAATATTTTCAAAAATTAGGGGGGTCTCCCTTCAAAAATAGGGGTTTTGCTGACAGGGGAGAGCATGCTTGACATCGATATCGCTTAATTGAAGAAAAAAATTGGTGAAATTGGGTGAAGTTAACCCACGCTTACAGGTAATTGATAGCTCGAACTAGCATGATAAATCACTTATGTTGCGGGTAAATGCTCATTTCGACCAGCGTAATCTACCATACCCCTCTTCTGTACATTTCTGATCAATCACTATGTCTAACGCATATACCGAAAGTGACAAGGGTTTTGCAACCCCTTTCATATGGTCATCTGATAGTGTGAGCGTTTAAATCACGCACATAATCTCATTATTAGGACTATCTTACATTGGTAGTTGTTGTGGAAATGGGAACAGTTGGGCTCAATCTCACCATTTTTGAATGATAAAATGGGGTGTAACATTCTTAGTATGTTAAGATATTCGTGTTATCGGGTTCTTTCTATCTTGTTTATTTTTATTATCCTGTCTTTGTAATTTACCCATAGATCTTTTCTCCTATATAAGAGAGCTCTAGGGTTAGATAATAAGATGACTTTTCGTTTCTTTTTCCACATGGTATCAGAGCGACGGTCCTAGACCGGAGCCTGTGCCCTAAAACCTAGCCTCCGCCAAAATCCTTAGTCGTTGTGGGCCTCGAGGTCTCACACGCCGCCGCCCGGGTCCACGCGTTACCGCATGCGGGCTCTCTCACCGCCGCCCGTAGGTTCCAACCTCGGCTGCGCCGCCGAAGGTCTCTCCCCGCTGCCGAAGGCGTCACCTGCCGCTGCCGAAGGCTGATCGGCCGCCGCTGAAGGTCCAAGCACCGCCACCCATGCATCCGTGCGTCCTCGCATCACCCTCCCGCGGATCCTTGGATACTTAGGGTGTAAAGTGCACATCTAGAAACACCCTAGTTACCCCGAGGAACATCAGAAGAATGGAAGAGGTTGTAGTATGAGTCTACACCCACAACCATCTTCCAGTATGTCAGTGTAGACGTTGGTATCTACTGTTGCTAGACCAGTCTTGAAGATAGTTGTCATCATGACCGACAACAAGGTGGATGTACCATCCCTGGGTGCCTTCAAAGGTCCAGCACTCATTGTCAAAATGGATGGAACCAACTATGAACTATGAGCCATGCAGTTCATGAGTTTGATGCAATGTAATGGTAAGAAGCACATCCTCACAACAGAGGAGCCATGTGACAATACTGGGACAAATGCCTCATGGGAGACGGATGATGCGTATGCTCGTGTATGGCTATCTGGGACCGTATCCATGGAGATAGACAATGATATACTAAGTCATCCTACTACAAAGGCTATGTGGGACATTCTTGCCGCGACTTATTCTCCAGCAAAGAATGAGTCTAAGATACTCCAACTCTAGCATGATATCTTCACATCAAAGCAAAATGGTCACCCTCTTCACACCCTCTATACTTCTTTGAGGGGTATGTTCGAGAAGTTACATGGTTACATACCTTTGACTGCTACACCAGAGCAGCTCAAGGCTTATAGAGACTCCGTGATGACTGGGGTATTTCTAGCAGCCCTGGATCCAGAGTATGTTGCAGATCGTGCCCAGATACTCACTGATGCTACCATACCTCCTATGGAGGAGGCGTATCAAATATTGGGCAGACTATCCATATCCTTTGTAGTACCTGACAGCACCATACATCTTCAGCTATGGCGGCTTCACGTGGTAGAGGTAGCCATATAGTATATCGTGGCCGGGGAAGCTCCAACCACGGTAGAGGAGGCGGTGGTCGGGGTCGACCATGCACCTTCTGCCATAGGACATGCCATTCTGAGGAAACCTGCTATTTTAAGCATGGGTTTCCTGCATCAGCCTTGGTTTCAGAAGCTCTCAGAATTGATTGAACAGAAGGGGTTTGCCAGATCTACTATAGATCATACTCTCTTTGTAAAGAGAGACCATCGAGGTATTGTGGTCATCTTGGTTTATGTTGATGACATTGTTATCACTGGCAGTGATGCACAGAGAATTCAAGCAGCAAAGGATTTCCTTGGACATGAGTTTGTTACCAAGGACTTGGGTACGCTTCGTTACTTCCTTGGACTAGAATTTGCACGAAATCAGCAGGGTATGGTTATGACACAAAGGAAGTATATTACTGATCTTCTATCTGAGACAGGAATGACAGGATGTAGACCATCTACTACCCCGATGGATCCTAATGCGAATCTTCATGATGACGGATCTGAGGAGGCGGACGAGACGCTACAAAGAACTGGTAGGGTGTGCAGATGCCGATTATGCTGGATGTCCTAATGACCGGAAGTCTACTTCAGGCTTTATTGTGTTTGTTGGCAGCTCACTAGTCTCATGGAAGAGTAAGAAACAAATCGTTGTTGCTCGATCCAGTGCAGAATCAGAATATAGGGCTATGGCTCAATGTAGTACTGAGATGATGTGGGTCAAGTCTGTCCTAACCGATTTAATGATTGAAGTACCTCTTCCTATGCATCTCAAATGTGATAATCAGACAACTTTATTTATATCTAATAATCTAGCATTTCATGAAAGAACAAAGCACATCGACGTAGACTGTCACTACACTCTTAATTTGATCCAGAAAGGGATTATTTTAACATCTTAGTTGCGTCAGGGGATCAGATTGCAGACATGTTTATTAAGGCTCTGGCTAGAGGTCCTTTTCATCACTGTTGTTCCAAGATGAGCAAGATAGATATATATGCTCCAGCTTGAGGGGGAGAGTTAAGATATTCGTGTTATCGGATTCTTTCTATCTTGTTTATTTTTATTGTCTTGTCTTTGTAATTTACCCATAGAGCTTTTCTCCTATATAAGAGAGCTCTAGGGTTAGATAATAAGTTGACTTTTCATTTCCCTTTCCACATAGTAGATGTTTACCATGCACAAAAAAGTCACAAGAAACACCAAAAAGCGGAGTGTAACACCCTTGGTAGATGTTAAAAAAGTCCCCTCGGAAGCTGACATCTCTTAGAGTCGATGACACGACCTGAATTATCTACTCTGCTACTCAGCGTTTACAAAGATACCACAACCGATCAGTAGGAATAAAAGCGCTCACCTAATAAGGGCCATCCTTGCCAACACAAATCATGAGGTCTGGATCTATTAAGTCACTAGTAAGATGCATGATATAAGCCAAGAGAGATAATTGTGGCTAGTTACTATAGAGCTCTCAAACCCAAATGAGAGGATTTAGATTATTCTGCCAATTAGGACTTGGAATCTTTAAAGGATCTGAAACACTTTGACACAACAAGGCATGTGAGAATGTTTAGAGCTAGAATCTCAACTTATACAAGTTTTTCTTAATAGAGGATATCAATTACCAAATCCAAGTAGAGGATAATAAGATGCTGACTAAGAGCATCAAGTCCACTAACTCCCAAGTTGATACTATGAAGCATAGTGCCTACGTGATTCATGGAGTTAAAGGCAAGACCACCAAGTGGAGGTCAAGCAAGAAGTGTAACCATTGTGGCAAGCCTGCCACAACGTGAACATTTGTTGGGATTTTTTTTTGAAAAGGAACAATAGTTGGGATCTTCACATTAATAAGAATCCTTGGAAAATGAAGAGAGGGGCGGTCATCTAGATACTCCCATTTACATAAGTATGTAGTTATTGTCACGACGAACTCTGACATGGCTCAGGGAGGGTGATGCTAGGACAAAGTTTTTCGATACCATAGCTAGTAGTAGACAAAAGGAATTTTATTCATTCACTTTTGGTCTGGTGGTAGTGCAGTGTGTCTACCACCCAAAAGACTGGAGTTGAAACCCCCCTTGTGGGGGTTGCGTTAGGTAACCGACAACCAACGTAAAAAATAGTCGGATCCTTCAACATGTATTTGAGCAAGAATCCATGGCCGACCCTACTTAAAGTTGGAGAAGGCTTCATCGTTATAGCCAGTAGTAGGTGGAAGGAATTTTATTCATTCACTTTTTGTGAATAGCTCCAAGGTGGAGGGTGACATGGAGGTGGGTTGGGTCCTAGTGGAGCACTTTCATAGTTTAAGCAAGAAGATTCCAATTCATGGTTGGAGGTGACTTGGTACTAACGTGTCTATTTTGTCATAAAGGCAAGCAAATGGTTTGATTTGGAAGTTTAAGTTAAAAGAGGTTCGTGAAGCATTTTTTTCAGCTGACTATTGATAGTTGCATTGTTATGTATATTATTGCCGCAAAGGTGCTCGTCGAGAGGTGATGTCTTGTTATGGATGATACTAAATCTTTTTTTGAGACGACTTTCATTCCAGATAGATAGATAGATAATGTGCGATCTTGTGATGAATACGAAGATTGTGTCTAACTGGAAGCAACATCAAGTGAAAATGATCCTTCAGAAAGTTGATTTTTCTGAAGCTTACAGTTATGCGGATTAATGCTTCATATAGGCCTCATTACATGACATCAAATTTCAGCGAATTTCGATCAAATTTCTATTTTGATAGGTGATAAAAAAAATTGACCAAAATGGCTGATATATGTGCCTTGAGGGGAGGGTGGGGTGGGGGGTTGATCGAAATATCATTTCTGTAGGTTACTGATATTGTGACCGAAACCAATATTTAAAACCTTGCTTCACTAGTGAAACGTGGATTTCTAGATACTTGTATGGCTTGGACAAAATATTTTTATATTTTAGTTTGGTGAATATCATAGCGAAGGGTGGATATTATCAACCTCAAGTAGGTCATGCATGGTTGTCCGCTTACCCCTTTTCTCATCATTATTGTAATACATGCATTGGCATGCATGGTTGGTTAGGGTGTTCAGATAAGTATTGGTGTTATGTATATGCTTAATGATATCTTGGTCACAATGCTTAAATATAAAAAAGACACCATCTTTTTTTATCGAGGATAGGGAAGGGAGGTTAAAGGGATGTATATAATGCTAGATGTTTTTGGAGTATCTAGCCTTGGTATCAATCATGCAAAACCCATGTTCGATGTGTACGATCTTTCTGATTTGGAGATTGTAGATTGTAATTGGCAGCCTGCTACACCTCATAGAAGCTTACTGGTGTCATACTTGAAGTTTCCATTTTCTTACAATTATCTTCGATCCGAGGATTGATTTCCATTGGTTTGTCTTGCAATAGGGCTTTTTGTCTTTCTGAAAGAGGAAGTATGGTGCTACTTAAAATCGCTCTCTCTGCTATACCAATGTTCTTTATTTCCACGAGACTCTTGTCAATGTAATCCGTTATTGTCTCAAAGCTATTATGAGGACTTTATTTTGGAGTTTCTCGGGTGGATTGCTTGTGGTGGATATAACTCATGGATGAGGATTCAGTGACACTTCCCAAGGATGATGGTGGTTTTTTGATTCCGCGGCTAAATGAGATAAATCAAGCCTTTATGGTTAAATGGATCTCTAGACTCTCGAGTAGCGGTGAAAACCCATTGTACAGATTAATCAGAGGCATTTATGGAATTCCCTCGTAATTTTGCTTCCGCACATTTGAGCCATGTGCCTGCATCTTTCTATAAAGGCGTTTGTTCTATTCTCCCCAAGATTTTTCTCAAATTCGTCCATTGTTGATTAATTATTGTTCTTTCTGGATTGATGATTGCTATATTGTTGGTTCCTTAAGCTCTCATTTCACACACCTTTTTGTTTTGGCATTAAAAAGTAGTATACTCGTTTGTAAGGCTTGAACTAATTAGACGTAGGTTATCAATTTAATTTCACGTAGTGTGGACATGCACTTC
The DNA here is from genome assembly GCA_037367405.1 of Ottelia alismoides. NCBI lineage: Eukaryota > Viridiplantae > Streptophyta > Magnoliopsida > Alismatales > Hydrocharitaceae > Ottelia > Ottelia alismoides. Next base: position 123,863 of record JAZKJV010010489.1, on the reverse strand, counting down.
TTATGGTCAGCTAGGTTTAGATGTGTCTTCCCACATCAATGGATCATATGGATGAAGAGATATGCCAACACTACCTCATATCTGGTACTGGTGAATTGGCGGCCTAAAGGTGGTTTCTTCCAACACAGAGAGGTGTGAGGCAGGGGTCTCATTGGCATCTCTCCTTTTTTATGTGGGTTGCAAATGTGCTTCCATGTATAGTAAATCAAGTAGTGTCGTGAAGTATCAAAGCAGGTTTTTCCTCAGGGGGTAATTCCATTATGATCCTCTAGTATGCTCCCGACACCATTTTCTTTGAGGGGGAGTTATAGAGGTGAGGGGTATGGTGGTGAAGCTATAGATTTTTTATGAGCTATCGGGGTTGAAGATCAACAGGGGGGAGTCCAGCATAGTCCCCATTCAGCATGGTTGTCCAGGAGGTGGAGGAGTGTGTGAGGGAGTTGGCGTACCCTTGTGGTACACTACCAATAAGGTATCTTGGGCTACCTCTCGGCAATGGTTGACTTCTCTCAGACTGGTTGTCGATGGTTGAAAAGTTAGAGGAAACTAGGAGGGTGGAAGAGTTTGTTATTTTCATGTGGTGGTGCCTGGTTTTGGAGAAGGCAATGCTTACGGACTTTCTTTTTTCATGTCCTCTAACTTGCTTCTGGGGGGAATACGATGCAGATTAAGATGACTATGAGAGGATTCTTCTAGGGAAAGACAAACTAGGATGGTCGTGGTTTGCATGTGGTTGACTGGGAGACGATTACTCAGAAGGTCTTAGTATTCGAAGGCTGGAAGAGATGGATCAATCGTTACTGATGAAGTGGGTTGCGAGAATCTGGGGTAATACTAATGACACCCATTTATGGTTAATCTGTAGAATTTACGGTATTAGTGTACATGTTTTGGAGAACATACGATCATTGTGTTTTAAGACAACCTTTTAGAAGGGTATGTAAACGGAACTTCTTCCAGATTTTCCTTGTTTCTTTTGGCAGAGACTTGGAGATGGCCACACCTACAACTTCTCTTTCTAGAATGATAATTGAACGGATGGTAGGTGTCTGGCTGCTCGTTTCCCCCAACTGTACTCAATAGCTGCATTTAGAGATGTACATATATTCGACATTTGAGTGATATGGACTTTCTCTACAGACTTCTCAGAAAATCGCAACTGAAATTTCCTTGGTCTAATAAAGGCATAAGATTTGGTTGATGGTTCCTCTGCTAGCAGGGATCACTGAGTGTAGAGAGATGGAGAGTTCTCTTCGAAGAAGTCATACAAGTTGTTGATTAGTACAATAGTCACTATCTGAATAGATGATTGTTGGTTGTATGATGATTTGGGACCAGAGGATTCCATCGCATATAAAGGTGTTCCTTTAGTTGTCGTATGGTAAAGTCCTCACCAAACATAGGCGGTCACGTATTTTTTCCCCAGAGGACATCTCTTGCATGATTTGTACATTTGAGGTAGAATCGTTGATCACTTATTTAGTAGTTACGTGAAGGCGACAGAGGTTTGGCTGGTTATGGAGACCACGTGTTTGGATTGTAGCAACATTGTCCCCTTTCTGGGAATCTCCTTTCAACTCCTGTTTCCACAAGAACACAGAGATATTCAGATTGATTGCGATAATTTGGGCGCTAAGGCTAGCACAGAATGATATTGTATTTCGCTCTGGCGATCATATGTTGAGGACGTGCTTCATCATGCAGGGTGTTAAAGACGGTCCAAACATGCAATCAACCACAAGCAATCAACCACAAAGAACATGCACTATTTTACGTGGAAAAATTCCATGGTGTAGTGGAGAAAAAATCATGGGCAAAGAGAGCACTATGAGAAAAAACAGGAGTACAAATACAAGAAACCTAGGAGGCGGTGACTCTCCCGGAATGAGACTCTCTGATAACCCATGCCTTAAACCAACAATACATATATATGGGTAATCAGTAAATAGATGCGAGTTGGATCCAAAAATACGTACCAAGATCCATTGACAAAATATACTCATTCGCAACCGAGTCGGTGCTTCAAGTCTTCTTTCTACACACAGACTCTCCCCGAGTTCTAGATTTTATAATGAATTAAACTTTTATTGATCTACCAATATCTATTAAGTGGGAAGATCATCATCGATCCTCCATTAATTTTGCCCACTGTAATTTCATTTTCACCCTTCCAATCAAAATCTAATTCCACTCGTATCCTATTATCAACAAGTTCCCTGCCCTAACTCTGTCACAATATTTGTCTAATTTCTAATGCTTATAAAGATTTAATTACCTTTTGTAATTATTGTTTGTAATTGAAAAATAATTTTATAATCATTTATGCAACACGACATAGATAGGGTTGTTATTTCTTAACTAAAAATATTAAACGAACATAAAAAGACCTACTTCATTGAACGTAAGGTTTTCTAACATTTGGACTAAGATTAGATAACCAGACTACTGAGTAAAGTCACTAAAATCCAAGCATGTCTATTCATTCCCTTGGAATGGATGCATCATGGTATACAATCGATTAGGATCACATCACCCTCGATTATTCCCAACACTCGTACATCCTACATATTGAAAGATTGTGATTAAACCCAAAGTTTGGATCTCATTTGAATTTTACCCTTATGGATTTTATCGACAAGTTTCTCATTTAATCATTGGGAGTTCGGTATATATCATATGCTTTCCCAAAGCATATAGCATACCTTCAAATCCAATCTCATTTCCAAAACAGAACGACTAACCTTGGAATTTAGTTTATTCTAATATCTCATGAGTGAGCTCATGTCTTCCGGGTCAGTAATGAACATGCATGATCTATTTAAGAGATCACAGTACTCATATGCCCTTATATGTATACTAGTGCATCGGTGTATACCTTGATTAGGTAATCAATCTATTGGTCTCTCAAATGTACATACTCAGACATATTTGGCCTTTATTCAACCTCAACGTTTCATGTGTAACCATATCATTATCTATTTCTAAAATATGCATTCGAACGTAGATGTAGATTTTGACTGATATGAAAAAGGTATTATCATATTCTTAAAACAAATACAAATATAACGTAAATGTAGATGAGGTACAAATAATAGCAAAAATACTTTATATATATTAGATTAATTATACATTTATTTGATGATCTGCATATAGTAGATGTATTTCTTTTATAACAATCATATCAAATAAAAAAGAATACGTAAAATTATGTTACATATAGTTATAAAATAATAACTAAAATAGATATACGATATAGATATTTATAAATATGAATATAAAGTGGTGTGTGCTTCAATAACGATTTAAAACAAATACAAATGCAAATATTAAAATTTATATAAAATCAATACAATAACGAGTCAGTTATTGATATATCCATATCCACTTACATCAAAAGTATGCATAATTTATTATGTTATAAAATATAAATTACATAAGAGCCCCTAAACTATACAACTAATTTTCATAATATACTTGAACTTCAAAAAGTAAAAATATGATACAAGATCTTCATATTTATTTCAATGTATTTTTGAATCGAAGGAATTAAGATGATCATTTTATCATTCTAGCTTAAATCGCATAAGTAAAAATCTAAAAGAAATTTTAAAAATCATGTACAACATTACAACTTTTTTAAAGTTCATGTATGTTAGTGAATTAGGTGTGCATATTAAGTATTTTGTGTAATTTACGTATAGTTATATCAGGTGTGTAGTGTAATCTAATGGGACAGACACTTGCATCCTCTCCCCTTTTTTGCCCAAAAAAAACTTTTTCAAAACAAGAATTGATGGAGATTTTGAAGATGACATAGGGTATTGGGCAAGTAAATTGATGCAAGCACAAATTAGGGAAATAATTTATTATTCATCAATTTATGGGTCCATCATTTTATTTATTGAGTCATGTTGAGAGTTATCTTCTTATTTCTTATGTATTTTCCTATTTCTTTTGCCTCTAGTATGTAATTTAACCTGCGGGGTTTCTCCTCTCTATATAAGAGAACCCTATTGCATAATGAATAAACAAATTATTATTCTCTTTGCACATGGTATCCGAGTGACGATCCTCGACCAGGGATTTGAAACCCTAGACCCTTCTCCACACCCTCCAGCCCTCCCTTTGTCTACGCTTACTTGTTGCTACATCTGTCATCGAGTCCCCTCACCTTCCAGCGATCACTTGTTACCACGCAGATCCACCTGCAGCACCGCAATGCTTCATCCCCCATGTGGAGCCCTTAGTGGCCCCTCCCGTGCAACTTCTTAAACATACCCCTTAAAATATGTAAAGGGTATGGAGAGGGCGACCATTTTGCTTAGACGTGAAGATGTCGTGTTGAAGTTGCAGAATCTTCAACTCGTTCTTTGCTGGAGAGTATGTAGCAACGAGAATGTCCAACATAGCTTTGGACGTGGGCTGACTCAATTTATTATTGGTTATCTCCATGGGTATCGTCTCAGAAAGCCACACATGTGCATAGGCGTCATCTGCCTCTCATGAGGCGTTAACCCCGATCTTGACAACATGCTCCTCCTGTTTGAGAATATGCTTCTTGCCATTGCATTGCATTAGACTCATGAACTGCATGGCCCACAATTCATTGTTGCTTCCATCCATCTTCACGATGGGTGCTGGACCTTTGAAGTCACTCAGGGATGGAACATCTGCTTTTTTTTTGACATGATGACAAAGATCTTCAAGTCTGGGGTTGCAAACTGGAATAACTATGACGATACAGACATGTAGGAAGATAGTTGTGGGTGTAGACTCATGCCACAACATCTTCCATCAACAGAAAGTTCCTTTAGGTATCTAAGATGATTTTAAAAGATAAAAAACCACATCATAGGAACCAAAGACCTATTCGCGCCCACAAGGACCACGATGGAGCATCCCTCAGGAAGGGGGACCCTGCAATGCCCATTGCGCATGAGGGCGACGGCCACGGACTGCAGCCGCAGTGACAGCTTGTTAGGGTGATGGCGGCGACCTGTTAGGGTGGTGGTGGGTTGTTGCCACGCGAACTCTAAAGTTTTGATGGGGTTTGGATTCTAGTGCACAGGTTCCGATCTAGGACTGTCGCTCTGATACCATGTGGAAATGATTGAAATGAAAGGGATACAATTGTCGTAGCCCTAGAGCTCTTTTATACAGTAAAAAGGCTCTAAGGAAAAATTACATAAAGAGACAACTAAAATATAAAAAATTACAAGATAATAGTAAATAGATATAAATATCTCAACATGGTATACTAGTTTGATATTTCAAAAGTTGTCATGATAATAAAAAAAACTCAAAATTCATCATTTAAAACTTAGGGAGAGAATGAATGCATTTTTTTTACTTAAATAGGACGCTTAGCCATTTTTACTGTTAATAAATATTTCCATATCATTACTTGAATGTATAAAAAAGTACTTTTCTGTTCTACGTCATTATTCTTGAAAGAACAATCTAAAATGTAAAGATGTGAAGTGTCATAGTGATAATCAGACATCCCCAATCTAATATGTAAATATGTGGAGATATTAGCGAGATGTAGAGGAGCCTCTACTGTTCTATGTGATAAAAAAATTCCATTGAAAATTAAAGGAAAGTATTACAGTGCAGTCATGTGGCCTGCTATGCTCTATGGATCTGAATGTTGGGCTGTGGACCATATATATGTACAGAGGATGATTGTTACAGAAATGAAAGGTTGAGTTGTGGTCATACACGAAAAGATTGGATTCAAATGATGTGATTAGGAGGAAAGTTGATCTAGCTTTGATAAAGGATAAAATGAGAGAATCGTTTAAGGTGGTTTGACCATTTGCAAAAGAGGTTGGCTAATGCACCAGAAGAAGATGCGAGATTTGCGATGTTGAGCTGGATAAGAGAGGGAAGGAAAGGCCCAAAAAGTGTTGGAAAGAAACTATCGAAAGGGATCTTAGTTGTTTAGATTTATGTCTAAGAATGACCCTAATAGATCTGAATAGAGGGAAAGAATCCATGTAGCTACCCTACTTAATGCGGAGAAGGATTTGTTGTAGTTGTTGTCATCTTCAAATCGATGTTTGTTTTTAGTTGGATGTCTCCATTGGTAATAGAACCACATAGATCTAATAGCTGAAATCTTATCTTTACACCTGCAATGCTTTATTTGTGTTGAACCATACAAAGCCACACTTCAGGGTGTGGTTCAGAATAGTTATACATAAAAAGCTGAAAACCATGAGATGCCAAGCATGTGACTGGGCATAGGGATGAGCATTGGGCTGGGCCGGCCCAACCCAGCCCGAAGCCCAGCCCAAAAAGCCCGGCCCGGTCCAGGCCCAGATGAACATCGAGCTGGGCTTGGGACCAATATTTAGGCCTAAATTTTTTTTGGGTCGGGCTTCGCTCGGCCCAACCCGAACAGGGCCCGAACCATTCCCCACATCGTACACGTATGAAAACTCCCACCTATTTCATGTGTACTCTCTTCTTGTATCCTACCTTCATACAATGTTTACAAATCAAGAAAGTCGGGTGTGTGACATATGAGTTGATGATCATTGTATTTCAATTCAGAATTAATTTTCCTTAATTAATCTTTGGTTTAGATTCTGTTGGTTATTCTTGAATTTTTTAGTATTTATTTTTCAATCAGAATATTTTCTATTATTGAACCTTTACCCAATATGGGCCTTATGCCCATTCTTTAACATGTAGGGTCTGGTGCAGCTGTTGTTGTTAACTGGGTAAGTTTTTTTCACTCTTTCGATTTATATACATGTGAGATATTCATGGTATCTAGCATTGAGTGCAAGCGTGTAAAATGAGAAACCCTAGGATTTGGTAGAATTGTATTTTACCCGTTTCACAAGTATTATGGCATATATTTTAAATAATTTTGGCTTGTGTAACTTGAGTTGAGATTAACTTGAAACAAAAGACTCAAAGTCAATAATCTCTAATGGGTGGAGATCGGCCGGCCCGACCCAAGCCCGACCCATGCTCATCCCTAACTGGGCATCCACAATACGAATTGTTTTGTGTTGAATTGATTTTGCAATAATCATATTGTTGGAGTATTTGGTTGTGTGCTACTTGAGTTGTAGGTGGGTAAATAGATCACTCTAGGATCCATTTACTACATCATAGTGTTTAGTCCCACATCTACCAGTGGTGGGACTTGGAGGCTCTATGGAGGCAATATAAGGAGCCCCAGACCTTCTGTATCCATTGAGAAAGTTGAATGCAACTTATGACCCTTTAGGGCTTTCTCCCGTGGTTTCATCCTGCTCTTTAGGGAGTAGGGTTCCACGTAAAAATCTCGTCGTGTTCTTCATATTTTTATCTTTATTTCAGATACGCTTCCACATTCCTATTTTCTAACATGGTATCATAGTGGGTTCGATTCTTGAGGGTTTATTTCCATGTTATTTATTTTCGAGATTTTATTGTAACGGGTTTATTTTGAAAGATTTATTAAGATGTCTTGTTCCTTATCATGTTCTAAAGTTTGTTCAAGATATAGGGTATCCTCGAACCCTAGTTATGCACGGATGGTCATCAACATCAAGGGTTTCTCTGTAGATCGAGATCTTCTCTGCCTAGCCCCAGGCAGTCGTGATGATCCAGACTTTGATCATGTTTTTCTCTCTAGATGGGGCTTCTTCTTCCGCAACAAAAAAAATCCAGGTGGTGCTCCATCCTTGCTTCGAATAGGCAGAAGTGCTCCTGGCATCATCTTCAACAACCTTGCGCTCCAGTCGGCGGTCCAAGCATTCAAGTTGCATCACCTCGACTTGCACATACAAGAAGGCTGCATCCAGGCCGCAACTCGCGCTCCAATCACGAATTCACACTCCAGGCGACGCACATCTGGTGCTCAAGAGGCAGCAGCAACCCGAAGGTCGTGTTGTCATTCTCGACAACTGGTCCGTCGTGTCATGCGGCAATCTCCAACTCAAGGCAGCACGAGTTCAGAGCGTCGCAGCCTCACGTCTCTCCAGATCGGCAGTTGGCAGTTGCAGCCCTAACGAGCGGCTCTTTCCCCCTCGTACGAAACCCCCTCACGCGTAACCTCAGGCGAAGCTCCTTTCACTTCATGCACCCTCCTCCGGAGGAGCGGTGCAGTCCCGCACACAGGCAACTACCCCTCTCTCAGTGCTACCTCCATCTCGCGCAGGCAGGCGCGAGCCCCGGAGATATCTCTTGTCAGCGGCGAGAACTCCCTAGCAGCGCACCTCCACGTAATGCGAAGCTCCAGCATGTCGCACCTCACAATAGAGGCAACACAAAGCAGTCCTACTCTTCGACTTTGAGAGATTGGGAACCCTAGGCCGCTGGCTATAATTTTTTTTGTTGTTATTGAAAAAACTCAAGTGGGCTTCGGCGACTGGAAAAGGCCCAGAAAATTGAGGGGCCCTGACGTGCTAAAAAAAGAGGGAGTTGGACACAAAAAAAAGAGGACAGTACAATTTTGCAAAAAGGAAAAAGAAAACGGCACGTACAATAATAAAAGCTGTATGCAAGATTTTTTTGCAAAAAGGGGGGAAAATAGTAAAAAAATTGAAACGGCTCACTAAAAAAATGAGAGAAGAGTGGGATATTAAAAAATGAGAGATGAGTAGAGGATAATTCCCTTTGTCATGTGGACAAGGGTTTTCGTGTGGTATCATAAGGACTCCAGAGTAGAGTACCATTCTTTGTGCCAGATGGGAGAGACCCAGAGTTCTCCAGGTGGAGACTCATCCAATTGCAGTGACTCTGACGTGCACAATTTAGAGCACAAGCTCTCCGATGAGGAGATTCAGTTTGACTCACACTCCAGCCCGTTAGTCATCCTAACCTGCATGGCATGAGAAGCAACGTCCTCGACAGCAGCCGACAGTTGTACATGTTGAGATGATATTGTCTGCAAGGTTTAAAAAAACTAAAAACGGAACGAGGCGGTTTCCCTGGAATCGAGGCGAGGCGTAGCCTCGAGGCGGTCGAGGCGTAAGCCTCAGTTTACAAGGATAAATATATATAAAAACTACAATAAATATATACTAAATGAAATTATATATATTCTGACTAACATATGATATATATCATTATAAGATATGATAAAATTATAAAGATAAAAACACCGAAAGAAAGATATACAAATGTATGAGAATGCATCTGTCGGTTTTCATCAGAATTCTAACTATCTAGCCCAAGTTGAAGAACCAGTGTATGCACCCCTCCTGCCATAACATACCCCAACAAGACGGGGGTCTCGCTGCCCGGTCAGCGAGCCTGGGGGGGGGGTCTAGGGGGGGAGCAGGTGCGCTCCTCCCCGCAGGGGTGTGGGGGCAGCGCCCCCGGCGAAATTTTTTATTGAAGATTTTATTTCTATTCGGATATATGGATCTGTTTGTATAAGAATAGTACATGAACTCCCCTTGAATTCTATCTTGTTTGTCCTTTTCGACATATTGCATAGCTTATTGTGTAACAACTCCTTAAAATTAAGTTTACAAGTAATGCTTTAAATGATATTTGCATATTCGTATGTTTAATGGTATAACTTAAGAGTTTTAGACATAATTGGACATGTTTAATGGTAAATATGAACATGAAAGTGGCCAAATTTAAGCATTCATCTTGTATATTTATATCCTAAACAACTAGACCTTTATAAACATATGAAATTACTAATAGGATAAATGATTAACATAAAAAATAATTTGAAAATAAAAAAACACCTCAGTGACCGCCTCGCCTCCGCCTCGACCGCCTTGACCGCCTCGAACGCCTCGACCAACTGAGGCGTTCGCCTCTCAGAGGCCCCCTGAGGCGGCCGTTCTGGGGCGGTTTGAGGCCGCCACGCCTCGAGGCGTACGCCTCGTGCGCCTCGAGGTGCGTTTTTTTGAACCATGATTGTCTGTAGTGTCATGTAGCGTGAGTTGAGTTTCTTTCTATTTGTCCAAGTTCAGCATTGCATGCTCCAGCTTGAGGGAGAGTGTTGGAGTATTTGGTTGTGTGCTACTTGAGTTGTAGGTGGGTAAATGGATCACTCCAGGATCCATTTACCACATCATATTGTTTAGTCACACATCTACGAGTGGTGGGACTTGGAGGCTCTGTGGAGGATATGTAAGGAGCTCCATACCTAATGTATCCATTGAGAAAGTTGAATGCAACATATGGCCCCGTGAGGCCTTCTCCCGTGGCTTCATCCTGCTCCTTAGGGAGTAGGGTTCCACATAAAAATTCTGTTGTGTTCTTCATATTTTTATCTTTATTTCTGATACGCGTTTGCATTCCTATTTTCTAACATATATAGTCAAACTAAATGCCCATGCACAAGTGTTGTTCGATGTTATGGCATTCTCAAGCTTCACTTCAACTTGTTACAGAGGTAGATGATCCTTACATTATTAATTACAGTTTGCCAATGTCTCAGCTATTATGTGCAGTTAGTATTTGGTATTTTCAACGGAGATGTCTCTATAAACATTTGATATTATGTAAATAGGTATTCTACATATTCATGGATGCATCTCAAGAAATTAGCAACACTTGTATAAAAGGCGTTGGATTATGCTCCGTCTAGAAAGTCGCTAATAAGTCCAAAAATGGTCCACTTCGCACTTATGCGCCGATTGACAATCAATGTTTAGTGATTCCGAAACATTGTGTTGATCTTTATGTTGCCTATAAATTTAGAATTTGAATAGAAATGGAGTATAATATTTTATAATTTCTTTTCTTTAGAGGCAATTGCATCATGACCTTTTCACGGATTTATGAAAGTTATGACTACACCTGAGCCAAGCTGGATTTAAACATTGACATTGCGTGAATGGAGGGATATATATGTTAACAAATGATGTTTAAATTACCTGTAATGTCTGCAGTCGGCTTATCTATGTAGTAATAATATCGAACTCCCTTACGGCAAATGTAAACAAACCCTTCATATTATTCTACCTATTTTTCTTTCAAGTGGAATCTGACAGGTCCTTGTCTTTTTCATAAGAAGTGATACATTTGTCTGATTTGTCACATTTGTTTCACCAGGTCTTCTTCCCGAGTGTCACATTCGTAATGATACGGAACTGGAGGCTATATAAAGTAGGAAAATGTTTGGTTCTTATTGTAATGATACGGAACTGGAGGCTATATTTGATTGGCTATACGTAATGTGATTGCTTGTCCACGTAATATATTTCTTCCCATCAACTCTTGAAGACACATGCTTACATGTCATCTCCGGATTTATATACGAGCATATTTTGGAATCCATTATATCAAATACTAGTTTTTGCTTTCCTTGTCAAATAATGCAGTTACGCCTGTACTGAGGTCTTGTGATCTGTAACTATGCTATTCCATATAATCTTGAAAAACCATGGTTAGAAGTTTGTGAAAGGCATTGTTTTTGCCAATGGTTCTGACCGGTGTCTTATTTGTAATGCCAATGGAACTTACTTCCATACAATGGTTAATTCTCTGTAGTAAAGTTATATCTGTCCATGTAGGTACACGGAGCATTTGCTGGCTTCAGTGGCATCACAGTGGGGATCTGCAATACTCATTATGTGTATCTCCCCATTCCTGAAGTCATTGCAGAACCTAGACAGATCGATCCAAACAGCCGCATGTGGCATCGTTGCCTGATATCAACTGGTCAACCAGATTTCACATAGTTGAATACATTGGATCTATGATTATATTCATTTATTTGCATGTCCCACTGTAAGTTATTTTTGCTGGTCATGTGCAATACTAAAGCATCCTTTGGAAGGATGTTAGGGTGTCAGGGTTTTAAATAAGGATATCATATACTCATTGTTCTTTGTAACATAATGGGGATGTTAGGGTGTTAGGCTCATAGAAACACATTCTCAACCTATGAGAAGCTCTATATACAAAAAAATGTCCATATATCTTGCATGGAGAATCTGCAATAAACCGTGTGTATATGCACAAATACTGCCTAAAGGGTTTGGATCAAGCCGCTAATATAGAGACCTAGTGTGAGACTATTTAAACGGTAACCTTTGCATGACAACATGAAAATCCACTCACAAGGGATAAACATACAATTGTAAACATGAAAATTTATGCTATGAATGCAGTAAATTTAAACTACAACCTTAACATGACTGGAGAAAATCTTTTAACTGTCATCGTATGTAGAAAAAAAATCCCAGCCACAATTACAACTAACCAATCCACGTTTGAGTCACATAATGTATTTATCTAAGGTGCCGGGGTGTGAACTACATTGATATTTTCTTAGATTAACTCAAAAGAATCTATCAAAAATCAATAGATAAGGTTTAGAAACATGACTTATTTTCTTGTAATCTTTGTAGACTGCCTAATACTAAAATATAACCCTTTGAAAGATCATATCAAAACTTTAATCTGGATCAGACAGAGTGGAATCCCAACAGAGATAATAGCATCATGGCTCATGAGTTGTACATTCACATCACCACCACAGCACATCCTTATTTATATGGCTAACCATCCACAATAAAGCAAAGGCTGCGTTTATTACTCTGAAATAATGAACAGTTACATTTTGCGCCCTTCCAGGTGTTTACAATTGGAAAACATTGGAAACAGTAAGCAGCTCAGCATGTTGTCCAGAGACACACATGTTGGATTTCCAGCAGCCTTCTGCAATTAGTGTTCTTCAAGCCTCTCCTCGAGCAACAGTAGAGTCCCCATGTACAGACCTCAACAGGACAAGGTCATTTACGATCTTCATTGCCTCTGTTGCATTCACTGCTTCAAGCAGCACTCCGTCTTCCATTGCCCATCCTTTATTTTAAATCGGTATTGTCTGAGTTACTGCAGTCCACCATCTGTATGGGAGTTGTGACATATGTTTATCCTGCAACCCTGTACTGGATGCTTGGGTTGCAACAATGCCACTCAGCTGGGTCTTTACCTTCCCAATTCATGCCCCACTACCACCTCTTCCCAGACAATCAATTTCCTATCCTCTGTCCAGTACTACTTTAATGAAAAAATAAGTAGATAAACCTGAAAGATATCAAATAAAATCTAATAGCAGAAACTAGAAAGAAATGGAAGAAAATATAAAGCTAATTAAAATGAAATTTTGGGATACACAATGTTATCTGCTTAGGAGTTTCGAGGCTGCCAACACGTACCTTTAAGAAATGAAGGGTTCCGTTGCTGTTTCTCCAAAGAGGAAGAACAAATTGAAGTAGTTGTCTAAGTTGTGGCATCATTTTCAGATGGGTTGTTTTTTAAAATATTCTTTATACAGAAAATGACAAGATATAATAAGATAAAATCAATTGAGAGCAAATACCTTGCCTATTGTTTTCCCAAAGGCATCTTATATGCAATGAAAAATATTAACTAATGCAATTGTGTAATGAAAACCATAAGTTGACAAAATTGAAGCATGTCAAATAAAGTCCTCCAACAGTCACTAGAAAAATGTCCAGGAAAGCATTAAAAAAAATTAAAATTCAAAGTTTCCATTTCAAGGAATATTCGAATGGAACAATCATTGGAGAGTTTTAAAATAAAATGAAATTCAAAGTTTCCAAATCAAGGAATATTCGAATGGAACAATCACTGGAGAGTTTTAATGATTAACACCGATTTCTTCACAGTTGTAGAGAATGTCATGACAAAGATCATGCGATATAGGATAGATAAGAGAATAGTTTGTCCTATCTATTTCCCAAAGCTGTCATCTTTGAATTAAAATATAAGATGAAAAATTACCAAGATATCAAATAAGCTATATATGAAATGAATTCATTCTAAAAAACTGGTTTTATTACTGTTAGCTAAAAAAGAATGGATTTTTAATCAGCTCCAGCAAGGTGCATGCATGGTGATCATGGAAAATAGGGTGTGTTTCTAAAAGTTATTAGTCAAGTTTTTTTTTAAAAAAAGGCTAAGGAACGTCTATGTTTCGTAGAATATGATTTAATGATATGATTAGTGATTCCACCCTATTGGTAATTAGCAATTTTGAATCTACTGGTTACCGAATGTAGGTATTGCAGACGTTGGAAAAGGGTGCTAAGGCAACTCTATCAGCCTGGTAGCCGAAAGGGTACCAAACGACCAGCTTCTTACCTGCAAATAGAATAGCCAACTTACCTCCTTCAGGAGACTGAGCAGTAGAGATGATCTCCTGGATCGGATAGTGAATAGAAGGAAGCTCATCTAACTTGGTCAGCGAGGGATACTCCGTAACCGTCATCCTCATCCCACAACTCACCAACTCCCTTCCATCAGGTTTCCAAGCCAACCCCTGCACCGGCGAGCCAACATTCACAACAGAGTTCCGCATGGCCCCTGTATCAGCATCCCAGAATCTTATACCATGCTCGGCCTCGCTGCCACCGGAGGCCAAGAGACGCGCCCTGGTCGGGCACCATGCGAGTGCCTTGACAGCCGCCGGGCGGTCCTCGATCCTTTGAGTGAAGCGATTGGTCCTAAGATCCCATATATAGCTAGCGCCATCATGACCACCGCTGGCTAGCTTGCGGACGCCGCAACAAGAAGGGGACCAGCTGAGCGTGTATACCCCCCCCGGTGTGGCCCCTGTAGCTGAAGAGCGGATCAGCGCGAGGGCGATCCCTGATGTCGGTGTTGGTGATGAGCGCGTCAAACCCACCGGAGGTCAAGACGTTGCCGTCGTGCCAGGCGAGCGAACAGACGGGGGCAGAATGAAGCCCTGGGAAGGTCCTGAGGAGTCGTTGGCACGAGAAATCCCACAGCTGCACGTCGCCGTTATTCAATCCCACGGCTATGTGGTGGCGCTGCCGTTGCGTGCCGGTGTTCCGCGCGAGGCTGGTGATGGGCCCGGAATCGTGATCCACGGATAAGAGTCCCTGGACGGAGGAGGCGTCTTCCGTGGCGAGCAAGATGTGGTTCAGGACGGCGACCAGGAAGCGAGATGGATCATGACATGGGCCGTCCCAATCTATTAGATTGAGACGGTCGTCTTCGATGAGATGGGCGAGGGTGAAGCCGCACCCCGGGGCGAGAAGCCATCGGCGAGTGGCAGCGGGGCGTGGTATGTCCTCTTGGGTTTGTTCGCCGAAGAGGGCTCGCCAGAGGCGCTTCACGTAGAGGGAATCGCCGGCTTTCGGCTTCTCCGGGAGGGAGAAGTTGGCGTACGCCCGGCTGAACATCACCCTGTCCGCCATCACAAAGCTTCTTAGGGTTTTCGTTCCCACTTTAGTTTCCAGAGAGAGACAGCGCGCGCGCGAGAGAGACCGGTAAGTTGGGCGGCGTCGGTTTTTTTATAGGTAACGGCTTCCTTCTTTGGCGATTGCATTCTTATCCCCGTATTCCTACTTTATTGCATCATCCATCCATGGATTACATCTTTTTCCTTACCTTCGATACAAAAATCATAAATAGTTTTTGTTAGCGCCCATAATTACTAAATAAATTTGATATCGTGTTTTTTTTATTAGATTCATCTCATGCTCTAGACTTAGGGATGAAAACTGTCGGATGCGGATACGAATATAGGTTTAATCATATCCTTATCCATTTTAAAATACGAATACGAATGCGGATACGAATAAGATGTATGAGGTCTTAGACCCTCTCCTTCTTCTTCGATCACACCGCCAAGGCGGAGGGAGGTCTGATGGACCCAATGAGAAGGAGTTTAGGTGATGGAGTAGATACAATAGAGGTGCAATCGATGGCTCGAGTTGATATGGCTAATGGATGATTGGAGGTCTACTGGAGTTAGGTGTGTTAATTGAATCAAACCATTTGAATTCAATTATGGGTTGTTTGATAAATCTTCAAAAAAAGTTCGATAATAAAATGAATTTAATTTGAATTGTGAATTAACATGAATTCTTAGAATAATAATTTGATTTGATATCTATATGCATACATATATACATCCATATATATGTATTTGTATTTGTATTTGTATTTGTATGTATAATACATATGTACATGCATACAATGCATACATATATACATACACACATAACAACCTCGCCTTGGTTGATTCATATCATGCATGAATGTTCTCATGGATGGAGTTATAGCATAATTACTGCATCAAAAGGTTGGCATACATGTAATCCAACTTCGTTTGCAATTAAATAGACACAGAAAAATATATATGAACATGTACTAGCAAATATTATGACATGTAATTCACATTGAAAGATTTAACATTTACATTGTATTACTAAGATTAACATTGTAATTTAGTTTACTATAAATAATTAAGTGACTACTCTTAAACTTATTTTCATACATTGGCTCCACTAATAAGATTTATCATGTATAGACTCGACCAACGTTGTTTCCTTACTCCCAAGATACACCGGCGTGATTTGCCACTACATGATGTGTATATGCAATATTTTACCCTCGTAGAGTGGCCTAATCTCTTTCCTTCCCCATTTACAAGTTCGAGCCGAGCCCCTGCTCAATCTACCCAAAGCCCCAAAGGTTCATCACTCCCTTGGATTATTATCTTCATAGTAGTCCAAGTAGTCTTTTTAAGTAACCATATCCAATTTAGTTATCACTTTATAGTATTCATTAATTTTCTTGATTAACATTGGTAGAATATTATGCCATATATTAATTTAAGTTCAAGTGGTTCAACTCTGAAACACGTAAGTTGGGGAAGAGGTCCTCCATGCAGTTGTTATGCAAAGCATCTATGTTCTTGTCTCTAATTCTTGTTTTATCATGGTAATATTATTTTCGTTATCATGTCTTATAATGGAAAATAGAGCATGCAGTTCTTCCTTAGGTGTGATGGATCATGTGGGTGATGTGCGGCAATCGAGGAGATTGTTGAGCATCTTCTCTTTCGGTGCCCTATTACTAGGGAAGTTTGGGCTGCAACGCCTGTGGAGGGGGTTGTGACATTGGACTGGACTGAGTTTCGGAAGTCCCTCGATATCCTTGGTCGTGGTAACAGTCCAACCAAGGTATGGGTGGGTGTTGTCATATGGGCCATGTGGCTTGCAAGGAACAGTTCTATCTTCCGTGAAGAGCGAATGTATATGAAAAATACGATTGAGCATGGTAAGAGCTTAAATACCCTTTTGTCCATATAATTTTTTGTACTTGTTTATGATAGATGTATACAAGTTACTGGGCAGACGTTTTCTTGAAGTCACACCCTCTTTTTCCCGAAAGAATTGTAATCCGCAAATTTTGGCAGAAAAACAGTATCTTAATACTCAAGAAGACACATGTACAGCAGGGGAATTTACTAATATACATGTATATGTACATGTTACCAAAACACATTTACATTTTCCCTTTACCTTGAACCTCTTGGCCCCTACGACAAAAGCCTGATAGATGGATTTACACAGAATATATTGTTGTAGACGTGATATAAATTAGATAATTATACAAAGAAAATAGTAGGGAGGTTACTGCGTCAAAACTTTTAGAAGGGTCACCAGATTTGACCCTCTGCCTCAAGCTGTCCCAGTTATCAGTCTCTCCCGCTGATCTAATTTCTTGACGCCGAGAATGCCAATTAGAACTTGAATCCCGAAGAACGCGGAACATAAGTATGCAGCAATTGCAGGGGTCTAAAATGGTTGGCGTTAAATATGCGGTACCATGTCTATCAGCACAATCAACAAAATACTGATATAATTTTAATTGAAAGATGAAGTGCACATAGAACTGTGGGCTAATGGGGCCACACACAGATCAGTGTGAATTGTGAACTCCAGAAAATAAGTCAAAAAAGTCAATTCAGTTTCAGTTTAGCCATTTTGAATACCAGATATCTCCACATGGTGAATATTAAACGAAACATGTCGCACTGTCATATAGTAAGTTCGTCTTAAACGGAGAGTCTGAAAATTATTGCATGTACTACATTTTATAAACATTAGATGATACTAAAATGAAAAGTCCGAGTGTCAACATTTGGCTAAGCAGATTTTAATCTCTCTTCCAAACAAACATACGAGCAACCTATGCCTCAGTCGTACTTAAGCCAGCCAGAAATTAACATAAAGTTTATTTGTTTTTTGGCAAAGACGAGAATCATTTTGAAAGAAACTACTTACCCTTATGGAGTTGAGATACAAGATCGTCGCCAGATTTACTAAGCTTCCAGCAGCCACAGCCTGTTATCCATCAAAAAGTCCCAGTTACCACCATCTAAATCAACAACAAAGCCTTTTCCCACAGAAAGGATATTATTGGTTTTAAACAAAACATTAATTACAACGTTCATACAGTCCCAAGTTTGCCATGATTCAATGCACAGATAGGAAGATTCTAGGAAATCTTAACTTTTAGAAGGATTAAGAGATCAGAATTCAACTAACAAACAAGGGAGGTGAAGTCTGTGTGTGCAAGAGAGCAAAAAGGAAGCTGGGATAAATATTTTAAAGAAAGAAATTAGAGTTGTAGAAGCTACTAATGCACGAGATTGCAAAAATATACCATTCTCAAAAAAGATACAACTACAGGAATACTTTATTGTAATCTCTCAATAAATAAGGAGTAGGATGAAACCACAAGAGAAGGCCTCTAGTGCCGGATATTGTAATGTAATCTCTCAATAAATACAAAAGGTGTGGGGCTTCGTATATAGAAGCCCAAACAGACCAGAGTCTCACTTATATATGATGTGGGACTAAACAAGAGAGCATGGTAATTGGATCTTAGAGAGATCTAATTACCCATCTATTAGATACTCTAAACACTTCCCCTCAAGCCGGAGATGAGAAAGATACAACTTGAAATAAAAGAAAATATATGCAACGCATCTTCACTCGATACATCTTGAGAGAGAAGGGGGGATATCTGCTCAGAGTAGTCAGGACATGTCAGGAGTAGAGTCGTTGCGACAATCAAGACATTTCTATAGTAGAGTCGCCATAGGAAAACACCAACGTGGAGAGTAGTCACACAAGGAGGAAACATGTGCCGAAGTAGTTGATGCTCAAGAAAATGATTAGTGTGCAATAGTAGTATGGAGTGTCGGTCTTTATCGTAGTTGGGCAGCAGAAGTCTGAGACGATCCCGAGTAAAGAAGCGCATATGGAGTAGTTAATGTCGATGTCGAATGCCAAAAGTAGAGTTGTCGTCTCTTATACACAAATCTCTAGAGTTGGGCCCTATCCCATACATGAACCTTGAGAATGTCCTCTCCCATATCTTATGGGGACTTGGATTCGGATCTCTTGTATAGAATCACTGAAGATGAGATCGCCTTGTGACGAGCCAGGAGCATAAGATGATGGACACGATCAAAATCATGTAGATACATCTAAACTAGAAGAATATACCTTGCTTTCACTCCCCTTTTCTCCCATACTTGTCAAGTAAAGACATAAAAAATCAAGTTGGGAGAAAACAACATAAAACATGCAATTTTTTTGGCTTTGTCCCTTTTTTGTGAGTTGACCTTTTTTAATAAGACATATTTTTTCTCGGATTTCTTTTTTATAAGTCGCCCCCCCCCCCCCCCCACTTTTCTTTTTTCAATTCCTCTCATCCCCTTTTTAGGCCTTTTTTCTCGTAACAGTGGCCCATTTGGACCCAAAAGATTCACATCTTTTTTAGTACAATGCAGTAAACCAACTTAAATGGTTCGGTGGTAGTGTAGCGTGCCTAGCGGCCAAAAGAACATGGTTCATATCCCTCTTTGTGGGGGTTGCATTAGATAGTCGACAACAAGCGTAAAAATTGGTCAAATTTTTTAACATGGATTTGAGAAAGAATCCATATAGCTGGCCATATAAGATCCAAATACTAGCAATCTTTAGAGAAGAATCATATAAAGATCTAACCCAAGTGGGACCTTTTTTCATGGAATAGGGTTTGCAGGAAAGATCATCATGACCATAATGACCTATGTATAGCTTAATGTTCTTACTAAAGATCAGTGCTTTTTTACATACTATTAAATTAAGTTGATTTTTTAGGGCTTTCCTCCAAGGATCGTTATCGTTCAATTACATTTTCTTTTTGAAGTTTATCTTCATGCATTTGTTAAATATCGTGAAGTGTGTACTAGAAAACATGTTGTGGAAACGATGAGGCCGATTACGAATATAGTTGTCAAGGCTGCTAGACAAAAATGTTGTAATGCATGTTGCAGAGCAATAAAATACCAAACAACGACGAACACAATATTGGATAAGTGCAATTGCCATGCAACAACACAATTCGAGATTTGCAAGCACTAGTGGAGGCGAGCAGCCCAATCCTGCAAAGAATAGAATGCAAGGATGCAATGAAAGCGTCGATGTTAGCAAGATCGATGACTACGCGAGGAGGAGACATCACCCCGCAGTGCAAGATTGCTGAGTCGGTGTATGACTAGACAAAAATCCACATAGAAAGACACATGAATAGTGGCATAGGAGGGGCCGCAACTGCATGCCATGTGAATTCAATATGGACATGTAATTGAGTCGCCTCTTTGCGAGACTTTGAGTGGGTTCCTTCGAAACCTAGTTAAAAAATAAAGCAGAGAACTTATTTTGTACATATACGGGCTTTGAGTCCACAATCTTGTTTTATTTTAGTTTAAGTCTATCATTGGATCGAAGTATCTTTGTTATATGAAAAAGAAATATCAAAAAAGTAAAAAATATGAAACAAAATAGTGAAAATATCGATTAAAAAAAGATAAGTTGAAGAAAAAATTGAACAACGAAAAGATGGTATTATCCTTTTTTCCATGTTTTTGACAAGTATGGGAGAAAGGGGGTGGGGAGAATAGCGGTTGTCTGTGCATTTAAGATAAACCCATCCCTCTATAAAAAGAGGAGTCATTTTTTGCCCATTTGCCTTTATTTGTGATAACCCACTACAAGATCTGAGACTTCGTATGGGAAAGGTGTGTTTTCTTATTTATGTATAGGAGAGGTCCACTTCCGAGATCTCATATAAAAAGGATCGATCTACAATTGTTGCTTGGGATCAAATCTTACTATTGTATGGAATGAACTCATACCACTGTTGCTTGAAAGGGCCTCCGACTATTGCTTCCCGCCCACTTAATTGTACGAAGATCAGCTTATAACTCACTTGCCTACTTCTAGCAGAAGGTATGTTACATGAGGGGAAGACAATTTCTTTTATAACAAGTTGCAGTTATTAAGTCTCGGTTTGAGGGGAGTGTAAAAAGTTGTATTGAGCAAGAAAGAAAATGGATCTCTCGAGGATGTCATTATTACTCTAAGATGGTTAGTAGATTTCTTCAAGATCTCAATAGTACTCTTGTGGTTAGTCCTATATTGTCGGTTGTTGGGACGTGCGGATTGATGGGTCTATATATTTGAGCCAATTGTGTCCCTTCTCTGATGCAGTAAGGCGATCATTCTTTTGTCTCCAACCATACACAAAATGTATATGTTCTTGGATGTGCTTATTTATTTAATTTTAAGGTATATAACATTTATTTTGCATTATCTGGCCTTTATATAATTGTTATTGAACAAAATTCAATTAGTATATTTATAATGTGATCCATTCAGCACAATCAATATTCAATTCATTATAAATTTGTATTTAATTTTAAGGATGTGGTAACAGTTTTCTTATCCACTGTCATCTGTATACGTATCCTTGCTAGATTTTAAAGCGGACAAGATGCAGTGACACATATATCAATAATCTTTTTATTTGCATCCTTGATTGACATATATAGGAACCAAAAGCAGGTGTTCTATCAAAATCTGACTAGCAATTTGTACTTTTATTAGGATAACAATTTATATTCAAGCAAAAGATATGGATATGTGAAAATTTCTCTTTCAATATTGGCATTCAGATCGAGGGGTAGGTTTGCAAATACTATGTATTAATCAGCTCTTATTCCAAATGTGCAAAGAAACAAGGCAACGACAGGAACTTACATTTCCAACTGCTGTTTGTACAGTAGATACCCTTTGGAAGGCCCTCTCAGACTCCAAGGTTCGCACCCGAAGCTTAAGATCCCCTTGTTCCTGCATGACAATTAATATCCCTCAGCACAACATCATTATAAACAATATTTTATACATATTTAAGCACACATTAAACTTGTGATTCATTACCAAGCGTTGTATGATACTTGCAAGTTTTTCAACTCTATCTGCCTGCCTAAATAAATTGGCAAAACCTTGGGACTGTCGTTCCCACCTTTTCTTGAGGTCCTAAATACAAGGAAGATTTCTTTTACTCAAGAAAGAGAAGCTTAAGAAGTAACTGATGCAGAGTAAGTAGATAATGGTCCTGCCTTAACAAAAACCTCAACCCCGGCTTCCCGAAACCTTAGCAATTCCAATGCATAGCTAACAATAGCAACATAATAAATGTTAAAAAAGAGAATGGAACTAAAAGATCTGCATTGACTAAAAATTCAAGTTGCATCAATTGAACACGCACGGTTTGGCAATTTCAGTAATGTCGAATCTGGGGTCGAGTCCTTTTCCTATTCCATCCAAAACTGCAGAAATAAAAAAACAACAGTATAAGTGGGCTGCATGCTCAACTAAGAAGAGAAACAATAAGGCATTTTTTGTTACACAGTACCAGAAAATGCTCTAACAACAAATGTAAAAGTAGAAGGAAAACGGAAAGGCTGGTCAGCAGCAATTGACAACAGATCCTCTCCTGATAGACCGTCACAAAACAAGTATGAGAAGCAGATAAAGATGTTTAATAAAATTAAATGCAGCTACCAATTGCAGCTAATCGTTGCTTCTTCTTTTCCAGTCTTTCTTCCTTCGTCAGTTGCTTTTTGAAACCAAGTTCAGCTGTAGCCATCTCTCTTTCTTTCCTCTGTGCAGCAAGGCGTTCCTCAAAGCTGCAAATAACCTTCTTTTCGTAAACCATGCATTTGTGAGCCTGCTATATCAGGTTAATTGGGTTTTAGTACAATACTTGTTCAAAAAGAATTGTGCTGTTCTTCTAACGGCTGTCATATCACCCATTGGAACAAGAACACCCATTTGAATCATGGCATCAAGCACCTGTTAAACAGAATAGATATTGGCTCCCTCATTTCAGATGTCTTTATCTCATTATTACACACCTCAAATATAAGCAAACAACAACAATAAAGCCTTTTTCCCACAATTAAGTAGGGAAAATAATAGTCCATTGACACAAAATTGATAGAAATACTATAGATGAACTATGGTTGTATAGCTTATTGGAAACTTTAAAGACACCATAGGTAAGAAAGAACAATATGATCCAATCTGCAAACATGTTATAAATGCCACTCAGTAACATAAATTATAATTATTATGCAGTACAAGTTTGGATGAAAATTCATATAAAATATAAAATTTTGGGTAAATTACAAAAAAAGTCCAAACTATGTGTCGATTCCCGATTAGGAGTATCATTTTTCAAATGTAACAAAGAGAGGCCTAAACTTTCAACTGTAGGTTAACGTGGTTGTGGACAGAAAACGATCGCGGAAGCTTAAGGAGGATTGTATTTGAGACAAAAATAAGAGCGCATCTCTGTTCATTACTTGAGAAGTGATGCCTTTAATTAGGAAGCGACTCATAGTTGGGTTTGAAATTTTCCCTATTTTTTGTTAACCTCTACCTTCATTCAATTAATTTTGTGATAATTAAGGTACTAAGTTCCAAATTAGAAGAAATGTAAAGAAATTCTTATCCTGCCAGGGAACCAACTTCTCTATAGTTGCAGTAAAGTTAGAAAAAACATTTTTGGCACCTCTAAGCTCATGGCATATTATAGGATAACACCATTTTGTCTTTTTAACAATGTTGGCTATCCATGACTTTGCAACACATTGAGGGTGTGTACATAATCATTGTGCGGTCAATGATCTTCGCACTGGCATGATCTCCCACTCCTTAGTGGATAGTGAATCGTGGGGACATGTGTGT
This sequence comes from Ottelia alismoides, assembly GCA_037367405.1. NCBI lineage: Eukaryota > Viridiplantae > Streptophyta > Magnoliopsida > Alismatales > Hydrocharitaceae > Ottelia > Ottelia alismoides. The sequence goes on along the minus strand of JAZKJV010010489.1, from coordinate 100,014 downwards.
CCTCTCATGAAGACCAGAGAAGAGAGCACCGTCTTTATTCTTCCCATTGCCAATGTGTAATCGACCAGTCAGAGAAGACAGCCTCATCAATGGTGCAAGTAGTGTTGCTAATTAGAGATTGTGATCATTGCTCCCATGAAAGTAATCAAATACTAGAGGATTCTTTATCTTTCTTGGCAAAGACCATGATCAATTACTTTGATGAAGAAGGTGGTTCACGCAATGCTATTGTCTTGGGAGTGAGATCACTCATCACTGTTTTTAGTCAACAAATGAGATATAAATACACATTGGTTTGTTAACATAGAGGTACCAAATTAGATGGATGGCTTGTACCACATCATATGTTGTATATCGAAATATTGAGATATATAAATATATATATATTATGTAAAGTAAATTATGCAACTAAGAAGGGAAAATATATCGCATTTACATGTAAAACGATAAACAAATTCAAAAGGCATATAAAATTTTTGATGAGGACGTCGAGTGGTAAATACTTACTCTGTTATACATATTAATGAGAAGTTCTCACACACATTGCTCATATGTATTACTTTAAACTATCTATATATCAACAACAATAACGATCTCGTGCGATTACAATTATTTTTGCTGTTGAAAGATTTTCAAAAAATGGGGGGGGGGGGTCTCCCTTCCGAAATAGGGGTTTTGCTGACAGGGAAGAGCATGGTTGGACATCAATACGCTTAATAGAAGAAATAAAAAAATGGTGAAATTAGGTGAAGTTAACCCACGCTTACAGGTAATTGATAGCTCAAACTAGCATGATCAATAACTGTGTTGCGGGTAAATGATCATTTCGACTAAAGCATAATCTATCATACCCCTCTTCTGTACATTTCTGATCAATCACTATGTCTAAGGCATATACCGAAAGTGACCAGGGTTTTGCAACCCCTTTCATATGGTCATCTGATAGTGTAAAGCGTTCAAATCATGCACATAATCTCATTATTAGGACTATCTTACATTGGTGGTTATTGTAGAAATGGGAATAGTTGGGCTCAATCTCACCATTTTTGAATGATAAAATGGGTGTAACATTTTTAGTAGATGTTTACCATGGACAAAAAAGTCCCAAGAAACACCAAAAAGCGGAGTGTAGCACCCTTGGTAGGTGTTAAAAAAATCCACTCGGAAGCTGACATCTCCTAGAGTCGATGACACGGCCTAAATTATCCACTCTGCTACTCAGCGTTTACAAAGTTACCACAACCGATCAGTAGGATGAAAAGCACTCACCTAATAAGGACCATCCTGCCAACACAAATCATGAGGTCTGGATCTATTAACTCACTAGTAAGATGCATGATATAAGCCAAGGGAGATAATTGTGGCTAGTTACTATAGAGCTCTCAAGCCCAAATGAGAGGATTTAGATTATTCTGCCAATTAGGACTTGGAATCTCTAAAGGATCTGAAACACTTTGACACAAGGCATGTGAGAATGTTTAGAGCTAGAATCTCAACTTGTACAAGTTTTCTTAATAGAGGAGATCAATTTCCAATTCCAAGGAGAGGATAATAAGAAGTTGACTATGAGCACCAAGTCCACTAACTCCCAGGTTGATACTATGAAGCATAGTGCCTACGTGATTCATGGAGGTAAAGGCAAGACCACCAAGTGGAGGTCAGGCAAGAAGTGTAACCATTGTGGCAAGCCTACCATAGTGTTAACATTTGTTGGGATCTTTTTTTTAAAAAAAAGAACAATTGTTGGGATCTTCACATTGATAAGAATCCTTGGAAAATGAAGAGAGGGACGGTCATCTAGATACTCCCAGTTACATAAGTCTGTAGTTATTGTCACGACGAATTATGACATGGTTGAGGGAGAGTGATGCTAGGACAAAGTTTTTCCATACCATAGCTAGTAGTAGACGGAAAGAATTTTATTCATTTACTTTTGCTCTGGTGGTAGTGCAGTGTGTCTACCACCCAAAAGACCAGAGCTGAAATCCCCCCTTGTGGGGGTTGCTTTAGGTAGCCAACAACCAACGTAAAAAATAGTTGAATCCTTCAACATGGATTTGAGCAAGAATCCATGTAGCCGACCCTACTTAAAGTGGGAGAAGGCTTCATCGTTAGAGCTAGTAGCAGGTGGAAAGAATTTTATTCATTCACTTTTAGTGAATAGCTCCAAGGTGGAGGGTGACATGGAGGTGGGTTGGGTCCTAGTGGAGCACTTTCATAGTCTAAGCAAGAAGATTCCAATTCATTGTTGGAGGTGACTTGGTACTAATGTGTCTATTTTGTCGTAAAGGCAAGCATATGGCTTGATATGGAAGCTTAAGTTAAAAGAGGTTCGTGAAGCATTTTTTAGCTGCTTATTGATAGTTGCATTGTTATGTATATTGTCGTCGCAAAGGTGCCCTCAACAGGTGACGTCATGTTATGGATGATACTAATGACCGAAATATCATTTATGTATGTCACCGATATGGTGACCGAAATCAATATTTAAAACCTTGCCTCACTAGTGAAATGTGGATTTCCAGATACTTGTATTGCTTGGACGAAACATTTTTATATTTTAGTTGGTGAATATCATAGCAAAGGGTGGATATTATCAACCTCAAGTAAGGTCATGCATGGTTGCCCGATTACCCCTTTTCTCATCGTTATTGTTATACATGGTTGGTTAGGATGTTCAGAGAGGTATTGGTGTTATGTATATGCTTAATGATATCTGGTCACAAATAAAAAGATACCATCTTTTTTTATCGAGGATAGGGTGAGGGAGGTTAAAGGGATGTACATAATGCTAGATGTTTTGGAGTATCTAGCCTTCGTATCGAGCATGCAAAACCCATGTTCGACGTGTACGATCTTTCTGACTTGGAGATTGTAGATTGTAATTGGCAGCTTGCTACACCTCGTAGAAGCCTACTGGTGTCATACTTGAAGCTTCTATTTTCTTATAATTATCTTCGATCTGAGGATTGGTTTCCATTGGTTTGTCTTGCGATAAGGCTTTTTGTCTTTTTGAAAGAGGAAGTATGACGCTACTTAAGATGGCTCTCTCTGTTATAATAATGTTCCACGAGACTCTTGTGAGTGTAATACGCTATTATCTCAAAGCTATTATGAGGGCTTTATTTTGGAGTAGCTCGAGTGGATTGCTTGTGGTGGATATAACTCATGGATGAGGATTCATTGACACTTCCCAAGGATGATGGTGGCTTTTGGATTCTGCGGCTAAATGAGATAAATCACGCCTTTATGGTTAAATGGATCTCTAGACTCTAAATAGCGGTGAAAAGTCGTTATACAGATTAATCAGAGGCATTTATGGAATCCCCTCGTAATTTTGCTTCTGCACATTTGAGCAATGTGCTTGCATCTTTCTATAAAGGTGTTTGTTCTATTCTCTCCAAGATTGTTGGGAAAAATAAAGAACTTGTTTACTCCACCAGCCCTAGGCTCTCTTATATAGGAGAGTAGCCTATGGGTAAATTACATAAAGAGTAAGACGGGAACGGAAAAATACTAAAAGACTACATATGTAGAGAATATATGTTTACACTCCCCCTCAAGATGGAGCTAGATATCAATCATGCTCAGCTTGGACGCACACTTCTGAAATGGACCTCTCAGTAATGCCTTGGTAAAGATATCTGCAGTTTGATTTTCTGAACTAACATGGGATGTAGCAATGAATCCCTTCTGGATCGTGTCACGTATAAAGTGGCAATCACTTCAATATGCTTGGTTCGTTCATGGAATGCTGGATTGTTTGCAATGAATAAGGCCGCCTGATTGTCACATTCGAAAGCCATAGGAAGTGGACTTCTATATGTAAGTCTGTAAGCACAGCTCTTACCCACATCATTTATGTACTAACTTGGGCATAGCCCTATATTTCGATTCAGCACTGGACCTAGCTACCACTGTTTGTTTCTTGCTTCTCCAGGAGATTAAGGAATCTCCAACATACACAGCAAACCCGGAGGTGGACTTCCTGTCCCTTGGGACACCCTGCATAATCTGCATCTGCACAGGCTGAGATAGAGACCACCTTGCCCTTCTTGAACAACAGACCCGCACCCGGGGATGACTTGAGGTACCTGAGTATCATATGTATGGCATCAATGTGGATCTGACGTGGTTGCTCCATGAACTGCCTCACTCGACTCACAGCAAAGGATATATCAGGCCTAGTAATAGTGACGTATAGAAGTTTGCCCACCAGTTATCTGATCTTCTCCCATCCACCTTTGTATCATCATCATATAGCTTCATACTGGGGTCCATTGGTGTGGTAGCAGGTCGGCAACCAAGCATTCATGTTTCACTCAACAGGTCAGTGACATATTTTCTCTGAGACATTACCAACCCATACGGATTTCTGGCAAACTCCAGTCCCAGAAAGTATCTAAGAACTCCAAGGTCCTTGGTGACAAATTCGCTGCCCAGCATTTCTTTTGCCCTCTTTATCTCTTGTACGTCATCACCTGTAATTAAAATGTCAATCTACATAGACCATGATTGCAATAATACCTCTGGAAGTCTTTTGTACAAACAAGGAATGATCAACATTTGAACGCTTTATCCTTGTTTTTCGAAGAGATCTGAGAGCTTCTGAAACCACGCTCTGGGGCTCTGTTAAGGCCGTAGATAGCCTTATGAAGTCTGCACATCTTGGAACACTCCCCCTGACCAGTAATTGGGGAATGTGTGCCATTGGCAATGACCACTGTTCGGCCTGGAGGGATCAATGTGTATCCTGTAAGTAGACTCTGATCGCCAAATAGATGATGTGTGGCTCCCGAGTCCATAATCCAAGCTAAAGTATCTGATCCACTACTAGTAAATGCAAGTGTGCTACCAGATGCACTGGTAGAAGCAGAAGCGGATGCAGCAGCATCAGACTGGTTCTCAGTAGTGGGTGCTGGGCCAGATGGAGGAATAAGGCCCCTTAGACGGGCAACTAGATCATCGAACCGCTGATCCAAAGAGGCAGCAGATGGAGGCTCTATCTGCTCAGCGACTCGTGCAGATGCAGGGAATCCATGCTTAGAGTAGCATGTGTCTTCAGTGTGTCCGATGCGATGGCAGTAGGTACATGTTGGTCGAATACGGCCTCCTCTACCACGAGGGCCATGGCCACGGGTCTGATGATGAACTCCACGGCCCTGTTGGCAGCCATGGCTGAAGCATTCTGATTCGTAGCTGTAGATGGGACAATGATCCGGCTCAATCTGTGAAAATCTTCCTCCATGGGGAGGAATAGTAGAATCTGCCAAAATCTGAGACCGTGCTGCCTCATACCGGGATCAAGGGCAGCAAGAAAAACTCCCACCATAGTAGCATTCCACCGGTAGGTCTCTAGTTGCTCTGGTGTGGCTGTCAGGGGCATGTAGAGGGCGTCCACTCTGCTTGATAGTGAATATATCATGCTGGAGTTGCAGAATCTTTGTCTCGTTTTTCGCTTGAGAATAAGTAGCAGCCAGAATATCCCACATTGCTTTGGCTGTGGGCTGATGAAGAATATCATTTGCAATCTCAATTGCCAGAGTTCCATATAGCCATACTTTGGCGTATGTATCATCTGCCTCCCACGAGGCATTGACTCCAGTCTTCTCAGCAGGCTCTTCTTCCGTAAGAATGTGCTTCTTACCATTTGACTTCATCATACTCATGAACTGCATAGCCCACAGTTCATAGTTCGACCCATCCATCTTCATAATTGGCGCTGGACCTCGGAATGCGCCTATGTATGGAATATCTGCCTTGCTTTCTGACATACTGGTAGTAGAAGACTGAAGTGGTAGACTGAATATATATGATCGTCTACACGGACATGAACGGGTTTAGTTGCATGTGTAGACTCAAGCAACCAAACCCATTACTTTGGAGACCCTCGCGCTTGACTTAGGGTTCGGTCTGCACACGATCTTCAGTCGAATATGCACAGATCTAGGGCAGATCCAGAGTCAACAACACACGTGCAAGAGCACGCAAGCAGGTCCTGGTGCACAGCGAGCACGCACACAGTAACCAGAGGGATGCACGCGCACAACAACCAGGTCCTGGAGCACGCGCAGGAGGGATGCGCTTCACAGCAACCAGGGGAATGCGCGTAGCATGCACTGCGCTCTGAAAATGCGCACTGCACGCGGTGGAAAAGCGCACTGCACGCTGCGCGCTGGAGAGGCGCACTATGCTGGAGAGATGCGCGGAAGGCTGGAGGCGCGCGTCACGCGTTGCGTGGGTCCGTGGGCTGCGCGAGATAGGCGCAGGACCGGTGCAAGACCGGCGGCGCGAGACTGGCGATGCAGACCCGGCGGAGAGAGAGGCTTGAAGGTGGGGATAGGGCTAGGGTTAGGGCTTCGAGAACTTCGGTCTAGGACCGTCGCTCTGATACCATGTTGGGAAAAATAAAGAACTTGTTTATTCCACCAGCCCTAGGCTCTCTTATATAGGAGAGTAGCCTATGGGTAAATTACATAAAGAGTACGACGGGAACGGAAAATACTAAAAGACTACATAAGTAGAGAATATATGTTTACAAAGATATCTACTCAGATTTGTCCATTGTTGAGTAATTATTGGTCTTTCTGATTTTGGAATGATGCTTGTTATATTGTTGGTCCCTTAAGCTCTCATTTCACACGCCTTTTTGTGTTGGCATCGGTAACTAGTATACTCATTTGTAAGGCTTGAACTAATTAGACATAGGTTATCACTTTAATTTCACGTAGTGTGGACAAGCACTTCTTATGGTCAACTATGTTTAGATGTGGCTTCCCACATCAGTGGATCGCATGGATGAAGAGATGTGCCACCACTACCTCATATCTGGTACCGGTGAATTGGTGGCCTAAAGGTGGTTTCTTCCAACACAGAGAGGTGTGAGGCAGGGGTGTACATTGGCATCTCTCCTTTTTATGTGGGATGCTAATGTGCTTCCATGTATAGTAAATCAAGTGGTGTCGTGCAGTCTCACAACAGGTTTTTCCTCGCGGGATAATTCCGTTATGATCCTCTAGTATGCTCCCGACACCATTTTCTTTGAGGGGGAGTTAAAGAGGTGAGGGGTATGGTGGTGAAGCTATAGATTTTTGGGGAGCTATTGGGGCTGAAGATCAATAGGGGGAAGTCCAACATAGTCCCCATTCAGCATGGTTGTCCAGGAGGCAGAGGAGTGTGCGAGGGAGTTGGCGTGCCCTTGTGGTACGCTATCGATAAGGTATCTTGGGCTAATTCTCGGCAATGGTCGACTTCTCGCAGACTGGTTGTCGGTGGTTGAAAAGTTGGAGGAAACTAGCAGGGTGGAAGAGTTTGTTATTTTCATGTGGTGGGTGCCTGGTTTTGGAGAAGGCGGTGTTTACGACCTTTCTTTTTTCATGTCCTCTAACTTGCTTAAGAGGGGAATACGATGCAGACTGAGATGACTATGAGAGGGTTCTTCTAGAGAAAGACAAACCAGGATGGTCATGGTTTGCATATGGTTGACTGGAAGACGATTACTCAGGAGGTCTCAGTATTCCAACGCTAGAAGAGATGGATCAAGCGTTACCGATGAAGTGGGTTGCGAGAATCTGGGCTAATACTAATGACACCCATTTACAGTTAATCTATAGAATTTACAGTATTAATGTACATGGTTTGGAGAACATACAATCAATGTGTTTTGAAATAGCCTTTTGAAAGGGTATATGCACGGAACTTCTTCCAGATTTACCATGTTTCTTTCGGCCGAGACTTGGAGATGGCCACACCTACAACTTCTCTTTCTAGAATGATAACTCAACGAATGGTAGGTGTCCGACTGCTCGTTTCCCCCAACTGTACTCATTAGTTGCATATAGAGATGCACATATATTCGACATTTGGGAAACATGAACTTTATTTCCCACTTTCTCCGTAGACTTTTCAGAAAATCGCAACTAGAATTTCCTTGGTCTGATGAAGGCATAAGATGAGGTTGATGGCCCCTCTGCTGGCAGGGATCACTGGGTGTAGAGAAATGGAGAGTTCTCTTCGAAGAAGTCATACAAGTTGTTGATTAGTAGAATAGTCACTATCTAAACAGATGATTGGGGGTTGCATGATGATTTAGAACCAGAGGATTCCATCACGTATAAAGGTGTTCCTTTGGCTGTCGTATGGTAAAGTCCTCACCAAATATAGGCAGACATGTATTTTTTCCCCAGAGGACATCTCTTGCATGATTTGCAGGTCTGAGATAGAATCGTTGATCAATTCTTTAGTAGTTACATGAAGGCAACAGAGGTTTGGCTGGCTATGGAGACCATGTGTTTGGATTGTAGCAAATTGTCCCCTTTCTGGGAATCTCTTTTCAACTCTCGTATCCACCAGAACACAGAGAGATTCAGATTGATTGCAGTAATTTGGGCGCTATGGTTAGCACAGAATGATGTTGTCTTTCGTTCTGGGCGTTCATATGTTGAGGATGTGCTTCATCATGCAGGGTGTTAAAGACGATCAAACATGCAATCAACCACAACCAATCAACCACAAAGAACATGCACGATTTTACGTGGAAAAATTACGCTGTGTAGTAGAAAAAAATCATGGGCAAAGAGAGCACTATGAGTGAAAACATGAGTACAAATACAAGAGCCCTAGGAGGCGGTGACTCCTGGAATGAGACTCCCTGATAACCCACGCCTTAAATCAACAATACATATATATGGGTAATCGATAAACATATGCTAATTGGATCCAAAAATCCGTACCAAGATCCATTTACGAAATGTACTCATATCACAATCGAGTCGATGCTTCAAGGCTTATTTCTACACACAGACTCTCCTCGAGTTCTGGGTTTCGTAATGAATTGAATTTTTATTGATCTATCAATATCTATTAAGTGGGAAGGCCATCATCGATCCTCCATTAATTTTGCTCACTGTAATTTCATTTTCATCCTTCCAATCAAAATCTAATTCCATTCATATCCTATTATCAACAAGTTTCCTGTCCTAACAACGTCACGGTATTTGTCTAATTTCTAACGCTTATAAGGGTTTAATTACTTTTTATAAATATTATTCGTAATTAAAAAATATTTTGAGAATCATTTATGCAACACAACATAGATGTGGTTTCTAATTATTAACTGACAAATATTAAACGAACATAAAAAGACTTACTTCATTGAATGTAAGATTTTCTAACATTTGGACTAAGATTGGATAACCAGTCTACTGAGTAAATTCACTAAAATCCAAGCACGTTTAATCATTCCCTCGGAATGGATGCATCATGATATACAATCGATTAGGATCACATCACCCTCGATTATTCTCAATACCCGTACATCCTGCACATTGAAAGACTGCGATTAACCCAAAGTTTGGATCTTATATGAATTTTACCCTTCTGGATTTTATTGATAAGTTTCTCATTCGATCATTGGGAGTTCAGTATATATCATATGCTTTCCCAAAAGCATACAACATACCTTCAAATCCTATCTCATTTCCAAAACAAGACGACCAACCTTGAAATTTAGTTTGTCCTAATATCTCATGAGTTAGCTCATGTCTTCCGGGTCAGTAGTGAACATGCATGATCTATTTAAGTAGTGAACATGCATGATTTATTTAAGAGATCACAGTACTCATATGCCCTTATATGTATACAAGCGCGTCCATGTATATACCTTGATTAGGTAATCAATCTATGGTCTCTCAAATGTACATACTCGGACATATTTGGCCTATATTCGACCTCAACGTTTCATGTGTAACCATATCATTATCTATTTTAAAATATGAATTCGAATGTAGATATAGATTTTGACTGATATGAAAAAGGTACTACTATATTCTTAAAACAAATACAAATATAACATAAATGTAGATGAGGTACAAATAATAGCAAAAATACTTTATATATTAGATTAATTATACATCTATTTGATGATCTGCACTTTCTTTCATAATAATTGTATCAAATACAAAAAATGATTCAGTGACGATTTAAAACAAATACAAATACAAATATTAAAATTTGTATAAAATCAATACAATAATGAGTCAGTTATTGATATATCCATATCCACTTACATCAAAAGTATGCATAATTTATTATATTATAAGTTACATGGGAGTCCCTAAACTATACAACTAATTTCCATAATATACTTGAGCTTCAAAAAGTAAAAATATGATACATGATCTTCGTATTTATTTCAATATATTTTTGAATTGAAGGAATTAAGATGATCATTTTATCATTCTAGCTTAAATCGCATAAGTACAAATCTGAAAGAAATTTTAAAGATCATGTACAACATTGCTACCTTTTTTAAAGTTCACATATGTAGTGAATTAGGTGTGCAGATTAAGTATTTTGTGCAATTTACTTATAGTTATATTAGGTTTGTTTTTCGTGCAAAGCATGGGTGCAATACTAGTGTAATCTAATGGGACAGACAATTGTGTGCTTTTCCCTTTTTTGCTCAAAAGGAACTTTTTCAAAACAAGAATTGATGTAGATTTTGAAGATGACATAGGGTCTTGGGCAAGTAAATTGATGCAAGCACAAATTAGGGAAATAATTATTGTTCATCAATTTATGGGTCCATCATTTTATTTATTGAGTCATGTTGAGAGTTATCTTCTTCTTTCTTATGTATTTTCCTATTTCTTTTACCTCTAGTATGTAATTTAACCATTGGGGTTTCTCCTCTCTATATAAGAGAACCCTATTGCATAATGAATAAACAAATTATTATGCTCTTTGCGTATGGTATCAGAGTGATAATTCTAGACCAGAGCTCTGAAATCCTAGACCCTTCTCTACACCCGCCAACCCTCCCCTCGCCTACGCTTATTTGTTGCTACCTCTGTCGTCGAGTCCCCTCACCACCCAGTGATCACTAGCTACCACACAGAGCCATCTGCAGCACCGTAATGCCTTCATCCCCCGTATGGAGCCCTTAGTGGCCCCTCCCAGCGTCTTCTAGGGCACTACGATGGCACCTCTACCCCCACAGGCCCTCTTAGAGTCGCCTAGCCCCCCTCCCCTAACACCACCCCTAGCACCCGCAACGCCATCTCCATCCCTCACATCTCCCCTCGTCGCATAGGGCCACATGGACCTCTGAACTTCTCTCCTCCGCACTTCTGTGTTCGAGGTCCTGAGAGGTCTGATTTTGGCAGAAAAAGGGTGATTTCAGACTTATAGATCATCCCGATAGCCCAAGCGCAGACCTAGAGTTGATTAATGAGAATGGTTGTGGCATAAGTCTGCACCAAATCCAGATCCCATATGATTGTGTAAAAACCGTCATATCAGTCTACCATCCCAGTTACGTCCTTTACTGGCTTCATCATGTCTATAATCAAGGGCAACTTCTCTTCTGGTTCCTTCAAGGGCTCAGCACCCATTTTTAAGGATGGGATTAATTATTAGTTACGGTCCATGCAGTTCGTGTCCCTTATGCAATGCAATGACAAGGAGCACATTCGGACTCAACCAAATCCGTCCGACAAGATTGGGGTGAATACTTTGTGGAAGCAAGATGAAACATATACACACGCATGACTATCTGCTACTCTCACCATAAAGATAACCAATGATATTTTGCATCAGCTCACTGCCAAGGCAATATGGGACATCCTTGATGCCACCTGTTCTCGGGCAAAGAATGAGACCAAGATCCTGTAGCTACAATATGACATTTGCACGATCACATAGAGTGCTCGTCCTCTTCACATCTTTTACTTTCACTCCAGGGGATGTTTGAGAAGGTGTACAGCTTCATGCCTCTGACTACTTCTAGAAAGTAACAGATGACGTACAGGAACTCCACGATGGTTGGAGCATTTCTAGCAGCACATGACCCTGAATACAATGTCGCACACACAGCTTCATGCAGGTGTGTCTATACCTCCTATGCAGAAGGTCTACAGTAGACTGAGTAGGATCACGATACCACCCGTTGCCACTACACAGACCTCCTCTGTAATGGCCGCATCTCGTGGCAAAGGAGGTCTAGCTCAGTTCAGAGGGCACAGTGCCTGTGGTAAAGGAGGCAGATGCATGCATCATTTATACACCTACCATCATCGTCCGGGACACTCCGAGGATACATGCTACCGGAAGCATGGTTATCTCGCTTTTGCTCGTATTGCCGAGCAAGTTGAGCATCCTGCCACTTTTGTTGATCAGAAGTTCAACGATCTTATCTCTCGTCTAAGGGAGATTATGACTCATACTACCTTCACTACTACTACTAGTACTCCTATGGACCTTTCTTACATTGCTACCACAACCAAAGCTTCTAATAATATCTCGGGTATAGCTTATGCCAGTTTTCACAAGGCTTACATGACAAAGTGGATTATGGATTTTGATGCATCTCATCATATGTACAGAGATAGAGTTCAGTTCATGTCTTACAGATCCGTACCTCCATCTATATCTGTTGTTATTGGAGAAGGGACTTACTCCCCCATTACAGGACATGGGGATATCTGTTTATTGCCATCTATGTATTTGCAAAATGTGCTTCATGCACCTGAATTCTCTATTAATTTACTATCTATTAGTCAGATCACCACGAATTTATATTATCGTGTTATATTTGATCCCTCTTCTCTTGTTTTTTAGGATATACTCACGGGTAGGGTGATTGGATGTGGCCATGAGCAAGGAGGTCAATACTAACTAGTCCAGTATACATATGTTGGTTCTTCTTCTATTCCTACTAGATCAGTCTCTCCTTACATGTTCCTGATCATCAGGGGCGAATGTTTTATTTTATAGCTGTCGATGACTATTCCAGACTTTCTTAGGTGTTTCTTTTGAAAAATAAGTTTACAGTTGGGTATGCCATTCAAATTTTTATTGATGAAATAAATATTTTTTTTGTTAAATATGTTCGCTCTGACAATGCCTTGAAGTTTTGCACCATTCATATTTCTCAGTTCTTCAGGTCCATTGGCATTATACATTAGACCTCTTATGCATACACTTCTAAACAGAACGGGTGTTACCAGATGCAATCATCCTCTTGACGTGACCAAAACCCTTCTTATCTAGAGTCGTGCTACCCACTCTTTTTGGGGTGATGTAGTCCTCATAGTTACATGGTCAATCATATGTCATCTTTTGTGTTAGGTGAAAAGGTTCATTTTCGACTGCATTTCCTGATAAGGACCTTTTCTTTCTACCATCACATGTCTTTGACTTTGTGGCATTTTTTCATTATCTAACTTTTGGTCGTGACAAGCTCTCTTCCATAGCTATCAAGTGCTTTTGTGGGCTACCCCCGGACACAGAAAGGGTGCCGGTGCTTTGACATGGTCATGCAGAAGTACTATGATAGTGTTGATATCACATTCTATGAGTATATCATGTACTTTTCACCTACTGGTGACAGAATGACCCTATTTAAGTATGGTGAGGAAGTTTGAATACCGCCTCCGCCTACACCATTACCACCGCCACCACCTCCTCCTGTGGTTCCTCATGTGGCTTAGATTTTGCCTCATTTTTACATTCACAGGCCGCCAACAAAACCCTCCAGCTCATATGCCTTCCCCATCATCCGGCACATCCCATATATGTTCTGAGCACTTGATTTCCACTGATGGTACTGGTGGTTTATCTGTACCGTAGACCACTTTATAGATTGAGCAGGTCGCGCCTCAGAAGGCTACTTTACATAACACGGTCATGATCTACCCATTGCTCTTCGGAAATGAAGGTGTGAGTCTGCTATGTATCCTCTTGTTGCCCACGTTTCTTTGAGGCATCTCTCGAGGGATTTCATGAGATTTATGGTGGGATTGTCAGTTGTAGAGATCTCACACACATATCAGGAAGATATGAGAGACAACCAGTGATGCCTTGCCATGGAAGAGAATATGGAAACGCTTTAGTCTCATGGCACATGGAGCTCGTTTACTGCCCCACTAAGGGCTTCTGTGTTAGCGGCAAATGGGTCTTTGCAGTGAAGCATCAAGCAGATGGTAGTGTTGATCGCTACAAAGCTCGTCTCGTGTCTTGTCGATTCACCCAAATATATGAGGTAGACTATCAAGAAACATTCTCTCCAGTAGCTCGTCATTCAACACTTTGGATCCTCCTCTCAATTGCTGTGGTACGAGAAGGTCTGGTCTCTATCCCAACTGTATCTGAAGAAAACTTTTCTTAAGAATGATCTACAATAGGAAGTCTATATGCAGCAGGTACTTGGGTTCAAGCCAGGGGGTCAGAAGATATGCAGACTTCATAATGATCTATAACCTTAAGCATAGTCACATCGCATGGTTCCAGAAGCTCTCGAACTTGATAAAGCAGCAAGGCTTTATGAGATCGACTTCATATCATTTTTTGTTTGTACAAAAGACACAGAGAAGTATCATCGTTCTTCTGGCTTATGTAGATGACACCTGCTGAAGATATGATATACGAAAGCAGAATCAGAAACAAAAAACATATACATCTTGAGATTTCATGTAGAACCCTACTCTGCGAGGAGCGGGATAAAACCACTGGAGAAGGTTTCTAACGTTAGATATTCTGTTAAATCTCTCAATGAATATAGAAGGTATGGGGCTCCTTGCATAAACAACAAGCAGACCAAAGTCCAATTTATAGAGGATGTGGGATTAAACATAAGCAGGGGTAATTTGATCCCGAAGAGATCCAATTACCCATCTAACATCATTGTTACAGAGGGTGACCTACATGGCATTAGTAAGACTAAGGAGTTCCTTAGACAATAGTTTTTTTTGAAGCCAAAAAAAGGGGGAGACACTCAACGGTGTTAACCCCAATATATTAAAACAAGAAAAAGGAAAGGAAAAAGGTTGTACAATACTACAAAAAACTGTACAAAGAGGCCAACCAGCCTCCATCAAACCCAAAGGAAGAGCCGAGACCTAGATCTCGCCCCAGTCCTCCACCAATCTCACGTTGTGATTAAGCACGTTCTCCTTGTAAAAGCGCTGGCTCGAGAAGATGGCCTCATTTCGCCCAAGCCAAATCGACCAAAGCCTCACCACAGGAATCAATAACTCTCTTCTAACTCTATTTCTTTTAAGAAACAACGAGTCACAGAAGGCCACCAAGTCATTCGTTCTCACCCAATCCACATCCAGTTCCTCCCACACCCCTCTAACCATGGGGCACTCGAAGAATAGGTGCTCAAGAGTTTCCACCGCCAAATCGCACAACACACAGAGATTGGAGATATTCGCCAAGAACCGAGAGCAACGGTCTCTTGTCAACAGCCTTCTCCTGCGAAACAGCCATAAGAAGAAGCCAAGGCGCACAGGTAATCTCAGTCCCCAAAAAAACAAGCAGTCCCACACAAAAAAGTCAGAGCGCACCAGCGGTGGATGAAACAACGCCCCATAGGCCTTGCGCGTCGAGAAGATGCCGTCCCTCCAGACCCAGTGTTCCTGCCCATCGGACGGCCTATCAGCATCACCGAGGACGTCAAGAAGGGAAAGAAAGTCATCAAGTCTTTGATCTGAAAAGTTTTCCCCGAAGCGCAGGCACCAACACCCATCCGCCCAGCAAGAGGCGATTGAGGCATCCTTGTCAGCCGCCAACGCAAACAACCGCGGGAAGCGAACACACAAGGGATCCCCTCCCAACCAATTGTCTTTCCAGAAAAAGAACGATTCTCCATTCCCCAGCACTGGCTTAAACAGCGCCCGATGCCTCTCGAAGACCTCCTGCACACCACGCCAAAACGGTGTTCGAGCACCAATCATCCCCACCCGCTCCTCCCCCGCCCTTCCCGCCCCATGTATCTCCCGCAAGACATCAGTAAATAAATTTCCACCCTGGCCCCAGACCCTACTCGCCTACTTGAGAAAGAAGGCATCATTAACAATCTCCAAGCGCCTCGCGCCCAAACCCCCTTCATGCTTCCCCTGGCACACCTCATCCCACGCCATAAGGTGAATCCCAACCCCCGACTCACCATTCTTTCCCCATAGAAATCTCTGCATACAAGAATCAAGTCGCCTGCGGATCCCAACCGGCATACGACGATTCGACAAGAAGAACACCGGGATAGAGGAGAGCATCGCTTTAAGAAGGACAAGCCGCCCCCCCTCGAAAGAAGCGCCGCACGCCAACCAGCCAGGCGTGCCTCCACCCTCTCGACGACCGGAAGCCAGTCCCTAACCCTAGCCCTCCCAATCACCAACGAAAGACCAAGGTACCCAATAGGAAGTTCGCCCGGAGGAGACCCCAGAATCTGGCCGCACTCGATCGCCAGTGCCTCCGTCATTCCAAAAGGAATAACCTTAGATTTGTTCCCATTCATAAACAGCCCCGACATCTCACTAAATAAATCAAGGGTCATCGCCATGCCAGCAACCTCAGAAGCACCTCCCTCAATGAAGCAGATGGTTTCATCAGCGAATTGAATCAAGGGCACTGAAAGGTTCCCCTTGGAAAAACCTTTCGAGAGCCCAGCATCAATGATCCAGTCAGCCATACGTGCCAAGACATCCGTGGCCACGACAAACAGGAGAGGGGCCAGGGAGCACCCCTGGCGCAGCCCCCTCCTAGGCTGGAAGAAGCCCCCCTCCAAACGACCATTAACCAAGACAGAGAAAGACACGGTGGTCACGCATCGCCGCATCCAAGAAATCCAAAGCTCGGGGAAACCACGCCTTTTGAGAAACGACCACAAGAAGCTCCAATCAACGCTGTCATATGCTTTGGCAAAATCAATCTTCCAAAGCACCCCTTGTCTACCCGAGTTCTTCCAATCGGCAACCAATTCTGAAGCCACTGCGATGCAATCAGATATCTGTCTGCCCTGAATAAATGCGGCCTGGATCGGAAAAACAATGGAGTTAAGGACCCGCGCAAGTCTACGAGCCAACACCTTGGCCACAATTAGATAAATGGCGTTAGACATCGAAATGGGACAGAACTCCCCAATATTCTCCGTTGCGGGGGACTTAGGAATCAACAACAAAATGGCCCTGTTAATCCGATCGAAACCCGCATTTCCATTGCAGAACTCGGTAACAACCTCAAAAACATCCTCGCCCACCACCTCCCAGAAATCCCGATAGAAAGCCACAGAGAAACCGTCGGGCCCCGGGGACCCATCGCCATTTAACTCCCACACGGCCGCTTTAGTCTCCTCCAAGGATATCGCCCTAGTCATCATCTCACAGTCCACCTCCGAGACAGT
Source organism: Ottelia alismoides (assembly GCA_037367405.1). Taxonomy (NCBI): domain Eukaryota; kingdom Viridiplantae; phylum Streptophyta; class Magnoliopsida; order Alismatales; family Hydrocharitaceae; genus Ottelia; species Ottelia alismoides. The sequence continues at coordinate 82,832 of JAZKJV010010489.1, read as the reverse complement.
TGGAGCCCCAAGCTCCAGCCCCCTCCAGGTCCTCGGGGAGCGCCTCGCCGTGAAGCTCTTGAAGTGCTCAACAATTGCACGCCCCATCTCTTTGTCCCCCACAAACTTCGACCCATGAATGGAGATAGATCGCAACACGTTGTTACGCTTCCTTCCGCTAGCCACACGGTGAAAGAAAGCCATGTTTGCATCACCCTCTTTGATCCATTTCAACCTCGATCGCTGCCGCCATTCAGTAGTCCGCTTCTTGTCCTCCACCGCAACACGCTTTTGCGCAAGGGAACGCTCACGAAGCTCGTCAGGCGTCAGCTCCCTTTCGTTCTCCATTGCATCGAACTTCGCAATAACATCCTCTGCCTCAGCCCTGACGGCCACTCTCGCCGACCTCGAATCCCTCTTGAACAGAGCCAGCTTCTTCCGCAGCGACAGAAGTTTCTGATTCAATCTGGAGGCCGCCGACCCCACAAAGCGCGATTGAGCCCAGTGCACCGACACAACTTCCTTGAAGCTCTCCTCCTGAATCCAGCACCTCTCGTATCTAAAGAGGCCCCTCACCACCGGGACCTCGCCAGAGTCCCAAAGAATTGGCGAATGGTCCGAAAAAGAACAGGGCCTAGAGGAAACCAAGCAACAAGGGAACATCTCCATCATCCTCCCAGAGGCCAAAAAGCGATCAATCCTAGATCGGGAATTATTGCTCCTCCAAGTGTAGATAATATCACTTGCCACCAGATTCTTTAATGCCAACGAATCCACGAACTCCGCAAAAATGAGGGAGCCCGGGTCCCGACCACCCCTCGACCGGGGACGATCCGAAGAGTGGAGCGTAACGTTGAAATCTCCCCCAATGAGCCAAGGGAGCCCCTCAAAAGCAATGCTCGCATCACGCAAATCATCCCAAAGTTCGTGCCTCTTAATGTGACAGCAGGGCCCGTAAATGCAAGAGAATGCGATCGGTAAGGCAGTCGAACCCCTCACCAGCACAACCGATATCGTATGCCTTCTCAGAAGCCATGAACTGAAAGAAAAAGCCATCGATCTCCACGCAATAATCAAGCCCCCCCCACCCCGTCCGCATCCAACGCTCTAAACTCATCCAAAGCACCCGCACCAAAGGATCTCCAAAGAATATCGTCAATCCCCCTCCGCTTCGACTCCTGAATTAGAACAATATTACAAGCCCATTCCGTTACTCTAGAACCCAACGCTTTTCTCTTATCAGCCTCCCCTAGCCCCCTCACATTCTAGGAGAGGATCTTCATTAAGACAACTGTCGACGACCCCCAATGAGAATGAGACCAGCCGCCTCCGCCACAGCTTCTCTCAAAGTCGCACAGGAGTGTATTCTCGAGGATCCCGCCCGAGATCTGTTCCGCCTTCGATATCTTTTCCCCGACCTCCTGTCCGAAAGGCTCCCCAAATCACTATCAGTGTCCACGACTGGGATAGCCCCCAAAGATCCAGGAGAGGGGATTAGCAGAGACGAGCCGCCTTCGTCAAGTAAAAGAGGGCTCAGAAAAGTCATGCTGCTCGCGACAACAACCTTGCTCGAATCTCCTCCCGAGAAGGCAAGCGATCCCAAAAAGGGCAAATTGCAATCAGAGGGATGCATCACTTCCGAAATGGGACCTACCTCTTCCAACGGGGCATAGAAGGCCGGACCCGGATCCGAACCAGAGAAGGAAACCAAATTACGGGAAGTTCCCGCTCCAGTCCAAGATTCGACATCCAAAAGCCTGCCTAAGTCCACCGCAGTCTGACCGAGAACGGACCCGCATACCGAATATGGATAGCACGGTCCAACTGCCACGAACAAGAGCCGAATAGCGAATCAACCTCGGGCGCCATCCCCTCAGACAAACCGTTTCTTAGCGAGGAGATGCACGCCCCCCCAAGAATGCACCCCGAATGGACGCGGGCAATCCATCATTATGGGTGACGCTTCGGAGGAGCCCCCATGCAGCGCCACCTGGCCACCAGAAGTCGAGGCGTCCCCACCAACCGACGGGACCTCCGGACTCGCGGCCCAGGCCACCGGAGAGAGCGCCACTTGCGGCGGAGCCGGCGGCTCCAAGAAAGACAGCTCCATACGAAAGCAGAAGCAACCAATCATCAGGGACTCAAAGAAGACCTTGCCCATTGCATCGTCAAGAAACCTCTTGCTACACTCCATCAAAACCCGCGTGAACCTCCAGTCCGAGCTAGGCTTGAGACCATCCTCCACTACCGCAAGAACCTCCCCCCAACGCTGAAGAGCCCTGCTGAGGCAGTGAACATTCCAAGAGAGGAAAGGAACTCCTCGCACCTCCGCAACACACACTTCGACGTTCGAGCAAGCTCCATCCGCAAACCGCAACGGCCTCCAGAAAATGTCTTCAGTTGCACCACTCGCAATCAGCCTTTCCCGTTGATCCGGGGAAAGGCCACGAACACAGCATCGGGAATCATCCAAAGCTACGAAGTCCCCAACAAAGAGAGGACCCAAGAAAACATGCAGGCGAGAATAGACATCGTTCCAGGCAACACCTTTTCGAAGGGCAACCCCCACAACCGCCCCGCCAACTTCTCCCCCCTTCATCACCCTCCCATGCAAAGCACCCTCATCCGACCCGACTCTCCCATGCAAACCAACAAGAAAATGTTCGGCCCCCTTACCCACATCCGGCTTCACGGACTCGGTAATAGGGCCCAACTCAGCTCCATCAACGCCAGCCGAGCCAGCAGGCAGACGAGAACCCTCCACGACCTGAGCAAAAGAGCGCTCCCCCCTCCCAACGACAGGTGCCAACCACGGCGAAGCAGCTCCCTTCCCCACCCCCCTACGGTTGGCCGGAAAATCTTCTATGCGAGAAGAAGAGTCGCCCCTACCAAGACCGAACCAACAGGAGTCCCTTCTGTGACCAACTCTTTTATACCCATAGCATCTCGCGGGGAGCCCGCAAGCCGACGCAACATGGCCACGCTCGCCGCACCTGAAGCACCGCTTCCCAGGCTTCCTGTGAGATACATGCACCCAAGCTCCAGGCCCACCTTCACGATCCTTCTCTCCTTCGGCACTTCCACCACTCCCTCGTTGCACCGCCTTTCCCTTCGCATCGCCCCAAGCCGCACGACCAGCACCCGTCGCGCTAGCCAAGCTCTCCATTCGTTTTCCAGGAACCTCAGACGCTTCACCCACAGTCGCCTTCGCTCTCCACCAGCGCTCCATCCTTCCTTTCCTTCGCTTCCGGGCTAAGGAGAACTTCGTTCCAATCCTTAGACAATAGTTTGTCACCAAGAACCTTGGCAAATTGCGTTACTTCCTTAAGCTTGTGTTTGCCAGGAGTCGACGAGGTCTTGTGATAACACAGAATAAGTACATCACAGATTTCCTCTCAGAGATTGGGATGGAAGATTGCAGACATACCACTACTCCCCTAGTTCTCAGCATAAAGCTATACGACGTCGATGATGATATAGAGGAGGTGAACAAGAGGAGATACATGGAGCTTGTTGGGAAGCTCCTCTATGTAACTATTACCATGCCATATATCTCCTTTGCATTAAGCAAAGTCAATCAGTTTATGTAGCAGCCAAAACAAGTTCATATAAATGCAGCCTACATGATTTCTAGATATCTGAAGTCTTCTCCAGGTACATGATTGTTATTTGGCAAAGGGACATCCCTTGCCATCACAACGTGGCAGATGTTGGCTTTACATGATGCCCCAAGGACAAAGAATCTATCTTTGGCTTTGTGGGCTTCATAGGGAACTCTTTAATCCCATAGAAAAACAAGAAGCATATCACGGTTGTTAGATCTAGTGTTGAGCCTGAGAAAAGATCTATGGTGTAGGGAAACATTGAGATAATGGTTGATCAATTAAGAGATAAAGTCAATTATTGACAAAAAAATAAGGTCAATCAAATTTTGAACTTTGTAGACAATCTGCAGTTGGGAGTTCATACTTCATAATTGTATCTTTGATGAAATGTAATGTAGTCTTGCAAACAAGTATACAAGAGAGCGATTGCAATATATGTGTAACAACAACAAAGCCTTTTCCCACAATTAAGTAGGATCGGCTATATGGATTCTTTGCCTCCATTCAGATCTATCTTGGATCAATTCCAGACTTATATCCACAAAACTAAGATCCCTTTGTATGGTCTCTTTCCAACACTTCTTGGGCCATCCTCGCCTTCTCTTAGCCGGCTCCACATCCCAACTCTCGCATCTCCTAACTAGTGCATCAGCTGATTTTCTTTGCAAATGACCAAACCATCTTAAGCAGTTTTCTCGCATCCTACCCTCGATTGGAGCTACATCAACTTTCTTTCTGATTGCATCATTCCGAATATGATCTTTACATGTGTGTCCACACATCCACCTTAACCTTTTCATTTTTTCTACAACCATTCTATGCACATGTATATGCTTCACAGGCCAATATTAAGATCCATAGAGCATAACAGGTCTCATGGCTGTTTTGTAAAATTTTCCTTTAATTTTTAAAGGAATTTTCTTATCACAGAGAACAACAGAGGCTCCTCATCACTTTAGCCAGCCTGCATTTATTCTATTAGTAACATTTCCATCAATTTACCCATCACGTTGCAAAATAGATCCCAGATATCTAAAAGAATCTCTCTTCTAAATGTTATCGTCACTAATCTTCACCTCGATTCCTTCACCATTGCTTCCATCAAAGGTGCACTCCATAATAATCCGTCTTAGCCCTATTTATATGAAATCCTTTAGTCTCCAACTCATTCTCTCCAGACCTCAAGCTTCTCATTTACTCCATCTCTAGTCTCGTCAATCAACACAATATCATCAGCAAATAACATACATCAAGGTAACTCATCCTGAATGTGACTTGCCAACTCGTCCATAATCAAAGTAAAAAGAAATGGACTCAAAATTGAACCTTGATATAAACCAATGTTGATGTCAAAATAGACAGTCTTCCAAGACGGGGTCCTTACACAAGATAAAGCCCTATCATACATATCCTTTATGAGGTTAATGTACAGGATAGGTACTTGTCTCTTTTCGAAAACTCTCCACAATATCTTTTGTGGGACAAAATCATAAGCCTTCTCCAAATCAATAAAGATCATATGGAGGTTCTTCCTTTAGCTCTATAAATCTCCATTGTTCTCCTCAGCAAATAGATGGCTTCAATAGTTGAGCGACCTGGTATGAATCCGAATATGTGTCATTTTTTAAAATAAACTTGAAGATAAATAAAGACCTAACAACTCCAAAATCAATAGTTCATGTCAAAGATAGTGGAGAGATCTTTCTCAGAAAAAAGAAAATGGAGAGATGGAATTAGCTACCATACCTATAGTAGTAGTTAGACTAGCAGTAGGTGTGATGGTCAAAAGTTCGCAAGATTACTCTAAAGCAGTTGCATGATTTAAGAGTACTATGTAGAGGAGAGTTAAAACATCTAGCCTGACTATCAGTGGTCTGTTGTGATCGCAGTGGTAGTTAGAAAACTATCATGTAGAAAGAATAGAATGGCTTGCATAACATAGAGACCCTACGATTCTCTTATAAAGGAGAAAAGCCCTGGGTAAATTACATAAGAGGTACATAAAAGATATAAAAATAATAAACATATATAAAGAGATACAAATATTCCAACACTCCCCTTCAAGGTGGAGCACAAATGTCTAACAAGTTCAGCTTGGAACAACATCTCTGAAATGGACCTCTAACAAGTGTTTTGGTGAATATATTGACAGTTTGATCTCTAGTAGCGACATGGGAGGTAGATATGAGTCCCTTCTGGATCATGTCTATGGTATAGTGGCAATCCACCTCTATATGTTTGGTCTGTTAATGGAATGCAAGATTATTAGCAATAAAAAGAGATGGTTAATTGTCGCATAGAAGCTGCATGGGAAGAGGTACCTCAACTAAAAGATCATTTGAAATCGATCTAACCCACATCATCTCCATGCTCCCCTAAGCCATGGCTTTGTATTCAAACTCTGCGTTGGACCTAGCAACCACAGTCTGCTTCTTGCTTTTTCATAACACGAGTGAGCTCCCAAAAAAAACTACAAAGCTAGATGTAGACTTCATGTCTATAGGACATCGTGCATAATCTGCATCTGCACAAGATGTCACCTTAAGAGATGTACCTATGTTGGATATAATACCAGTACCTGGTGAAGTCTTTAAATATCTTAAAATCATATAGACATCATCCATATGTACTTTCCTGGGCTACTCCATGAACTAGCTCACATTGCTCACATCAAAGGATATGTCTGTCCTGGTGATAATAGCATAAAGGAGCTTCCCAACAAGCTCCATGTATCTCCTCAGTATCATCATCATATAATCTTACGCTAGGATCCATAGGGGTAGTTCTCTCCCTATTTAACAATGGGTAAATGAACCCCATTTGCAATCACCACTGATCTACCATGCAGGATAACTCTATAAGAACTAAACTGTGCTTGATCTCCACACATATGACGAGATGTGTTGGAGTTCATGACCCAATCAGTCAAATCTGAGCTGCTACAACTGGTAAGTGCATAAGCTATACCCAATGTTCATGAAATCTGCCGGACGAGCCGCATATGCGGCCTTATATGCATGTGTGCAGACCGAACCGATTTCATGAATCGGTGCATTACGCATCCTCCCTGCATATGTGGGCCCGCATATGCACCGCATATCCCGCATATGCCCCGAAGTAGTCTTTGTCTGCTCAGCTACACGGGCAGATGCAAGATACCCATGCTTCAGATAGCATGTCTCCTCCGAATGACATGGATGGCGTGGGCCACGTTGACGTCCTCCTTCCCGACTACAGGGTCCTTGTCAATGAAACTGTGAAGTACCCCCTCTGCTGCAAGAAGACGCCATCACAGAGGGAGTTTGGGCTATTGTAGTGGATGAACTAGTGATTTGGGCTATTGCAGTGGATGAACTAGTGATTCTGCTCAGCCTCTTGTAGACCTCCTCCATCGATGGTATCGTCTCTCCAGTAAGCAGTTAAGTACATGTTGCATCGTACTTAAAGTCAAGAGACGACGGAAAGACCCCTTTCATAATGGTATTTCGGTATGCCTGTTGTTGCTCTGTACTGGTAGTAATGGGCATAAGGCTATGAAGTCCCTCAAATATGCCTTGAAGATGCGAGAAGTGGGCATGAAGAGGCCGACCTTTCTACTTGGTCGAGAATATGTCATAATGCAATTAAAGGATCTTGCTCTCATTCTTGGCTTGCCCATATGTGGAAGCTAGGATGTCCCATATACCCTTAGTTGTGGGCTGATTGACGACGTCGTTGGTAATCTCTGTGTTGAGCATCCCGGAGGGCCAAATCCATGCATAAGTGTCATCTTGCTTCCAAGAAGCATTAGCCCCAGTCTTGTTCGTCGGCTCTGAATAAGTCAAAATGTGCTCCTTGTTATTGCATTGCATGACGGTACGAAACTGCATGGACCACAACTCGTTGTTGGTCTCATCCATCTTTACGATGGGAGTTGGGCCCTTGAAGGCACCGGACGACGAAAATATATCCCCCTTGTTCTCCGACATGATAAAAAAATAACCGAAAAATCAAAACTCGATTGGGCAATAGACTAATCTGAGTAGGTCTACACAATCATACAGAGGAGTGGTTGCACATGTAGACTCATATTGCCATTCTCTTCAATCCTTGATATATGTTAGGGTTGGAAAACACAATTTGTAGGTCCGAAATCACATTTTCTGATAAAAATCAGAGTGTTTCAGATTGGAAATCGAATTGCAGCGGTTTGGGGGTGGCAGCCAAGTGACGTGGTGGTCTGGGGACGATGGTCCGTGGGGGGAGGGGGGGGGCTGCGGCCGGGCAGTGGCATGGGGGTTACGACCCGTAGGAGGTGGGGGGCGGCGGCCGGTCGGAGGCGGCCTGCAGAGGGGCGAGGGGGGGGGGGGGGTAGGGAGGCGCAAGTAGGGTTAGGATTTTGGTGGAATACGAGAACTCTAGCCTAGGACCATCACTCTAATACCATGTAAAAAGAATAGTTAGGCTTGCATAACATAGAGACCCTAGGACTTTCTTATATATAAAAAAAGGCCCTCGGTAAATTACATAAAAGGTACATGAAAGATATGAAAAAAAGAAACTGATGAAGAGATACAAATATCACAACATATCAAACTCTACGTAGGCTTAGTTGGCCATAGAGGGTCTACCAAACTTTTCTCAACACCTGTCAAACAAATAGTTCGATTTGTTCCCGTACATATATGAAGGATAACCATGTTCTTAATTACGACCGCAAACACCATGCAAACCAGACCACTGCATCCAAATGATGCAAGAAAAGATGTGTTCTTTTGTTTGAAGTTGACCAAACTAGCCATGTAAAAAATAAAGTTGTTGAAAACGTATGAATATCACTCGAACATATGAAATTGAATTGAATATGAGGAATTTATCTTACATTGTATGGTATTGAGGATCCAAATCAGCAAGAAACCTGAAAGCATGTCACTCAGAACGCTTTGTAATATGCTTGGCACAACAAGCAAGTTGGAAGACGACCATCTCCTCATATAGTATCCTATTCTGCTGATAGCGTTAAATGAGGGAAGAGTCCCCCTGAGATATGGACCAAATCCATTTATAGATTCTTGTGTTAGAGATTGCATGCGATGGGGTTGGCCATTCAGTTCACGATACCATGTGAAAAAATGGATGGAACAAGATAATATTATTGATGGTGTAGGATTTTTTATGTAGAGGTGAAACCCTAAACACAAATGGAAAATACAATAAAGTCATTGTGAAGATATTTATGTTTTTCATATTTTATATGTATCTCTTTCTTATTCTCTAGTTCTGTTTTCCACTTTATGTAATTTACCCATAGGCCTCTCTACTATATAAGAGAGCTTAGGGTTTTCAGAAATAACAATGCTCTTATTTTCTCCAACATGGTATCAGAGCGGCGGTCCTAGATCGGAGCTCTCGATTCCGAAAAACCCTAACCCTACCTCCAGGCCCCCCACCTCCTCGTGCGCCGTCGTCACCGCCTTGCGCACGCACATCCGCGCCTTGCGCGCGCCACCGCTCAGTGCACAACGGCTCCGCGCGCACAGCGCTCGCCTCTCGTACACCCTCGCGCGCACCTCCTTGCGCATCTCTCGCGCCCAGCAGGCCTCCGCGCATTCTCGCGCACTGTCTCACGCACACAGCAGTTAGCGCGTGGCTTCTAGGGCTTGAGGGTGAGCGTGCAACTGAGTTAACATGCCCCTCACGCTCCGAGCTTATCGACTTCATTTGTTGGTCGATGGGTTGGTGTCCATGAGTCTACACGTGCACCCAAACCCATATATGTTTGTGTAGACATACAAACTTTGGTTTCCTGCATCCATAGAAGTCTTCTTCCAGCAATATGTCTGAAAGCAAGATCGATGTGCCCGCCACTGGCGCATTCAAAGGTCCAGCGCCTATTGTGAAAATGGATGAGACGAATTATGAGCTCTGGGCTATGCAGTTCATGAGCCTGATGAAGTCGAATGGTAAGAAGCATATTCTTACCGAAGAGGAGCCGGTGGAAAAGACTGGGGTGAATGTCTCGTGGGAGGCAGACGATGCGTATGCCAAAGTCTGGCTATCTGGCACGTTGACGATAGAGATCGCCAACGATGTACTACATCAGCACACAGCCAAGGCTATGTGGGATATTCTAGCGACGACATGTTCGCATGCGCGGAATGAGACCAAGATACTTCAATTGCAATATGATATTTTTACAGTCAAACAGAATGGGCGTCCCCTCCACTCACTGTACACATCCCTACGACGGATGTTTGAGAAGCTCCATAGTTTCATGCCGTTAACGGCTTCTCCTGAGCAGCAAAAGACATACAGGAACGCTACCATGGTAGGTGTATTCCTGGCTGCCCTTTTGATCCAGAGTACGATGCTGCTCGGTCTCAGATTCTTGCTGACGCCACTATTCCTCCTATGGAGGAAGCTTTCTGCCGACTGAGTCGAATCACTGTCCCAAGTTCGACTACTAGCCAGACACCTTCAGCGATGGCCGCCTCCAGAGGAAGAGGTGGCTCCTCTACTTTTCATGGCTGTGGTCCCCGAGGTCGTGGGGGTCGGATTCGTCAACCATGCAATTATTGTCGTCGTCTTGGCGACTCCGAGGATACATGCTATTCAAAGCATGGCTTTCCAGCATCGGCACGGGTAGCAGAACAAGTTGAGTCCCCTGCACCTTCCTCGTTGGACCAGCGATTTGATGATCTTGTTGCCAGACTGAGGAACATCATGCCTCCTGATACAAGTCCTGGAGGTCAGTCAGATGTGGATGTCTCTGCCTCGGCCAGTTCATCTGCTACAGCCAATACCTCAGGTAGTTCTTATGCTCTCACCTCTTGTGATGGATCTATGATTACGGAGTGGATTATGGATTCTGGAGCAACACATCATCTTTGTGGGGACAAAGAGTAGCTTACTGCATATAGACAAGTCTCTTCAGGCCGAACTGTGGTGACAGCCAATGGGACACATTCCCCGATTACAGGACAGGGGGAGATTAATTTACCACCTTCCATGAGACTGCAGAATGTGTTATATGCTCCCGATTTCTCTATGAATTTTCTATCCATTAGCCAGATTACAAAGGGTTCTCGCATGAGGAACGCATGCGGGTAAATAAGCTAGTTCCGCTGCATCACCGCCCGGATGCAGTCCAAAATTCACAAGGATTCTCGCATAATGGACGCATGCGAGTAAAGAAGTTAGTCCAAAAGAGATTGCAAAGGAAGTTACGAATTGGTAGTTGGAATATCGGTACTTTAACGGGAAAATTGATGGAGATAGTGGATACAATGGAAAGAAGGAAGATCCATATATTATGTCTTCAAGAGACTAAATGGGTTGGAGAGAAAGCAAGGGAGATCGAGAAGACAGGCTTTAAACTTTGGTATTCAGGTAAAGATAAGGGCAGAAACGGTGTTGGAGTGGTTGTTCATAAAGATTTGAAGGATTGTGTGGTTGAGGTGCAAAGATTTGGGGATCGGATTATTTTGCTAAAGTTGGTGCTTGAAGAAGAAATTCTGAATATCATCTCAGTTTATGCACCGCAAATTGGTTTAGATGAAAGGACTAAACAAGCTTTTTGGGAGGATCTGGATAAGATTTTACAAGGAATCCCACAGAGAGAGATGGTTTGCATAGGTGGAGATCTTAATGGACATGTGGGAAAAGATGTTTCAGGGTATGCAAGTGTGCATGGAGGACATGGTTTTGGGGATAGAAACGAAGAGGGAAAAGTCATTCTGGATTTTGTAACTGCATATGATCTTTTCATAGCAAACACTCTTTTCAAGAAGAGGGAGGAGCATTTAGTTACTTATAAAAGTGGCTCAATTAGAACACAGATAGATTACTTTGCGTTGAGGAGAAGAGATCGGTTGTGTTGCAAAGATTGCAAAGTAATCCCTGGAGAGAGTTTGACAACCCAGCATCGCTTGTTAGTCTTGGATTTACAAATAAAAGGGCTGGTAAAGAAAAGGAAGGTTCCTAAGATCACTAGAACTAGGTGGTGGAATCTTCCGCTGAAGCAATCAAGCTTCAGGGAGAAGGTTTTAAAAGACTTATCTTGGGATTGTAGCGGTAGTGCAAACGAGATGTGGGAGGCAGTAGCATCTTGTATCCGAAAGGTAGCCAAAGAGATGCTAGGCGAGTCAAAAGGAGGAGCTCCGGGTCAAAATGAGGCTTGGTGGTGGAGTGAAGGGGTGCAAGAGAAGCTAAAAATTAAAAGAGCTTGCTTTAAAGCTATGTCTAAGGATAGAACAGAGGAAACTGTCACAGACTATAAAATAGCAAAGAAGGAAGCAAAGAAGGCTGTAAGCGAAGCTAAGTCAAAAGCTTATGAGGTTTTGTATAAAATCTCAACTCTAAGGAGGGCCAGAAGGATATATTCAGGTTGGCCAAAGCAAGAGAAAGAAAGACCAAAGACCTTTCTCAAGTGAGATGCATTATGGACGAGGAAGGTCACGTGCTTGTTACTCAGAAGGATATAGAGACTAGATGGGAGCAGTACTTCCATAAACTTTTCATTGGAGTAAGAAATAGAGAGATCACTTTGGGTGATCTAGCTAGCAGTGAAAGTTACTTGAATCGTGCATGCTATAGACGAATACAAAGAAAAGAAGTAGAGGAGGCTTTGAAGGTTATGAGACCTAGGAAAGGTGTTGGACCGGATGACATCCCTGTAGAAGTATGGAAAGTTTTAGGTGAGCGTGGTTTGACTTGGCTTACGAATCTATTCAATGCTATTTGGCGAAACAAGAAAATGCCTGAAGATTGGAGGAGTATCGTGGTGCCTCTTTATAAGAACAAAGGAGACATTCAAAATTGTTCAAATTACAGAGGTATCAAGTTGATGAGTCACACTATGAAAATTTGGGAACGTGTGATCGAAAGAAGGTTGAGGCAAGTTTCCCAAGTAAAAGAAAATCAATTCGGATTCATGCCAGGTCGCTCAACTATTGAAGCCATCCATTTGCTGAGGAGAACAATGGAGATTTATAGAGCTAAAAGGAAGAATCTTCATATGATCTTTATTGATTTGGAGAAGGCTTATGATTCCGTCCCACGAGAGATACTGTGGAGAGTTTTGGAGAAGAGACAAGTACCTGTCCTATACATTAATCTCATAAAGGATATGTATGATAGGGCTTTATCTTGTGTAAGGACCCCGACGGGGAAGACTGACTATTTTGATATCAACATTGGTTTACATCAAGGTTCAGCTTTAAGTCCATTTCTTTTTACTTTGATTATGGACGAGTTGATAAGTCACATTCAGGATGAGTTACCTTGGTGTATGTTATTTGCTGATGATATTGTGCTTATTGACGAGACTAGAGATGGAGTAAATGAGAAGCTTGAGGTTTGGAGACATGCATTAGAGACTAAAGGCTTTCGTATAAGTAGGGCTAAGACAGAATATATGGAATGCACCTTTGATGGAAGCAATGGTGAAGGAATCGAGGTTAAGATTGGTGATGATAACATTCAGAAGAGAGATTCTTTTAGATATCTGGGATCTATTTTGCAACATGATGGGGAAATTGATGGAGATATTACTAATAGAATAAATGCAGGCTGGCTAAAGTGGAGAGGAGCCTCCGCTATTTTCTGTGATAAGAAAATTCCTTTAAAAATTAAAGGAAAGTTTTACAAAGCAGCCGTGAGACCTGCTATGCTTTATGGTTCTGAATGTTGGCCTGCGAACCTTAGACATGTGCAGAGAATGGCTGTAGCAGAAATGAAAATGCTAAGATGGATGTGTGGACATACACGTAAAGATCGGATTCGGAATGATGCAATCAGAAAGAAAGTTGGTGTAGCTCCGATCGAGGATAAGATGCGAGAAAACCGCTTACGATGGTTTGGTCATTTGCAAAGAAGGTCAACTGATGCACCGGTTAGGAGATGCGAGTGTTGGGATGTTGAGCCGGCTAAGAGAGGGCGAGGACGGCCCAAGAAGTGTTGGAAAGAGACTATACGAAGGGATCTTAGTTTTTTGGATATAAGTCCGAGATTGACCCAAGATAGATCTGAATGGAGGCGAAAAATCCATGTAGCCGACCCTACTTAATTGTGGGAAAAGGCTTTGTTGTTGTTGTTGTAGCCAGATTACAAAGGATTTGAACTGTCAAGCTATTTTGACTCATCGTCTCCTTTTTTTAGAACATACCCTCGGGCAAGGTGATTGGTTGTGGCCGTAAGCAGAATGGTCTCTATCGTCTGGTCCATACTCCCTATGTCGGTGCATCTCTCCATTCTACAGGATCAGACTCTCCATATACCTGGCATCTCTGCTTTGGTCATCTACCTCTTCAGAAGATGTGTCGTGTTTTGCCCCAGATTTCTCCGAAGTCGTCCTTCCAGTGTGAAGCGTGTCAGTTGGGAAAGCATCATTGGTCTACTTTCCCGAGTCGTCAGAGTCGGAGCAGTAGCTCCGTGTTTGAGTTAGTCCATATTGATATTTGGGGTCCCGGTCGTGTTCCTGACCACCAGGGACACAGGTTCTATCTTGTTGCAGTAGATGATTTTTCTCACTTGTCTTGGGTGTTTTTATTGAAGAATAAATCTGAAGCAGGAGATGCGATTCAAATGTTTATCAATGAAGTTCAAAATATTTTCTCTTCTTCTGTGAAAATTGTGCGTTCTGACAATGCATTGGAGTTCTGTACTAGAGCTCTTTCCTTGTTCTTTTCATCTCGTGGTATAGTTCATCAAACTTCATGTGCTTACACTTCACAACAAAATGGTGTTGCAGATCAGAAACATCGTCATCTATTGGATATCACTAGAATCCTACTTATTCAGAGTCATGCTGCACACTCGTTCTGGGGTGATGCGGTTCTCACTGCTTGCTACCTAGTAAATCGCATACCCTCGGGCCTCGTCTGTCTTCGGTGAGAAAACTCATTTCTCTATAGTCTTTCCTGAGAAGGAGTTGTTCTCTCTTACACCCCGTGTCTTTGGTTGTATTGTGTTTGTCCATCAGTTGGTGCCAGGTCTTGATAAGCTCTCTCCCAGGGCTGTCAAATGTGTGTTTGTGGGATACTCCAGGACACAGAAGGGATATCGTTGCTTTGATTCGCTGCGTCGAAAATACTTCGTTAGCGCCGATGTCACATTCTTTGAATCTGTGATGTTTTTCTCTTCTACAGGTGACAGAATGACTAATTCCCATTCCGATACTGAGGTCTACATGCCACCTCCTCCTATGAGTCAGTTACCTTCTACACCATCTCCCCCACCACCTCCTGTCATACCTTCACCTCCACCTTTACCACCTCCAGTAAACATTGTTTCCCCTTTACCAAGTATTATACTCGTCGGTCCTCATCTGCTCATGGTCATTGTCCGTCATCCAGCAGGCCCCAGGTTTGTTCTGATAACATGATTTCTAACGATGAGTCTGAAGATCTATTGATACAGGGATCGCAACAGGATGACGTTCATGTAGACTTGGACGTGCCTATCGCTATTAGGAAGCAGAGGCGTACTTGTGCATCCTATCCACTTGCCTCCCAGGTTTCATTTCATCGTCTTACAGGCGATTTCCAGAGATTTGCAGTTGCTCTATCTACTGTAGAAGTTCCATGGAATTACCAGGATGCATTGCAAGATAGCAAATGGCGCCTTGCTATGGAAGAAGAAATGGCCGCATGGACACTTGTTTCTCCTCCTCCCGGAGTGTCTGTTGTTAGCTGCAAGTGGGTGTTTACTGTTAAATACCATGCAGATGGAAGCATTGATCGGTACAAGGCAAGGCTCGTGGCACGTGGTTTTACTCAGACCTATGGAGTTGATTACTTGGACACAATTTCTCCGGTTGCTCGACATTCCACTTTACGTGTCCTTTCAGTTGTTGTAGCACGTGATTGGCCGTTATTTCAGCTTGACGTGAAAAATGCATTTTTGTATGGAGATCTACAAGAAGAGGTCTATATGCAGCAGCCTCCAGGGTTTGCTGCTGAGGGGGAGTGTCAACAGGTTTGTAGACTCCATAAGGCAATACATGGCCTTAAATAGAGTCCTAGAGCGTGGTTTTAAAAGCTTTCAGATCTGATTGAACAACAGGGATTCAAGAGGTCAAATGCAGACTATTCTTTATTCGTGCAGAAGATGCCTAGAGGTACTGTTGCTATCATAGTGTATGTTGATGATATTGTTGTTACAGGAGATGATGAGCAGGGAATCAAGATGGCGAAAGAATTTCTGGGCAGTCAATTTGTGACTAAGGATCTGGGCACCCTAAGGTATTTCTTGGGGTTGGAATTTGCTAGAAATGCACAGGGTCTTGTGATGACCCAAAGAAAGTATGTTACAGATATGCTTGCAGAGACAAGCATGATTGGATGTCGACCTTACACTACTCCTATGGATCCTATCATGAAGCTATATGATGATGATACAGATGAAGTCGATAAGAGAAGATATAAAGAGATGGTTGGAACAATTACAATCACAAGACCGGATATTGCATTTGCAGTGAGTCGAGTGAGTCAATTCATGGAGCAACCTCGACAGGTACATATGGATGCTATATATATGATATTGAGATATCTAAAATCATCTCAAGGCTCAGGATTACTTTCAAGAAAGGAGAAACACTCTCTGTATCCGCATATGCTGACGCAGATTATGCAGGTTGTCCTAAGGATAGGAAATCGACTTCGGGATTCGCGATATTCGTTGGCAGTTCTCTCGTTTCTTGGAAAAGCAAGAAACAAACAGTTGTAGCAAGATCAAGTGTCGAGTCCGAATGCAGGGCTATGGCCCAAGCAAGTACAGAAATGATGTGGGTCCGAGCAGTACTAGGTGATCTACATATAGAGGTTCCTCTACCCATGGAGTTACACTGTGATAACCAGGTTGCTCTATTCATTGCAAACAATCATGCGTTCCATGAGAGAACAAAACATATTGAGGTAGATTGTCACTACACCAGAGACATGATTCAGAAGGGCCTGATTTCTACTTCCCATGTCAGCTCTGGATAGCAAACAACAGACATCTTCACCAAGCCACTGCCCAGAGGATCATTCCAGAAGTGTTCATCCAAGCTGAGCATGATCGATATCTATGCTCCATCTTGAGGGGGAGTGTGAAGATTATTATGTTTTTCATATTTCATATGTATCTCTTTCTTATTCTCTAGTTCTGTTTTCCACTTTATGTAATTTACCCATAGGCCTCTCTACTATATAAGAGAGCCTAGGGTTCTCAGAAATAACAACGCTCTTATTTTCTCCAAACATTCATCGTAGGAAATAACAAATACAAGAAATTCTAGATAATAAAATATCATTAAGGCCAGTATTATATTTCAACAATCTAGTACATCATAATCTCACCAAGCATGTTGAGGTGGATTGAGCTTTAGCTTAGAGAAGATTGATAAGGGCCAGCTATGCTCTCTTATTATCAACTTGGAAGATAAATTATTCGATGTTTTTACCAAGGCATGAACCTTCAAACTACACAATATAAGATGAATGTGGCAAGTTGAACATGATTGGCATCCATGACTAACTGGAGGGAAGTGTTGAAAGTACTGCATTGGATTAAATGAATATTAGGTTTATATCCACTTAATTGTGTATACATATACGTACGCACTCCATCTCTGTTTGGAGTCAAATTCCTAAGTAGTACCTGGGAATTACTTAAATACCCAGGTATTACGGAATGTTTTTTTTTTTACTTGAAAACTACAGAGGTGTCGCATGTTGAACATGCGACACCACTTATGTTTTTTTTTACCCAGGAACCGTGCTGGTGACGCATGTTGGATGTGCGCTATACATAACGCATATCCAACATGCGTTATATATCCAGGGAATTGATCCCGAAATGTTCTGTAGAGACATGAGGTCTCGAATGGCTCTGTAAAGGTAACGCATGTTCAATATGCGTTTACCCTTACAGGAAAATTTCCTCGAAATGGCTCAGGCAGGTGGGGCTTTGAAAAATGAACAGATGACGCATGTTCAAAATGCGTCATCTTTACAGTATTTTTTTGGCGAAAATGGCAGTCCAAGTGGGGGCTTTGGAATTTCAAGTTTTTAAAACACATTTGAAAAGGCATGCCAATCTCATGTTTTTAATTTAAGTAGACATATTTTTGTAAACATCCAGACATTCCAAACATTGTATACATTCCAAACATCAAAGAAGACTCTTCAGTATGTGTCATCATCGAATAGTATGTATACACATTCCAAATAGAGTTGTTCATCAATACACATTACAATTTTTGCATCATATTAAAAAGTACATTGATTACAATTCAACGTTTCTTCCTTCGATGGTATGTAATTGTAGAATCAGGAGGATTGAACGGTAATAGACGGTTCGCTTCGTCTATCATGTTGAATTGAGAGGGTCCTGCGGCATCTTCCTCGAATGTTGGCATAAACGGCGGCGTTAGTGTGCAGTAAGTAGGTCGTGTCTGGCTGGGGTCCAATCCATGCCTTAACGGTGCTTGAGGCGTCGACAATTCTTCTCTTGGTCGCTCGGTGGCAGGTGTGAAGTAGTCTGCTTGCGCCATGTTATCATCATCCGTAGCGGCTTCTTCAAAGTCCATGGGTTCCGCGACTTGTTCACGCGCCCTACCTCGACCTCTTCCTCGTCCCCGTCCTCTTGCCCTTCCTCGCCTTGCCTCCTCCCTAGCCACATCTGCACGCTCGTCATGTAACGTGACTGCATCTGCAAATTGTAATGACAGCCACTCCGTCATTTCTGCCTTCGCTTGTGCCGCCAATCTCGCGGCATTCCGCGTGTCCAATGTCATAGGACACGGCTCCACAGAGCGAGCTGCATCCAAGGAAAAGACGTAGATGTAAATTTGGAAACAATTTTGTTAATAATTTTACAAAAAAAAAATAGTTCGAGTACTTACGTTGCTTGCCAGGGTTGCACCCAAACGTCCGACAAATCTTCGAGTAATGGTACCATACCATTGCTCGTATGCGGGCGTTACGAATACCCCTCTGGACCGATCGATGCGAATAATTCTAACTTCCCGCTCCTCCCAGCGGGCAATATGCAGGCTGTGTTTCGCCCTCCAATCCACATGTACTTTCCCCCTCAAATCAATAGCGTGGAGTTCTGGAAAGGTGGAGCAATGACTTGGGATATCCTGAAGACCCCCAAATTGTCTCTTGAACCGATCTGGATAGTAATACTCCACAATGTGTCTGCCCATGTATCTGCCCATGTAGCTCCAGGTGTTGTCTCTCCGGTAACCGCGGGCCCATCAATACGCAGTCCCAAAATGAATGTCACATCCTGCAAGGTGATAGTGATCTCCCCACTAGGCATGTGGAAGGTGTGCGTCTCCGGTCTCCACCGCTCAACTAAAGCCGTCACCAGATGCCAATCAAGCGTAATGAACTCCAGCTCTGAGATGCATCCAAATCCTGCTTCTACCACGTATGGAAGTAGCCGGTCATCCAAAGGGATCCGACGTACATGTGTCTCTCGCCGCCGGCAACGTAACCACGAAGATTCCTACAAGAAAATTGTTAGGAAAAAAATTTGAATGATGGAAGATATTATAATTACTTACATCGCCAGCCCAAACTCGACGTGAACGATGTCGCTCCTGAAGGTACAAAACTGAAGGATCAACTGGTCCGGGATCCATCTGAAAAATACAATTTCCAATGTTACACAATACAATTAAAAAAAGTATATGAAAAAAAATCGGACAAATAAACAAGTGTTTAACACAATTAAATTTATTAATATACGAGGGTAGCAAACTTACTCGAATTTGGACATTTACGTCGGTTGTGACCTTGGCCCCCACAATTTCCACATTTATTCTTATTCCGGCTCGCCGTCGCCACATTTGATGTGGATGCTTGAGAGTTCCTTGCGGCTTTGTTGGGACAACCTCGGTGTGTGTGACCCAATATCCCACAGTAGGAACAAGTGTTTTGCCGAATCACATCTCTAACATCCATTTCGTTATGTATTCTTGTTGTGCGTGGACGACCTTTACCGCGTTTACGCTTTGGGTCCGGTCGTAACTCAGGATATTCTAGGGGAGCCCATGTTTCACGATCACCAATGGGAAAAAATTGTCCTCCGTAAACCTGCAACTGTTTCTCCCAGGTGTACCACTCTCCAACATAGGAATCTACATCAGCCCGACGCTTTGAGATGACTGCAATGGCGTGGGAACATGGGATACGATATATCTGCCACTTGTTGCAGGTGCATTTCCTTTGTACCAAGTTAACTGTGTACTGTTTGCGCCCGCGAATACCAGTGGACGTCCGTCGAGCCCTGGTAGACACCTCGAATAAAATTTCTGGTTGAACTTGTACCTGAGTTACTGTATGCCCATTCGCAGCTGCAGTCCAACGGGTCAGCTCTGTGGAAGCGTAATGCGTGAATTTCCGTCCAGCAGCAATGGCTGCGCTTGCTTCTTCAAAATGCTGAATGAAGTACGAAACACAATTATAGAATGTCTTCTCAATTAACGCAGAGATTGGCAAGCAACGGGCATCTTTGAGAACTGCATTGTAGCTTTCGCTCAAATTTGTGGTCATCTGACCAAACCTATACCCACCGTCATATGCCAATGTCCATTGCTCACGACGACAATCATGCGTTGAAAACCATCTAGCTGCTCCATTATTCCACTCTTGTAATTTCCTCATGAAGTACGCGAACTTCCTAGGTGTCGTCTGTAATGCTGCGGCTTGCACCAGAGCTTTCATGGAGCCATTTTTAAAAACGCTATTGAAGTTGCTCGCGACATGCCTCGTACAAAACCGCCAATATGCAAAGGGTTCTAATAAACCCACGTCACCATCTTTCATAGCAGCTTTTATACCAGAATGCCTGTCCGAGATGATACATATTGGTCCAGTTCGCATGCCGATTACTCTTAGACGAACCAACGAAAGAAACCACTTCCATGACGACAAGGATTCCTCGTCGACGATCCCGAATGCAAGGGGAACAATATGTTTATCCCCGTCAACCCCGCAAGCAATTAGCAGTTTTTGTTTGTATTTCCCGTACAAATGTGTCCCGTCAACACTAATCAGTGGCCGACAATATTTGAATGCTTCAATGGAAGGACCAAATGCCCAAAAGCATCGTTCGAATCTGCGGCAGAGAGGTTTCCGAGGATCGGGATGGTCGCTGTATTCAATATCAATTTCAGTCCCTGGAATAGCAGCCTTCATTGCATGCAAAAGAAAAGGCATTTCAGCGTATGACTTCTTCCAGTCACCAAATACAATGCCGATGGCCTTCCTTCGAGCATCCCAAGCCCTTTTCCTTGAAACCCAGTAGTTGTACATCTCGTGGATGTGAGCTCTACAACTAGATACACGAACATTAGGGCCATCCCTAACAAGAGTTAGCAATGATCTGGACATGAATTTGTAGTCCAACTGAGGATGATCCTGATTAACTGTTGGGTTGATACAAGTGTGTGCCCCAACAACCTTGGAGATCACCCACAGTCCATCAAATTTTCTGAAATGGCCTCGTAAATACCAAACGCAACCATTTTCTCTCTGCGAACAAAAAACCGACCATATCAAGCTGGTGGATTCTTTGACAATGAAGTCATAATGTGATAGAATGTGGAACTTCTTCACAGCGTACACCAAATCCTCCCTACATTTGAACGTCCTGCCCTTGCGGACTTCGTCAGCAACACCATCAAGTCTAGACTTGCTTCGAATTTCGTCCTCATATGTTGAACGAGTATTAGACCCTCTAACCCCAAAGAAGGGTATACGGGGTGTAATAGTATGCGCGGCTTGTTCATCAGTTGGGAGCTCCTCGTCCATCAGATCATCTTCCACATCTTCGCTACCTTCTTCCAGGTCATCATCAGTCCCCCAAGGGATGAAATCCTGATCCATCCGGTTAACCTCTCGCAGCAACGGCTCACTCAAGCCCAAATCCTGAACCGTGCTTGGCTGCGTTACAGGCGCATCCGTATCAAAGTTTGTGTGCTCGGGACTGCGGGTCTGCATTACAGGCGTGCTGCGGACTACTGCTGCTTGTGTGCTCGGGACTCCAGACGGTCCCTTATTAGTCATAACAGTTGGGACTTCGCTCACAGATACATCTTCAACATAAATATCGGTAGGCATTGATCTCCCAATGGTCTGAGCGTACACCACAACTGCCTGCACATCATCATCATCGATAATAGATGAAAATGATGGTTCCTCCCCTGGGCCTCGAGGGATGCGATGTAATAATCGGATCCTTTGACTGTCAATATCCAAGTTGAACTTACGGTAAACCAAGTTCAACATCTCATCGAACGTCATATTAGGAGTCAACACAAACCCCCTCACGTTGGTTGACGATCCGGACATGAGTGTACTACTCAAATGGCACATACAAAACAACTGCTCCATTCTAACCTAATACGTGACACAACAGATCCGGACATGAGTGTACTATTCAAGCAACCGTCATACATTAGAGAAATGAAAAAACATGCAAATGATACAAAAAAAAATAAAGAAAAAGTTTTACCAAGTAATTAGCCCTAACGAGAAGCGGGGACGGCTAAGACGGTACCAATCACTGAAAACACGGAAACGGATTGTCCCGCGGGGCTAGAAGTGACAAAAAATGGTGTTGTTGAGAGGGGAGGAGTCGAAAAAGGGAGAGTGCAGTGGAGGGCGTCGGGGGGCGGCTGGGTTTGCTGGGAAGGAAGAAGATCGGGGAAATGAGAAGGCCGCTGGGCGCGGGCCTTAATTAGGATCGATATCGCATGTTGGATATGCGTTATGTATATCGCACATCCAACATGCGACACCAGCGCAGTTTTTGGGTAAAAAAAAAACATAAGGGGTGTCGCATGTTCAACATGCGACACCTCTGTAGTTTGTGAGTAAAAAAAAAACATTCCGTAGTACCTGGGTATTTAAGTAATTCCCAGGTACTACTTAGGAATTTGACTCCTCTGTTTGTAACAAAACGAAAATGCTAGCTCTCCAAGAGAGGACAATAGGACAACATTCATGTGGTTTTCTCCTGCTCATAGAAAAGATTTTCCACATAAATCATTTGTATCCTTTGCTTGATTTTTCTGTTTGTTGTTTTTGACAAAAGATAAAAGATGTTGCTGTGTGTACTGATCCTATATCTAGATTATCAGGTTCAAGTTCAAATTTTGTTATTAAGTCCTCACAGTTTCCAGAACTGGACAAAGTTTCCGATTCATTTTCCTCTATAAATAGCTGAAATTCTTTATATATAATTAACAATGTGTACATCAGTAGCATATATTTAGAAGGATTGATTATGATATAAACAATTTCACATGGAATTTGAGAAGGAGAGATAGTTTTGGTTATAATGGATACAGATGTCAGTGAAAGTGACCAAGATATGTTGATATGGTGTATAAAACAAATCACTAGAATAGTCATTCAGAAAATAAACCAATACATAAAGAAATAGCGGCTTCAGAGATATAACTACATGGATGGTGACAATCTGTGATCATTGCTTTTCTTCCAAGGTAAATAAATGCAGAAAGCTCATTGCTTTCCTCCCATATATGCAAAATGTGGAGAACTTTTCAATAAGATGTAAGCAAGAGAAAGCAGGGCCCACAAAATAAAACCACAGACAATGCACATGTTACTTCACAACCACCTACCTCAGCCCTACTTTAGATGGACGCTGATAAGACTGAAGTAGACAGCTTTAGGACACGAGAAAAATTAACAACCTGTCCTCTCAAATCAATCTCTTAATGAACGATGTTAACATGATGCATACTTATTTAAGATCAAAACAAGATGTCATGTCTTTCTAACAAGGGTATGATATTAATAAGATCGTTCTCAAAGGAAAAAGATCATATTCTACGCGGAATTCAATTCTCCTAATTTTCCTATGTTTTGGAGACAGAATACCACCTTTTGTCAATGAAATACGAGATGATCAATATGAAGCACCCACATTAATACTTAAGGAATGGATAAAATCACCCTTTTGAATTATTAGTTTTCCAGGTTAGAACAATAGTTTCTTTTAATTTCAAATACATTAATTACCGGTTCCCAAATATTGCACCAATCAGGAGGGACATTAATAAAGAACTTGCCTTGTCCGGGTCCTTCTCATAAATCCCATAAAATGCCTCTAGTAAGCCCTCCCTTATGTTTGGACTTATACTGCAAATTTACATATTTATGGAAGAGATTATAAATAATGCTTAAAAAACGAACTTCAAGTAATAGAAAATCTAATGAAAACCCACCTTCCCATCATTCCGAAATCATAAAAGATGAGCCGTCCACCATTCACATCATCCACTGCAATATTTCCTGGATGCTATAATTGTAAAAAATAGAGAAATCAGAACTGAAAGAAAAAGAACTATACATTAATTGTGGAGCAAACGATGATGACAAAAGCAAAATCTGAAGTAATATTAAAGCAAAGACCAGCTAATATAACTAAGAACCTTTTTAACTCACAATATTATATCCTTTTTATACAAACTTGTATTCCATGAAGGTATACATGTAGAGATATCCTTATGTTACCGTACTATTTCTATATTTTCTATTTCTTTCATATACTTTATGTAAACTATCTTTTGGTCCTCTCCCCTGTATAAGCGAGCCATAATGTTCCATTGAATAAACAGATCAATCGTTTCTTCCAGCATGGTATCAGAGCGGCGGTTTTAGACTGGAGCTCTTGTACCCAAAACCTTACCCCACCCTCCGCCCGCTCCTTCTCTCTGCCCTCGCCGTTGCGCACCCCTTTCGCCTACCACCAGGAGCGTCGCCAGCGGCTGCTGCAACCATCAGCGGCACCTCCTGTGTCGCCACCTCCCTCCCCCTCCATTAGCACCCTGCGGTTGTTGCTGCCCCCTTGGGCCACCGCCTATGCTGTCACTTCCCGCCATCTGCGGCTAGTTAGCCCTCTCCTAGAGCTATGAGAATGTGATCGTGTGATCACGTTAGATTTTGACGTTTCTCAAGTGATTTCAGATTAATATAACACATGTTGGTGTGAGCACATTATACGATGATGGGAATGGCTACACTTTGAGTCTGCACATGCAACCGCCTCCCTATATGTTTGTGTAGACAAATTTCTTTGGTCTACAAGCCTCAGTCTTTGAATCCAGCAATATATCAGAAAGCAAAGTCGATATCCCCGTCGTAGGCATCTTTCGAGGTCTAGTGCTTATAGTGAAGATGGACAGGACGAATTATAAACTATGGGTCATGCAGTTTATGAGTCTAATGCATTCTACGTGTAAGAAACATATTCTTATTGGTGAGGAGCCGGCTGACAAGACTGGGGTGAACGCCTCATGGGAAGCTGACAATGCTTATGCATGCGTATAGTTGCATGGCACACTGACAGTAGAGATCACCAACAATGTTCTGCATTAATCCACCGCCAAGGCGATGTGGGACATTCTCGTTGTTACGTATTTCCATGCGAGAAATGAGACGAAGAACAAGCAATTACAACATAACATATTCACAGTCAAGCAAAATGGTCGTCCAATGCATTCTCTGTATACGTTTCTTTGCGGCATGTTCAAGAAGCTTCACAGCTTCATGCCTCTTGCAACCACCCTGAGTAGCAGAAGACATACAGGAACACCACCATGGTTAGCGTGTTTTTTGCAGCACTTGACCCAGAGTATGATGTTGTCCACTTACATATAATTGCGGATGGAACCATCCCTCCCTTGGAGGAGGTATATGTAACATCCGGGAATTTGCGTAAACCCGAACTCGTCCGATTTTGGGTCTAATGAACCCAAAAACGTTGTCGGTCAATACTAAACAACTTAAAACGATCAACTAATCGTGAATCAAAAGTTGTTCGGGTGAAATCGATCAAAAATCGGTCAATTCGTAATGCGCGCCGTGAAAAGCCGCAACGCAAATTCGGAAACCGCGAAACGAACCGAGACCATCATTAGATCCGATTCGACGACACGAGACCAACGGAATCGACCGTTCGTCAATCGGAGGTCATATGATATTTTAAATTACAAAATTTAGTCTTAGACAAAAGCCGTATCCGAAAATTTCGGGTATTCAAAACTCGACCGAAAGTATATCAATATTATACTCATTTTGATCGTCATTTTGAGACGATCAAATCGATATATTGCGCGTCATAATCCGACGCTCGAGGCAAGAATACGGTCGATTTTTATGTATAACAAATAAAGATAATTTTGGTTGAAAATAATGATAATAATAAATATTATAAAGTCTGGTTACTGTAGCAGCACTAACAAATGACTGCCGCTGGCTTTCAAGGACAGCCCACTTGGCTCTTTGTTTTCCTCCATGTGGCAAATAGCAAACCTCTTCTCTTCTTATAAATACCACCAAGATCTCCTAATTTCCCCCATTCCTATTCTCTTCTTTTTTCTAAAATTCCAACGAGGCTTCTCATATGAGCAGTAAGGGTTTCTTCTTCTTCTTTTCCCATTTCCCTTTCTTCCCTCAAAATCTCCACATTTTCTCAAAAAGGAAGAGCCGTTGTTCAGATGCAACGACTTCTCCTCTCTTCAAGTAATTACTGCATTCAAAGCTTGGAGCAGCTCTCAACAGTCCTTGCTGCTGTCCAAAATCACCAAGGTGATTCCCTCTTGCTGGAACTGCAGTCCAATTTGAGAAGATCAAAAGGTACAACCCCATTTCCCTCCTCCTTGCTGCCTTGCATGTTCATATTGAGGCCTCCTCTTATTATCCTTATCATTGATCCTAGTTTTCATTGAATGAAAAGAATAATAAAAAGAGAACCCGAATCTAGATATATTACAAAACACTACTGCTCTTTTGTTATAAATATATATGTATACATATTATAGAACTCATCCTTAAAATTAACAAGAAGCAGTTTAAACAGTAAACTACATGCCAAACCTTTTAATGCAACCAAATACGTATCATTTGGTTACTAATTACCTGTGATGATTACAGAAAACCAAGATTCAAAACTTGAAATGGGTACATTTATATAAATAATCATATCAGCCTCCAACTCACTGGCATGCATGATGTGGCTTACAATCAAATTGTAATAACTTTTCTTTCCATGCTTATTAGTATTTAGATTGGTTTATTAGGTTTTTAGATTTGCGTAATTAACTAATCACGTATTCTTTCACACATCTTAAACATATTATTATTGATAAAACAATTGAAAACTCAGATGGGGGTGATAATTAATGGGAAAATACAACATAATGGAGCCTCAATGTTGATTGTTCAAGGTTTTGTACGGATGTAGCTTAAAGTGATTAGAGTAATTCTGAGCCACAGATTTAAGTTGTGTAACATCCTCTCTAATGTTTTTTTTTTGTGAATAACATATGACATTATATTACCTTGATAAAATGAACCTTTCAGGAAGGAAAATTTCCAAAAGAGTTCTGACCTAGACATAATTGATATCTGCTAAGAATTTCAAGAAATTATGCTTATACCTATCTGAAATGCACACCCTATTAGTCTGTTTCTTATTATCAAAATCTAACAACCATCAGGCTTCAACATTGTAGGACATGATCCTTCGGAGAGTTATGATAAAGAAATTAAATGACAAATTAATAGTACTATTGATTGTTATCGATAGGGACTAGAGTTGGAAGATTTAATGGTGAATCACCTAAATCACATAAGCTGATGAAATAATTGAGTAGGCAAATTAAAGATCATATATATATATTAACGTGACTAATTTGAGGTATAACATCCTCATTCTAATTATGGTTTTGGGTGAGAGATCAGTCAATAGATCCTATTCGATAAATAGCAAATGGTTAGGATTAATGAAGTAGAAGATACTGGGATATTGTTATGAAGTAATCTCTTCAATTAGTTCTAGGTGACACAGGTATTGAAAATTTTTAAGAGATGGTTTTGGAAATATTAGCTGGTTACCCAAGAATCTTCCTGAACTGGATTCTTCAAATCTCGGTATCCTTGAGAATTACCCACATTAAGTTTATCTTGTTAAAATTCGGTTGCCATGCTTTGTGAAAACGGTGAAACTCATTACAATATAAAGCAAGAAAGCTTAATCTATTGAGATAAACAAGGGAGAAGTAAAGATTTCAAGATTTCATATCAAGAAGATTTACTCAGTTGAACAAAAACAAAAAGGGATCAACAAAACTTTCCAATTGGTGATGATCTATAAATTTGTGCCAGTCACGGTAAACCTTACACCGGACCGTGCGAGGGGGCGGTGACCCTCACCTGGGCGGAAGAAAGGAAGCCCAGTTTGGGCAGCGGCCGCCAAGTGCGCGGATCTAGGATCCCAGTCCCATTTCGGTTTTTACGCGAGCTCGCAGTGTTTTTACGCCTCGTTGGGATCCCGACTTTAGACCATTCCGCTGACCCTGTTTTAGGATACCCAGGCGGGGGATCCTTGGTTTTCAGTTTTACGTACGAGCTCGGTTGCCCGTTACCGGTCGGGCTGTTTTTCTAGAGTGACTTTTCCGGGAAGTCCCTCTCACCCATCTCAGTGGCGTAGTTGGGGAGTAGACCTATCCCTCTATTGGACCGTCCTTCCAATTAGAGGGCGAGACGGAAGAGCCATTTGCAGGCTTCTTCACCGCTTGAGTTTTCTTTCGCCAACAGACGGCGATTCTACATCCAGATCATTCGTATCTACATCTATATCTACATCATTGAGAGTACATCTGAGGGAGTTACAGTGAAGGTTTAGAGGAAATCACAATTAAAATTTAGTTGATTAGAAGTGACTTTAATCTGGTTCAAAAACTCTATAAGTTAGTGGACGTGTTGGGAACTTAGTTAGGATGCATTATACAACACCGCATGCCTACGGAGGCACCCCAACCCTAAGGTACTTTTAAATACCTTAGAGTCATAGTGTGAGGCTGCACACAGACCAAGACCACGGACTATCCACTAACTTAAAAGGAGTAAATAGAATTAAGGATCAAATCAGTCATCATTATATCAGTCCATCATCGGAAACCATGACATGATCTCAATAACAAGAATGTAGCATTTACATGTGCCTTCAAGTTCCGCAACATGATCTCCAAGACCCAAAATCATGATCTTAAAACACAGGAAATCATTATATGTTAGATTCGTCATCTAAACTTTATATAAATATATATATATGGGATGAATAGGAAAAAGGGGAGAACAAAGGAACTTAGTACCAAACAGATGAAAACCTTTTTACTTATGCAAGTAGATGTAAATAGTTCTTATTCCCCCTTTCTACTTGCTCTCTTTTGCACATTAAAATTACTTGTTATTTATTTTAAACTACGGGTTTGTATTCACGTTTGTGACTCCTTTTCTTCCTTGCACGCATGGCAGGAAAGGAGTTTATTGTTCAGTAGCTATACAGGTTCCAGGAGACAAGGTATATATACCAGACGGTATGTTATTCTTTTTGTCTCAGTTTTTGTTCGGTTGTTAATATTATATGCTTCTTTTCTCTTCAGTCAGACTTTGGGATATACTGTATGTACTTTCAGACATTGTACAGGTTGAAAATGAAATGAAAGTTAATGAAATAAATTCTTGGTGACATTTATCTTTATTATCTTGTGGTTGTGAATGTGAATGTCGAATGCCACTTGCAAATATATTCATTGCGAAAAAATTTTCCCCATAAATTTATGCTTATAATGCGATGTCAATAAAATGGAATATTGCGAATTGTGTCGTAAACGGGTACCCGGATCCTGAGGGGTTCACAGTATACCACAGGCTTAGTAGGATCATTGTTCCATTGTATGTCTCTACACAGACATCCTCTGCGATGGCAGCATCTCACAGTAGGGGAAACACTTCTCAGTTTCACAGTTGTGGTCCTTGTGGTAGAGGATGTTGTATTATCTAACCATGCACCTATTGCCATCGTCCGGATCATTCGGACGATACATGATACTTAAACATGGTTTTTCAGCATCTGCATGTGCAGTTGAGCATGTTGAATCTCCTGCAGCTTCCACATCCGACTAGAGATTTGAGGACTTTGTTGCTCGCCTGAGGAAGATTACGCCTCTCGTTGGTTCTCAGGCATCCTCAACTGCTCAGGGAAGCCATTTAGATGTTGCAGCCTCTGCGTCTTCTGGTACCTCAAGTAGTACCTATGCTCTTACCAGTTGTCATAGGACTAACATAACAGAGTGGATTATGGATTCAAGTGCATCCCATCATATGTGTGGAGACATGAGTCAGTTTGCAATATACACTATACAGACAGTACCTCTTGGTAGATCAATTATCATAGTTGACGGGACCCACTCTCCAGCTGCAGGACATGGGGAGATCAGTCGGACGCCATCTATGCATTTACAAAATGTAATTCATGTTCCTAATTTTTCAATAAACTTATTGCCTATTAGTCAGATTACTAAGGATTTGCATTGACACGCTATTTTTGACCCGTCTTTACTTGTGTTTTAAAGACAAGATGATTGGATGTGGTCATGAGCAATGCGGCCTCTATCGATCGGTCCATGCTCTGTATGTTGGTGTCTCATCTAGTCTCATAGGATCAGTCTTCCTGTTTATGTGGCATCTGCGCTTTGATCACCTTCCTCTCCAGAAGATGTGTCACGTGCTTCCTCGGATCTCTCCTCAATCCTCTTTCCAGTGTGATGCTTGTCAGCTAGGGAAGCATCATCGGCATGCTTCCCAAGTCGCCAGGATCGGAGTAGTAGCTCCCTTTTTGAGTTGATTCATGTAGACATTTGGGGTCTGAGTCGTGTTCCTTTACCAGGGACACATGTTTTATTTTGTGGTTGTTGATGATTTTTCTAGGTTGTCATGAGTTTTCTTGTTAAAGAATAAGTCTAAGGTTAGACTGTAATAAAATCTTTCATAAATGAAGTAAGAATATTTTTTTCCTCTACATTTAAGTTTAAGCAAACTGGCAATGCCTTGGAATTTTGTACTCTTGAGCTTTTGCAGTTCTTCTCATCACTTGACATCGTCCATCAAAATTCATGTGCTTATACATCCCAACAAAATGGTGTTGCTGAATATAAGCATTGTCACTTACTTGATGTGACTCGAACTCTTCTCATTCAGAGTTGTGCTCCACATTCGTTCTGGGGTGATGCGGTTCACATTGCTTGCTATTTAGTGAATCGCATGCCCTCATTGGGCGAGAAAATTCCATTCTCCTTTACTTTTCCTGAGAAGGATTTGTTCTCACTCACTCCTCGTGTTTGGCTCAGTCGCCTTTGTGCATCATTTGTCACATGGCCTTGACAAACTCGCTCCTAGAGCTGTCAAATGTGTTTTTCTGGAGTATTCCATGACATAGAAGGGATACGAATGTTATGATCCTCTTCATATGAAAGTATTACATCAACGATGATGTCATCTTTTTTGATTCTGTGATGTATTTTTTTCCTACATGCGACATATTAACTTCATATGATTCTACAAAGGTGGTCTACATGCCACTACCTCCTCTTGTTTCACCACCTCCACCTCCACCGCCTCCTCTTATACCACCATCACCACCCAGTACCCTATCTCAGTTCTTACCAAAATTCTACGTTCGTAGGCCATCCTCTGCTCATGGACCTCTCCGGTCATCCAGCACACCCCAAGTATGTTATGAGCATATTGTTTTTATTGACGGGCCTCGAGATTTGTCTTTACAGTAGATAGTTGTACCATATGAGCATGTGCCTTTACAGGAAGCTAGTATACATATTGAGGAGATCCCCAATGATCGAATGTGCATGTTGTCGTTAGCAAACAGAAATGTACATGTGTATCATACCATCTTATTTCCCATGTTTCATTTGACCGCTTACTGAAGATTTCAGGTAGTTTGCAGTTGGACTTTCTGCTGTGAAAATTCCATGGACTTATCAAGCGGCTTTGCGAGATAGTCGGTGACGTCTTGTCATGGAAGAGGAGATGGTCGCGTTGTAGTCACGTGTAACATCCGGGAATTCGCGTAAACCCGAACTCGTCCGATTTTGGGTCTAATGAAACCAAAAACGTTGTCGGTCAATATTAAACAACCTAAAACGATCAACTGGTCGTGAATCAAAAGTCGTTCAGGCGAAATCGACCGAAAAATCGGTCGCATCATAATTCGTGTCCGAAAAAGCCGCGACGCAAATTCAGAAACCGCGAAACGAATCGAGACCGTCATTAGATCCGATTCGACGATACAAGACCAACGGAATCAATCGTTCGTCAATCGGAGGTCGTTTGATATTTTTAAATCGTAAAATTTAACCTTAAACAAAATCCGTATCCGAAAATTTCGGGGGTTCAAAACCCAACCGAAAGTATATCAATATTATACTCATATTGATCGTCGTTTAAAGACGATCAAATTAAGATATTACACATTGAAATCAGGGGCTCGAGGCGCGTGTGCGGATGAATTTAGTTTTATCAAACAAAAGAAAATATATCTATATATATATATATATATATATAATAAATAACAGACAACAGTCTGTTCGGTGGTAACAAGTTGTTTCTAAAAATATATATTAATATATGATGACATCAGCCAGTTGACATCAGCATGCTGATGTCATGGCTAATGTCATCCAAAAAGGAAAACAAGTGGCTCGAAAGAAGCCCCAACGTGTAGGGCCCTTCTCTCCCTTTCTCCCTATAAATATCAGCCACTCCAGCCATAGCTTTTCCTTTTTCTCTTCTATCTCTTCCCTGTTCTTCCACATTTCCTTCCTCCTAAATTCCCAGTCGACTGAACCATAGTCTCCCTCCAATTTTCGGCTGGAAATCTTTAATTGCAACTCAAGTTCCTTTTGTTGAAGTTGCTCCTTATGGCTACCAATAGCAGCTGCTACGGCTGCTAGAATATCCAGCAGTTTCGGTTGAAGTTCTCTGCTACATTTATCTGAAGAAGCTGATTAGAATCCATGGTTGCTGTTGATATGAGGCCAAAGGAGTTGTTGCTCTCTACAACTTCAGAATTCTGCATGCAAAGTTTTTAATCTCGAAATCAGAGAGAGTAATAGGTACAATCCCTAAACCCTCCTTGCTGCCATGCATGTGATATATTACCTCCCTCTTGATAATCTTCATAGATCATTTTCCTCATTTTGTTGTGAATCTGTATTCTGTTGGATGGGATCATATAGAGGCAAATATATTTTTTTGACATACATTGCTTAGCAAAGTACTGGTCACGTTTAAAAATAAGAATCTGACACATTCAAATTAGATAATAAATAGGAAGGATAGTTATATTGAATCCGATAACTTCTGGTTATTGGTCATTCTACAGTAACTCTGGTTGCTGTTGAATGATAGAAATAACATTTCCAAATAAATTTCTTCTACATATATATATATATTTAGAATTAAATTTCTAGAATAATATAACTTGAAAGTTGATTTAAGGCAAATACATTCTGTTCCAATGGAGTTGGATAGCTTTTACCCCATTCACAATTATATTTTTGCCAACAAAATCAATTAGGATATCGCTCATCTTAATTGCGCAATGAATTAATTTAATTAAAACCTAAGAAATATCGTTAAAGAATGCATAATTAAAAGCTGTCCATTCGAAAATGTTGAGCTGATAACTTCCAGTATTTCAGCGTTTAAATTGTTGATTTTTTTAAATATATTTATATATATAATCATGCTTCGTTTAATAGATCTACACCATAACGTGTCTATTAAACGTTAGTTGATTGAATCATTTGGAGTAGGAATATATGAATTGTTTTCACAGTTGGTATTATTTTGAACAAAAATATACTAATTTTAGGTTGAACATATTATCAAGCCAAAGTAAAAATTCTAGTTTAGACAGTAAAAAAAAAATTCTAATTTAGACTCTGAATATACAGCCGATTCAAACATATAAATCCCTACTATGACTCCAGCTATTGTAGTGGAAATAGAAATACCTAAAGATGATCACTACTTCTTTGAATGTGATGGTAATCATAAGGGAACATTTTACACTTGAAATTGAAGACAGAACATGATAAGGAAGATAGGAATTTATACTTGGCTCTTACTGTTTCTTGGATCAAAGATTTGGTCAGAAGATCAATTGGTTAAGTGATCAATAAAACTTATTGAACTGTTGAGTCTTGACTTTTACCTTCCAAATTCAGTAACTTAGTCACTTAGATCAAAGATTTGGGCAGAAGATCAATTGGTAAGTGATTTCCAAATTTTTAGATTAAGACAGCTAGATCTGTATCAAATATTAATACTCTTCTTTTATGAAGTTGGTAAATGAATTCCAAGATTGAAGATGAAGAGAGCTAGATCTGTATTACTAATCTCAAAAAGGGAATTGAGAAGGAAAGTAGACAAGCAAATGAAATTGATTGTGAGTCGGTAATGACTTATAAATTATATTGCCGGTCATGGTGGCCTTTTACATCGGACCGTGCGAGGGGGCGGTGACCCTCACCTGGGCGGAAGAAAGGAAGCCCAGTTTGGGCAGCGGCCGCTTAATGCGCGGGTCTAGGATCCCAGTCTCCTTTCGGTTTTTACGCGAGCTCGCAGTGTTTTTACGCCTCGTTGGGATCCAGACTTTAGACCAGTTCCGCTGACCCTGTTTTAGGATACCCAGGCGGGGGCATGGCCTCAAATTTCAGCGAAATTCGGTCGAATTTCTATCGAATATCGATATCCAGTCGAAATTGAAATGCGACCGAAATGACCGAAATATGGGGGTCCTATACAAAAAATGACCAAAATGACCGAAATTCCGGTTGAAATTCCACCGAAATTCCATCGAAATTCTGTTTTGGTCGATACCGAAATGGTGACCGAAACCGACATTTAGGGCCTTGGGCGGGGGATCCTTGGTTTTTAGTTTTACGTACGAGCTCGGTTGCCCGTTACCGGTCAGGCTGTTTTTCTAGAGCGACTTCCCGGGAAGTCCCTCTCACCCGTCTCAGTGGCGTAGTTGGGGAGTAGACCTATCCCTCTATTGGACCGTCCTTCCAACTAGAGGGCGAGACGGAAGAGCCATTTGTAGGCTTCTTCACCGCTTGAGTTTTCTTTCGCCAAACAGACTTGGCGATTCTACATCCAGATCATCTATATCTATATCTACATCTAAATAATCAAGAGTTACATCTGAGAAGAGTTACCGTAAAGGTTTGGAGGAAAGTACAATTAAAATTGAAATGATTAGAAGTGACTTTAATCTGATTCGAAATCCTTATAAGTTAGTGGACGTGTTGGGAACTTAGTTAGGATGCATTACACAACACCGCATGCCTACGGAGGCCCCCCAACCCTAAGGTACATTAATACCTTAGAGTCATAGTGTGAGGTTACACACAGACCAAGACCACGGACTATTCACTAACTTAAAAGGAGTAAATAGAATTAAGGATCAAATCCGTCATCATTATATCAGTCCATCATCGGAAACCACGACACGATCTCAATGACAAGAAAGTAGCATTTACATGTGCCATCAAGTTCCGCAACATGATCTCCAAGACCCAAAATCATGATCTTAAAACACAGGAAATCATTATATGTTAGGGTTTGCCATCTAAACTTTATATAATATATATATATATATGGGATGAATGGGAAAAAGGGGAGAACAAATGAAGTTAATGTCAAACAGTTGAAAACCCTTTTTCTTATGCAAGTAGATGTAAATTATACTTGTTCCACCTTTTTACTTGCTCTCTTTTGCACATAATAAATTACTTGTCATTTATTTTTTTAAAACTACGGATTTGTATTCACAATTGTGACTCATTTTCTTCCTTGCACACATGGCAGGAAAGGAGTCTGTTGTTTAGTAGCTATACAGGGTTCCAGGAGACAAGGTCCATACTAGACGGTATGTGGTTTTTCTTACAGTTTTTAGTTCAGTTGATATTGTAAAAGGCTTCTTCTCTTCAGTCAAATTTTTGGGATGTTGTATGTACAGACATACATTGTACATGATGTAAAAAAATACATGCAAATTAATGAAATATGATTTTGGTGCCAATTTTCTCTATTAGCTTGTGATTGTGAATGTGAATGTCGAATGTCACTTACAAATATATTCATTGCGAAAAATTTCCCCATAAAACTATGCTTTTAATGCGATGTCATAAATGGAATTTCGCGAATTGTGTCGTAAACGGGTACCCGGATCCCGGGGGTTCACAAGTTTTTTTTTACTGTCTAAACTAGAATTTTTACTTTGGCTTGATAATATGTTCAACCTAAAATTAGTATATTTTTGTTCAAAATAATACCAACTGTGAAAACAATTCATATATTCCTACTCCAAATGATTCAATCAACTAACGTTTAATAGACACGTTATGGTGTAGATCTATTAAACGAAGCATGATTATATATATAAATATATTTAAAAAAATCAACAATTTAAACGCTGAAGTACTGGAAGTTATCAGCTCAACATTTCCAAATGGACAGCTTTTAATTATGCATTCTTTAACGATATTTCTTAGGTTTTAATTAAATTAATTCATTGCGCAATTAAGATGAGCGATATCCTAATTGATTTTGTTGGCAAAAATATAATTGTGAATGGGGTAAAAGCTATCCAACTCCATTGGAACAGAATGTATTTGCCTTAAATCAACTTTCAAGTTATATTATTCTAGAAATTTAATTCTAAATATATATATATATATATATATATGTAGAAGAAATTTATTTGGAAATGTTATTTCTATCATTCAACAGCAACCAGAGTTACTGTAGAATGACCAATAACCAGAAGTTATCGGATTCAATATAACTATCCTTCCTATTTATTATCTAATTTGAATGTGTCAGATTCTTATTTTTAAACGTGACCAGTACTTTGCTAAGCAATGTATGTCAAAAAATATATATTTGCCTCTATATGATCCCATCCAACAGAATACAGATTCACAACAAAATGAGGAAAATGATCTATGAAGATTATCAAGAGGGAGGTAATATATCACATGCATGGCAGCAAGGAGGGTTTAGGGATTGTACCTATTACTCTCTCTGATTTCGAGATTAAAAACTTTGCATGCAGAATTCTGAAGTTGTAGAGAGCAACAACTCCTTTGGCCTCATATCAACAGCAACCATGGATTCTAATCAGCTTCTTCAGATAAATGTAGCAGAGAACTTCAACCGAAACTGCTGGATATTCTAGCAGCCATAGCAGCTGCTATTGGTAGCCATAAGGAGCAACTTCAACAAAAGGAACTTGAGTTGCAATTAAAGATTTCCAGCCGAAAATTGGAGGGAGACTATGGTTCAGTCGACTGGGAATTTAGGAGGAAGGAAATGTGGAAGAACAGGGAAGAGATAGAAGAGAAAAAGGAAAAGCTATGGCTGGAGTGGCTGATATTTATAGGGAGAAAGGGAGAGAAGGGCCCTACACGTTGGGGCTTCTTTCGAGCCACTTGTTTTCCTTTTTGGATGACATTAGCCATGACATCAGCATGCTGATGTCAACTGGCTGATGTCATCATATATTAATATATATTTTTAGAAACAACTTGTTACCACCGAACAGACTGTTGTCTGTTATTTATTATATATATATATAGATATATTTTCTTTTGTTTGATAAAACTAAATTCATCCGCACACGCGCCTCGAGCCCCTGATTTCAATGTGTAATATCTTGATTTGATCGTCTTTAAACGACGATCAATATGAGTATAATATTGATATACTTTCGGTTGGGTTTTGAACCCCCGAAATTTTCGGATACGGATTTTGTTTAAGGTTAAATTTTACGATTTAAAAATATCAAACGACCTCCGATTGACGAACGATTGATTCCGTTGGTCTTGTATCGTCGAATCGGATCTAATGACGGTCTCGATTCGTTTCGCGGTTTCTGAATTTGCGTCGCGGCTTTTTCGGACATGAATTACGATGCGACCGATTTTTCGGTCGATTTCGCCCGAACGACTTTTGATTCACGACCAGTTGATCGTTTTAGGTTGTTTAATATTGACCGACAACGTTTTTGGTTTCATTAGACCCAAAATCGGACGAGTTCGGGTTGACGCGAATTCCCAGATGTTACAATTATAAAAACCTCAAAGGGAGTCTCGTCCTCGAGACTCGAATTAAGGCTATTCGGTGCCTTGTTTGAATTTCATATGTCCATAAAAACCTCAAAGGGTTTTGAACTCATAAAAACCTCAAAGAGAAAACAAACCATATATTTATCATGTATCTATTTACAAATGCTTGTTTTGATGATTACATCAGAAAAGCTGCGGGTATCGTGCCCGCATGTCGGCTTCGGTCTCCCATGTTGCCTCTTTGATGCCGTGTCGGTGCCATAAAACCTTGACCAATGAAATCTCCTTGTTGCGAAGCTTCTTCTCAGCGCGGTCAAGTATCTGGACTGGCTTCTCCTCATAAGTCAGATCCGGCTCTACATCGAGATTCTCGTAACTGATAATATGTCGAGGGTCGTGCACTTACTTCCTCAGGTTGGATACATGGAAGACATCATGGATAGCAGAAAGATGTGGACGAAGGGCTACTCGGTAAGCAACCTTCCCCACCCTAGCCAGAATCTCAAAAGATCCAACATATCGTGGCGCCAACTTGCCACGAACACCGAATCTCTGCACTTCTTTCATGGGAGATACACGGAGGAATACCCAATCTCCAACCTATAATTTATAGGAATGTCGTTAGTATGAGATTAAGTTGAACATATATATTTATATATGTCATAATTGAATGGATGAAGAGGAAAGAATTAGATTACTTGGAACTCCAAGTCTCTTCTCCGACGATCCGCATAACTCTTCTGGCGACTTTGTGCCGTCAGAAGCCTCCGTCTCACAAGATCAACAGCTCTCGCAGTCTCCTCCAGGAGATCTACGGAATAGAGAGCATGATCACCTACCTCACGCCTACTGAGAGGTGTGAGGCATCTCCGCCCGTATAGGGCTTCGAATGGTGCCATGCCAATACTGGAGTGATAGCTGTTGTTGTACGTGAACTCCACTAACGGCAGATGGTCCTTCCAGGACCCTTTCCACTCCAAAGTGCAAGCACGAAGCAAATCCTCTAGTGTCTGAATGGTGCGCTCACTCTGACCGTCAGTCTGTGGATGATATGCAAAACTCATCTTCAGCTGACTGTAGTGCTGACATGAACTGACGCCAATAATGAGATGTAAATCTCGAATCCCTGTCAGACACCACCTCTCGTGGTATACCATGCAGTCTGATGATGTTCTGCACATAGAGCTTGGCCAATCTGGATGGAGTGTAAGTCGTGTTGACAGGTATAAAATGGGCTGACTTGGTCAACCTATCAACAACGACCCATATGGAATCATGGCCACCTGGTGTTTTCAGCAGACCTGTGACAAAATCCATAGAAATGCTCTCCCACTTCCACTCGGGAATGGGAGAGACTGCAGTAATCCTGGTGGTCTCCTGTGCTCGGCCTTGACCATCTGACAGGTCATGCATCTGCTAACATGTAGCGCCAAATCGCGCTACATTCCATCCCACCAGAAATGTCGACGCAGATCATGGTACATCTTCGTACTGCCTGGATGGATAAATAACCGTGAACTGTGTGCCTTATCGAGAATGTCTCTGCGAAGCTGCTCGTCATTGGGTACAACAACCCGTCCTGCCTTCCATAAAATAGACTCTGCTACGACAAAATCATCAACTTCGTCCTTGACAGCGCGCATGTATCTATCATGAATCCAAGGATCGGTCTTCTGGCCCTCTATAATATGATCCCAAAGACTGTTGTATCGTGGAGGCACGGCGGTAGAAATGGATGCGCTCTCCTGAGGATGCCAATCGATCAAAGCGGCAAGCGTATCCCATGTATATAGCCAGTTTGCCGTACCATCAGCATGCGCTCTCCTGCTGAGTGCATCAGCCACCACGTTTCCCTTACCGGGATGGTAAGAGGTCGTGCAATCATAATCCTTCAGCAGCTCGAGCCATCTGCGTTGCCTCATGTTCAGCTCCTTCTGATCAAAGATGTATTTTAGGCTCTTGTAATATGTGAAAATCTCGAAGTTCACCCCATATAGATAGTGGCGCCAGATCTTCAAGGCGAAGACAACTGCCGCCAACTCCAAGTCATGTGTGGGGTAGTTCCGCTCGTGCGGTCTCAACTGCCGTGATGCGTAAGCAATCACCTGTCCTCTCTGCATCAACACTGCTCCTAGACCTTCTCCAGATGCATCTGTGTAGACTGCATAGTCCTGAGTGCCTGAAGGAAGAGCAAGAATAGGCACTGTAGTCAACCTCTCCTTCAGTGTCTGGAAGGCCTGCTCACATGAATTGTCCCCAATAAATGGGACTCCCTTCTTCGTCAATCGTGTCAATGGACGGACGATGCGTGAAAATCTGCTGACAAAGCGTCTGTAATAGCCCGCTAATCCAAGGAAGCTCCGAATCTGCGTGACAGTCTTGGGCTGCTCCCAAGACATAACTGCATCTATCTTAGCAGGATCAACTGCGATGCCTACTCCAGAAATGATGTGCCCCAAAAATGAGACTTGGGATAACCAGAACTCACACTTGCTCAACTTGGCATATAGCTTGTGCTCCCGCAAAGTATCTAAGACAATCCGTAGATCATTCGCATGATCCCATTCATTCCGTGAATAGATGAGCACATCATCGATGAACACCACTACAAACTTGTCCAAGTATGGACGGAAAATATGGTTCATCATATCCATGAAAGCCGCAGGTGCATTGATGAGCCCAA
Source organism: Ottelia alismoides (assembly GCA_037367405.1). Lineage (NCBI taxonomy): Eukaryota > Viridiplantae > Streptophyta > Magnoliopsida > Alismatales > Hydrocharitaceae > Ottelia > Ottelia alismoides. The sequence goes on along the minus strand of JAZKJV010010489.1, from coordinate 42,562 downwards.
ACGGCATTACCACAAACTCGTAGTGTCCATAGCGAGTCCTGAAGGCTGTCTTTGGAATGTCCAACTCGCGAATCCTCAGCTGATGGTAGCCTGAGCGAAGATCGATCTTCGAGAAAACTGAAGATCCCTGGAGCTGGTCAAACAAATCATCGATGCGTGGCAAAGGATAACGGTTCTTCACCGTTCTCTTGTTCAGCTACCTGTAATCGATGCACAGTCTCATGGATCCATCCTTCTTCTTGACAAATAGAACCGGAGCATCCCAAGGTGAAGTGCTTGGCCTCACGAATCCCAAGTCAAGCAACTCTTGCAACTGCACCTTCAGCTCCCTCAACTCGGCTGGTGCCAGACGATATGGTGCCATAGAGATCGGTTGTGTATCTAGCAACAATGTGATCTCGAACTCGATCTCTCTCTCTCTCAGGAGGTAGCCCTGGTAGCTCATCAGGAAATACGTCAGGGTATTCTGATACTACTCGGATGTCCTGTATCATCGGCTCTTGATTAGACACCTCCCGATGAAAAGAAAGATATGAATCGCAACTCTGGTAGATCTGGAATCCTGAAGACAACCGTCTTCCTAAAGCAATTAACAAGTGCATGATGAGCGAATAACCAATCCATGCCCAAAATCAAGTCGAACTCATCAAGCTGTAAGAGTAGAATCTGCGATTATTTCATGACCGCCAATCAGTACGGGCAAATGCCTGACTATCAGGGAAATGATAAACAACTGGCCACCTGGCCCTCGTATGCGATATGGGGAAGAAAGAGTCTCTGCGACTCTGCCTAAAGAAACAAGCAACCTCGAAGCAAGGAAAGAATGTGTCGATGCAGAATCAAATGAAACATGGAAAGCTTGATAAGAGCAGTCAGTATGTGTGCTAGCTGGTCAGTCTCCTGGTCTGGTCAGGATGCCATGGTTCTGTATGAGAACCATAATTAGTCGAAGAAGTACCATTTGAAGATACTTATAATATATGCCTTTTCTCTTCTTGGGATATAATATGAAAATTAATGAAATTGGTGACAACTGTGGTGATTGAATCTGAATGTCATTATTCCCTTCTCGGACTCACGACAAGTCGGAAGACTGTCGTTATCCGGAACTTAATGCGATCGGAATTGTAATACTGCGAATGTGCGTATCAGGGTACCACTGCTCTGATACCAAACTTGTGAACCCCCGGGATCCGGGTACCCGTTTACGACACAATTCGCGAAATTCCATTTATGACATCGCATTAAAAGCATAGTTTTATGGGGAAATTTTTCGCAATGAATATATTTGTAAGTGACATTCGACATTCACATTCACAATCACAAGCTAATAGAGAAAATTGGCACCAAAATCATATTTCATTAATTTGCATGTATTTTTTTACATCATGTACAATGTATGTCTGTACATACAACATCCCAAAAATTTGACTGAAGAGAAGAAGCCTTTTACAATATCAACTGAACTAAAAACTGTAAAAAAAACCACATACCGTCTAGTATGGACCTTGTCTCCTGGAACCCTGTATAGCTACTAAACAACAGACTCCTTTCCTGCCATGTGTGCAAGGAAGAAAAGGAGTCACAATTGTGAATACAAATCCGTAGTTTTAAAAAAATAAATGACAAGTAATTTATTATGTGCAAAAGAGAGCAAGTAAAAAGGTGGAACAAGTATAATTTACATCTACTTGCATAAGAAAAAGGGTTTTCAACTGTTTGACATTAACTTCATTTGTTCTCCCCTTTTTCCCATTCATCCCATATATATATATTATATAAAGTTTAGATGACAAACCCTAACATATAATGATTTCCTGTGTTTTAAGATCACGATTTTGGGTCTTGGAGATCATGTTGCGGAACTTGATGGCACATGTAAATGCTACTTTCTTGTCATTGAGATCGTGTCGTGGTTTCCGATGATGGACTGATATAATGATGACGGATTTAATCCTTAATTCTATTTACTCCTTTTAAGTTAGTGAATAGTCCGTAGTCTTGGTCTGTGTGTAACCTCACACTATGACTCTAAGGTATTAATGTACCTTAGGGTTGGGGGGCCTCCGTAGGCATGCGGTGTTGTGTAATGCATCCTAACTAAGTTCCCACCACGTCCACTAACTTATAAGGATTTCGAATCAGATTAAAGTCACTTCTAATCATTTCAATTTTAATTGTACTTTCCTCCAAACCTTTACGGTAACTCTTCTCAGATGTAACTCTTGATTATTTAGATGTAGATATAGATATAAATGATCTGGATGTAGAATCGCCAAGTCTGTTTGGCGAAAGAAAACTCAAGCGGTGAAGAAGCCTACAAATGGCTCTTCCGTCTCGCCCTCTAGTTGGAAGGACGGTCCAATAGAGGGATAGGTCTACTCCCCAACTACGCCACTGAGACGGGTGAGAGGGACTTCCCGGGAAGTCGCTCTAGAAAAACAGCCCGACCGGTAACGGGCAACCGAGCTCGTACGTAAAACTAAAAACCAAGGATCCCCCGCCTGGGTATCCTAAAACAGGGTCAGCGGAACTGGTCTAAAGTCTGGATCCCAACGAGGCGTAAAAACACTGCGAGCTCGCGTAAAAACCGAAAGGAGACTGGGATCCTAGACCCGCGCATTAAGCGGCCGCTGCCCAAACTGGGCTTCCTTTCTTCCGCCCAGGTGAGGGTCACCGCCCCCTCGCACGGTCCGGTGTAAAAGGTCACCATGACCGGCAATATAATTTATAAGTCATTACCGACTCACAATCAATTTCATTTGCTTGTCTACTTTCCTTCTCAATTCCCTTTTTGAGATTAGTGATACAGATCTAGCTCTCTTCATCTTCAATCTTGGAATTCATTTACCAACTTCATAAAAGAAGAGTATTAATATTTGATACAGATCTAGCTCTCTTAATCTAAAAATTTGGAAATCACTTACCAATTGATCTTCTGCCCAAATCTTTGATCCAAGTGACTAAGTTACTGAATTTGGAAGGTAAAAGTCAAGACTCAACAGTTCAATAAGTTTTATTGATCACTTAACCAATTGATCTTCTGACCAAATCTTTGATCCAAGAAACAGTAAGAGCCAAGTATAAATTCCTATCTTCCTTATCATGTTCTGTCTTCAATTTCAAGTGTAAAATGTTCCCTTATGATTACCATCACATTCAAAGAAGTAGTGATCATCTTTAGGTATTTCTATTTCCACCACAATAGCTGGAGTCATAGTAGGGATTTATATGTTTGAATCGGCTGTATATTCAGAGTCTAAATTAGAATTTTTTTTTTACTGTCTAAACTAGAATTTTTACTTTGGCTTGATAATATGTTCAACCTAAAATTAGTATATTTTTGTTCAAAATAATACCAACTGTGAAAACAATTCATATATTCCTACTCCAAATGATTCAATCAACTAACGTTTAATAGACACGTTATGGTGTAGATCTATTAAACGAAGCATGATTATATATATAAATATATTTAAAAAAATCAATAATTTAAACGCTGAAATACTGGAAGTTATCAGCTCAACATTTCCAAATGGACAGCTTTTAATTATGCATTCTTTAACGATATTTCTTAGGTTTTAATTAAATTAATTCATTGCGCAATTAAGATGAGCGATATCCTAATTGATTTTGTTGGCAAAAATATAATTGTGAATGGGGTAAAAGCTATCCAACTCCATTGGAACAGAATGTATTTGCCTTAAATCAACTTTCAAGTTATATTATTCTAGAAATTTAATTCTAAATATATATATATATGTAGAAGAAATTTATTTGGAAATGTTATTTCTATCATTCAACAGCAACCAGAGTTACTGTAGAATGACCAATAACCAGAAGTTATCGGATTCAATATAACTATCCTTCCTATTTATTATCTAATTTGAATGTGTCAGATTCTTATTTTTAAACGTGACCAGTACTTTGCTAAGCAATGTATGTCAAAAAAAATATATTTGCCTCTATATGATCCCATCCAACAGAATACAGATTCACAACAAAATGAGGAAAATGATCTATGAAGATTATCAAGAGGGAGGTAATATATCACATGCATGGCAGCAAGGAGGGTTTAGGGATTGTACCTATTACTCTCTCTGATTTCGAGATTAAAAACTTTGCATGCAGAATTCTGAAGTTGTAGAGAGCAACAACTCCTTTGGCCTCATATCAACAGCAACCATGGATTCTAATCAGCTTCTTCAGATAAATGTAGCAGAGAACTTCAACCGAAACTGCTGGATATTCTAGCAGCCGTAGCAGCTGCTATTGGTAGCCATAAGGAGCAACTTCAACAAAAGGAACTTGAGTTGCAATTAAAGATTTCCAGCCGGAAATTGGAGGGAGACTATGGTTCAGTCGACTGGGAATTTAGGAGGAAGGAAATGTGGAAGAACAGGGAAGAGATAGAAGAGAAAAAGGAAAAGCTATGGCTGGAGTGGCTGATATTTATAGGGAGAAAGGGAGAGAAGGGCCCTACATGTTGGGGCTTCTTTCGAGCCACTTGTTTTCCTTTTTGGATGACATTAGCCATGACATCAGCATGCTGATGTCAACTGGCTCTGTACCAGATGGCACCAAATGAGTCCGAGAAAAGTACAATTAAAATTGAAATGATTAGAAGTGACTTTAATCTGATTCGAAATCCTTATAAGTTAGTGGACGTGTTGGGAACTTAGTTAGGATGCATTACACAACACCGCATGCCTACGGAGGCCCCCCAACCCTAAGGTACATTAATACCTTAGAGTCATAGTGTGAGGTTACACACAGACCAAGACCACGGACTATTCACTAACTTAAAAGGAGTAAATAGAATTAAGGATCAAATCCGTCATCATTATATCAGTCCATCATCGGAAACCACGACACGATCTCAATGACAAGAAAGTAGCATTTACATGTGCCATCAAGTTCCGCAACATGATCTCCAAGACCCAAAATCATGATCTTAAAACACAGGAAATCATTATATGTTAGGGTTTGTCATCTAAACTTTATATAATATATATATATATGGGATGAATGGGAAAAAGGGGAGAACAAATGAAGTTAATGTCAAACAGTTGAAAACCCTTTTTCTTATGCAAGTAGATGTAAATTATACTTGTTCCACCTTTTTACTTGCTCTCTTTTGCACATAATAAATTACTTATCATTTATTTTTTTAAAACTACGGATTTGTATTCACAATTGTGACTCCTTTTCTTCCTTGCACACATGGCAGGAAAGGAGTATGTTGTTTAGTAGCTATACAGGGTTCCAGGAGACAAGGTCCATACTAGACGGTATGTGGTTTTTCTTACAGTTTTTAGTTCAGTTGATATTGTAAAAGGCTTCTTCTCTTCAGTCAAATTTTTGGGATGTTGTATGTACAGACATACATTGTACATGATGTAAAAAAATACATGCAAATTAATGAAATATGATTTTGGTGCCAATTTTCTCTATTAGCTTGTGATTGTGAATGTGAATGTCGAATGTCACTTACAAATATATTCATTGCGAAAAATTTCCCCATAAAACTATGCTTTTAATGCGATGTCATAAATGGAATTTCGCGAATTGTGTCGTAAACGGGTACCCGGATCCCGGGGGTTCACATCACGTGACACCTGGAGTTTAGTCCCAGCTCCTTCAAGAGCCTCTATTTATCAGTTGCAAGTGGGTGTTCACTATAGAATACCGAGTAGATGGTAGTGTTGATCGCTACAAGACCAGTCTGGTTGCACGTGGATTCACCCAGATGTATAGGGTTGACTATCTGGACAGACTCTCTGCAATAGCTCGACACTCCACTCTTCGAGTTCTTCTTACTGTCATGGTACGCGATTGATCTCTGTTTCAGCTTGATGTCAAGAATGCATTCATATATGGTGATCTATGAGAGGGAGTCTACTTGCAACAGTCACCTGGGTTTGCTACTAAGGTGAAGTGTCAGCAAGTTTGTAGACTTCACAAGGCCATCTATGGTCTCAAGAAGAGTCCAGGAGCATGGTTCCAGAATCTCTCGAACTTGATTGAGCACTAGGGATTCACAATGTCGAATGCATATCATTATTTCTTTGTTCAGAGGATCCATTGAGGTGTTGTTGTTACTATGATTTATGTTGATGATATCATCATTACAGGAGATGATGTGGAGGGAATTAGAGAGGCAATGGAGTTTCTTGGACAAAAGTTTGTCACCAAGGACCTTGGTACACTAAGATACATTCTGGGATTAGAGTTTGCCAGGAAATAGCAGGATCTTGTGATGACCCAAAGAAATTATGTTACAGATCTTCTAGCTGAGACAAGCATGATTATGCAAACCTACTACTATTCCTATAATTCCTATCATGAGGCTCTAAAATGATGATATAGAAGAAGTGGACAAGAGAAGATACAAAGAACTTGTGTGGAAGCTACTTTATGTTACCATCACTAGGTCAGACATTTCATTCGTTGTTAGTCGGATTAGCCAGTTCATGAAGCAGCATAGACATGTGCATATGGAAGCTGTCCATATGATTCTGAGGTACTTGAAGTCATCTTCAGGTGCGGGATTATTTTTCAGAAAAGGGACATCCCTTACTGTCACAACTTATATAGATACAAACTATGAAGGATATCCTAAAGACAAGAAATCTACTTCATGCTTTGTTGTATTTATTGGTGGCTCTTTAGGTCCTGGAGGAGTAAGAGGCAGACGGTTGTTGCTAAATCTAATGTTGAATCAGAATACAGAGCTATGGCATAGAAGAGTACAGAGATGATGTGGGTCAGATCTGTTCTAACTGACCTAGGCATTGATGTAGCATTTCCTATGCAACTATAGTATGATAACAAGGCGGCTTTAATCATTGTTAATAATTTCGTTTTTTATAAGAGAATGAAGCACATTGAAGTGGATTGTCACTATAAACGTGATATGATTCAGAAAGGTTTCATTTCCACTTCACATGTAAGTTCAGGGGAGTAGACTGCAGGCATCCTAACCAGGGCTTTAACCAGAGGGTTCTTCCAGAAGTGTTCGTCCAAGCTGAGCACGATCGACATCTATATTCCATCTTGAGGGAGAGTGTAGAGATATTCTTACATTATTGTATCATTGTTGCATTTTCTATTCCTTTCATATACTTTATGTAATTTACCCTTTGGGTATCTCCCTTATATAAGAAAGCCCTAGGGTTATCTTGAATAAACAAATCAACCGTTTCTTCCAGCAAGTTGTACAAATCTAGATACATTTTCCATGGTCTATGGCACATGGCCTATACATGTTGTTTATGACTTTATGCAGAAGTGGGGTTCATCTATATCATTGTTCGTGGCATATAACCTATGCATGTTGTTTATCACTTTATGCAGAATTCAGGTTCATCTATATGAAGTCAGGTGGAGAATGGAAGTAGCATACTTGTATCTGCATTTTCTCTCCCACTTGCCTTTTCTACTCCATATTTAAAGTTACCTCTGACAACATAATCTCCAAACCATACTTTCAGTCACTTGCCCTGCATACATGAGCTTCAGATTTGTAACAACTTGCTACAAGTGAAGCCAGTATGCAACTCTCATAAAGCTCAAATAGATAGGCTCTGTTTGGTTACTGGGATGGGGTGGGGTAACCCCATGTGAATAGTACCTATTTGGATAGTTACGAGGGTTAGAGAGGGTTGGAATAAGGAATGTGATGTGACGTCACATTGATTTGTGTGGAATTCCAACCCAGGAATGGAGGGGGGTAAACCGGATTACCCCAGGGTAACCCGGTAACCAAACGGACCCATAGAGTTTAGTGCCTTGTAACCCAAATAAGTTTATTAAAATACTCTCCAACAAGTGCTTGTCACGGTTGCTACTTATCGTGTGTCACATTTGCATTCTCTATGTTAACACATTTTTCAAAATATTTCCAAACAAGGGGGTGTCCTACTTATCATGTATCGCACTTGCATGCTCTATACTCGCTCCATGTGTGCATGTTGTATGTGATCTCACAAGCAGCACTTTTCAAAATCTTGTTGGCATGATTGCATAGTCATGTATCTTTAATAGGGAATGATCAGGGTTATAGTTTTATAAATACTCTATGAATGGATATCACTATATTATAGTATATCTACAAATTTTCATTACCCTGTCGAGCTTGTTAACTTTGCTTGAGTTTCATAAAGCCTCGTTTGTTATAAATTCTAAATATTCTTGAACTTTATCCAACTCAAAAATGGAGGTAGTAGTCGAACCAAGCCTAAGTTGGATAGGGCTCAGATCATTAGGATTGATGTATACCACTAATGTTGCCATCAACAAATCAGGCGTGGTGGTTGCTGAAATGGTACATCTGAGCCTTTAGTCCTATGGCCCATGCCCCATTAGGTGTTTGTGATGCCATTTGTGAAAACCAATTTTTGCTTTATGCAGTAGCCGAGCAGAGAAAGCAGCCATTAATAAGAAATACGACTTTTTCTCTTCCACAATTCGAATTTTTTTCTCTATGCCAACGCTCCGGTCACATGTTGTCAATGATGCCACCAACCTCTGCAGTTTGTTTGTCACTTAGACGCTTGCACCAGCTAGCAGGAATACATATTTTATACTGTTTAGAACTGTTGGGAGAAAATATGAGATTGATTATTCCTGTGAAACCTAGGCTCTCTTATATAGAGGAGAGACCTATGGGTAAACTACATATGGTAGACATAAAGAAATAAGATAACAGAACGGGTACATAAGAATATAATATATCTCTACACTCCCCCTCAAGATGGAGCATAGATATCAATCATGCTCAGCTTGGATGAACACTTCTGAAATGTTGCCTTGAGCAATGTCTTGGTAAAGATGTTTGTTGTTTACTCTCCCGAGCTGACATGAGAGGTAGAAATCAAACCCTTTTGTATCATATCTCTAGTATAATGATAGTCCACCTCAATATGCTTTGTTCTTTCATGGAATGCAGGATTATTTGCAATAAATAAAGCAGTATGATTATCACACTGTAGCTGCATGGGAAGAGGTACGCCAATGTGCAAATCTACTAATAAGGCTCGTACCCACATCATTTCTGTGCTAGCTTGGGCCATAGTCCTGTATTCAGATTCAGCACTTGATCTAGCCACCATTGTCTGCTTCTTGCTTTTCCAAGAGACGAGAGAATCACCAACAAACATAGCAAAGCCTGAAGTAGACTTTCTATCCTTGAGACATCCTGCATAGTCTGCATCAGCACATGCAGACACAGAAAGAGTTGCTCCTTTCCTAAATAATAATCATGCACCTGGAGAAGATTTCAAATATCTCAAAATCATGTATATAGCATACATGTGAACCTATCGGGGTTGCTCCATGAACTGACTTTCCCGACTCACTGCAAAGGAGATATCAAGTCTAGTAATAGTAATATAGAGGAGCTTTCCCACCATCTCTCTATATCTTCTTCTGTCAACCTCATATATATCATCACCGTATAACTTCGTACTAGGATCCATTGGGGTACTAGATGGTCGGCACCCAATCATGCATGTCTCAACTAGCATATCTGTAACATATTTCCTTTGGGTCATCACAAGATCCTGCGTATTCCTAGTAAATTCCAACCCTAAGAAATATCTTAGAATACCAAGATCTTTGGTAACGAAATGACAATCCAAAAATTCCTTTGCCACCTTGGCCCCCTGCACATCATCTCTTGTAACAAGTATGTCATCCACATAGACCATAATGACAACAGTACCTCTAGATTTCTTCTGCACAAATAGTGAATGGTCTGCATTTGACATCTTGAATCCTTGCCTCTCAATAAGATCCGAGAGCTTCTGAAACCATGCCCTTAGACTTTGCTTAAGGCCATATATTGCCTTATGGAGTCTACACATCTGTTGATACTCCCCCTCAGCAGCAAACCCAGGAGGCTGCTGCATGTAAACTTCCTCCTGCAGATCTCCATACAGAAAAGCATTTTTAATATCCAGATGAAATAAAGACCAATCACATACCACAACAACTGTAAGGAGGACACGGAGAGTAGAGTGACGTGCCACTGGAGAAAACATATCCAGGTAATCCACTCCGTAGGTCTGAGAAAATCCCCGTGCTACCAGTCTGGCCTTGTAGCGGTCGAGGTTGTCATCTGCATGATATTTAACAGTAAACACCCACTTGCAACTGACAATAGATGTCCCAGTAGGTGGAGGTACCAAGCTCCAATTACCACGTGATTGTAGCACATCAATTTCTTCCTCCATAGCCAAGCAACAACGACTATCTTTCAATGCCTCCTGATAATTCTTTGGAATATCCACGGCAGATAGAGCCAAAGCAAATTTCTGATAGTCCCCAGTTAGACGATGAAATGAGACATGCGCTTTCGAACCTCAATAGGTATATCCAGATCATTGGGAACCTCCTCCATACGTATACCATCCTCCTGTAATGATTCTTGCACATATATATCTCCAGACCCATCATTAGAAGCAAAGTCATCAGAACAAACCTGGGGCATCGTGACGGATGGGTCATGACCATGAGTAAAAGCAGTCCGACGTCTATAGAATTTAGGCAACGGTGGAACAATAGGGACAATCGACTGGGTAGTAGGATGAGGTGGTGGAGGAGGTGTAGTAATTGGATATGGTATTGACTGAATCATGGGAGGAGGTGGCACATAAACCCCATCAACTGAGCCTGACGAAACCAACATGTCACCTGTAGGAGAGAAATACATTACAAACTCAAAAAATGTGACATCCGCACTGATATAGTATTTTCTGCGCAATGGATCATAACATCGGTAGCCCTTCTGGGTCCTCGAGTAACCAATAAATACACATTTGACAGCTCTATGAGAGAGCTTGTCAAGACCTGGAATCAACTGCCGAACAAAAGCAACAGAGCCAAATACTCGAGGAGTGAGTGAAAACAATTCTTTCTCAGGGAAAGCTATAGAGAAAGGAATTTTCTCACTCGAGACAGATGACGCCATGCGATTCACCAGATAGCATGCTGCAAGAACAACATCACCCCAGAACGAATGTGGAGCACTACTCTGATTGAGAAGAGTCCGAGTGACATCAAGTAAATGACGATGCTTTCTCTCTGCAACACCATTATGTTGAGAAGTATAAGGACAAGATGTTTGATGAATAATCCCAGGGAACGAAAGAAAATGGGATAAAGTCCGAGTACAGAATTCCAAAGCATTATCAGTTCGCATAAATTTAATAGAGGTAGAGAAAACATTTTGCACTTCATTGATAAAAGTTTTGATAACATCCCCTGCTTCAGATTTATTCTTCAAAAGAAAAACCCAAGATAGAGGAGAAAATCGTCTACAACAACAAGGTAAAAACGGTGTCCCTGATGATCAAGTACACGATTCGGACCCCAAATGTCAACATGAAATAATTCAAAAAGGAGTTGTTGCTCCGACTCTGGCGATTAGGAAAAGCAGAGCGATGATGTTTTCCCAACTGACAAGCTTCGCATTGGAAAGAAGACCCTGGAGAAATCGGAGGTAACATATGACGCATCTTCTGAAGAGGAAGGTGGCCAAACCGAAGGTGCCATGTATAAGGAGAAACAAGTCATGTTGCTTGAGAGGATATGCAAGCATATGAAGTTCGGACTAGACGATAAAGACCACCTTGCTCACGGCCACACCCAATCACTTTGTCCGTAAGGATATACTGAAAAACAAGAGATGATGGGTCAAATATAGCTCGACAGTGCAAATGGATAATAAATGACGATGCTTATAATCTGACTAATGGATAATAAATTCATAGAGAAATCAGGGGCATATAACACATTCTGTAGACGTATCGAAGGTGTCAAACAAATCTCCCTCTGTCCAGTAATTGGGGAATGGGTCCCGTCAGCAATAACAACAGTTCTTCCTGGTGGAACCTGTCTATAAGATGTAAGTTGATCTATATCTCCACATAAATGGTGTGTAGCCCCAGAATCCATAATCTAGTCAGTAATCTCAAAACTGTAACAGGATGTAAGAGCAAAAGTGTTACCTAAGGTACTAGCCGTGGCAGACGTACTGATCGATGCGGAGGCGGCAACATCTGAGTGACCTCCAGAAGATGGAGAAGAAGCATGTGGCATGATATCCCGCAGTCTAGCCACAAAGTCATCGAATCTCTGATCAGAAGTAGGAGCAGCAGGAGACTCAGCCTGCTCTGCAACTTGTGCTGAAGTCGGAAGCCATGCTTGGAGTAGCATGTGTCCTCAGTATGTCCTGGATGATGCTATGGAAAGAAGGAAGTTGTTTTCTTGAGAAATTATCAAAGCATGCTCCTCTTTATATAGTAGAGAAGGCAAGTACAAGAATAGAAACAACCTATAAGGAATAGGTACAGAAATAGAAAAGAACTATAATTAAGTAGAGAATATTCTCTATAAGGAATATTCCTCATTTGTTAGAGTATAAGGAATATTCCTTATTCTTAAACACTCCCCCTCAAGCTGAAGCATAGATATCGATCGTGCTCAGCTTGAACGCACATCTATCAAATGCAGATCTAGGAAGTGGCTTCGTAAATATATCAGTTGTCTGCTCGGAAGACGAAACATGAGAGGTTGCCACAAATCCTTTCTGGATCATGTCTCTAGCATAATGGCAATCTACCTCTATATGTTTGGTCCTTTGATGGAAGATTGGATTGTTGGCAATAAACATAGCTGCCCGGTTATCACACTGAAGTATCATAGAAAGAGATACATCTACAATAAGATCATCCATAACATATTCGATCCACATAGCCTCCGTAGTGGCTTGAGCCATAGCTCGGTATGCAGACTCAACAGAAGATCTAGCCACTACTATTTGCTTCTTGCTCCGCCAAGTAACTAGACTATCACCAATGAAGACACAGTATCCTGTAGTAGATTTCCTGTCTAGTGGACAACCAGCATAATCAGCATCAGTATAGACAGTGACTTCTAGGGACCTTTTTTTAAGAAAAGAAGCCTTTTTCCAGGAGCCCCCTTGAGATACTGAAGAATAGTCAGAGTTGCATCCCAATGTACTTTCTTAGGTTTATCCATGAACTGACTGATCCTACTAACGGCCAATGCAATATCCAAACGTGTAACTTTAACATACAGAAGCTTGCCAACCAGCCCTCGGTATTGTCTTGCGTCAATATCCTCTGAGTCACTATCATGAAGACAAACACCTGGATCCATGGGAACATAAGCAGGCTTGGAGCCTAACATCCCAGTCTCCTGCAGCAAATCTGTAACATACTTGCGCTGACACATTACTAGACCCCAGTGACTTCTGGCAAACTCGATGCCTAGAAAGTAGCTAAGATCACCAAGGTCCTTGGTAACAAAATGCTTCCCAAGGTAAGCTTTGGTCGTAGTAGTGCCCTGAATATCTTCTCCTGTAACAATTATATCATCCACATAGACGAGAAGAATCACTCGGCCATGATTTGTCTTGCGCACAAAGAGGGAGTGATCAGATGTAGATCGAATAAATCCCTCTCTCTCTATCATCTCCGAAAGCTATGAAACCAAACTCTCGGACTTTGCTTAAGGCCATAGATAGCCTTGTGCAGCTGACATATCTTCTGACTATTCTCCCCCTCAGCAGTAAACCCAAGTGGCTGTTGTATATAGACTTCCTCATGAAGATCACAATATAGAAAAGCATTCTTGATATCAAGCTGATATAGTGGCCAATCCTTGCTGGCAGCCACAGCGAGAAGAATGCAAACTGTTGGGAGACGAGCGATTGGAGAGAAGGTATCTGTGAAGTCCACACCGTATGTCTGAGTGTATTATTTGGCCACCAAACGAGCCTTGTAACACTCAATACTGCCATCGGATCGGTGTTTGACTGTGAAAACCCAACGACACCCAACAACAGCCGCATCACTAGGAGGTGTCACAAGACTCCAAGTGCCTCTAGACTGTAAGGCATCCATCTCATCCTGCATTGCAATGCGCCATCTGTCATTTCGAAGAGCCTCATGGTGTATCTGAAAGAGCCGACACAAATTGTCTGTAGCTCAGAGTCAATCTGTTCATAGAAAGGTGACCAGAAATAGGATGAGCAGTACACATACGTTTGCCTTTCCTCAAGGCAATAGGAATATCCAGATCATCAGTAACATCATCTGCAGAAGAGGCATCATCACCTGTAGGAGCAACTACCGTGCTGTCAATAGGAGTAGAGTGTTCAGGTGATACCTTAGGCGTGGTAGATGCTGACATAGGCACTTGAGCAGGGGTTTCAGTAGTAGTAGGATTAGTGCGCCGGTGATACACTTGCCCAAACCGATTTTTGTCGATGTTGAAATCAGTAGTGAAAGGCGAAGGAAGGTACACCTCCGTATCAGCGTCAGTGGAATGTAATCTGGAACCAGTAGTGGAAAAATACGGAACTGACTCAAAGAAAGTCACATCTGCACTAATGTAGTAACGTCGAGCAGAGGGGTCATAACATCGATACCTTTTCTGAGTCCTTGAATACCCCAAGAAGACACATTTGACAGCCCTAGGTGATAGCTTGTCATGACCAGGTGTCAACACATGAACAAATGACACACACTTAAATACTCGAGAGCAATCGAGAAGGTATCTTTATCAGGAAACAAAATAGACAGAGGCACTTGCTCATCCAGTACAGTAGACTGCATCCGATTGATCAAATAGCAGGCTGTAAGGACAGCATCCCCCCAATAAGTATGTGGCGCGTTACTCTGACTCAGAAGAGTACGAGCAACATCAAGAATGTGATGATGCTTACACTCAGCAATGCCATTCTGCTGAGACGTGTAAGCACAGGAGGTCTGGTGAATGATACCACGATCTCTAAGGAAGATGGATAGTGAGTGGGTACAAAACTCTAAGGCATTATCAGATCGCAAAATTTTCACTATAGCAGAAAACTGAGTTTTTATTTCTGTAAGAAAAGATCTCAATATATCTCCGACTTCAGACTTTTGCTTTAACAAAAAAACCCAACTCACTCTACTGTAATCATCAACGATGACAAAATAATATCGATGTCCATGTAAGTCAGAGACACGATTAGGACCCCAAACATCATAATGCATCAGTTCAAAATTAGACATACTGCTATGACTAGAAACTCTCCTTGGAAAGGATGACCTATGATGCTTTCCAAGGGCACACAACTCACACTGGAATGTAGACTGTGGAGATATCTGAGGAAGAAGCAGACAAAGCTTATGTAAAGGCAGATGACCAAATCTAAGGTGCCACAAATATGCAGAGGACGTCATTCCCGAAGAAGTAGAAGCATTGCCAGCAAATGGAGAACGTACAATCCTGTAAAGATCCCCTTGCTTAAGGCCACAACCAAGTACCCTGCCCATCAGTATGTCCTGAAACACAACAGATAAGTGGTCAAAAATAGTACGACAATTAAGTTCCTTTGTTATCTGACTAATCGATAACAGACTGAGAGGAAAATTTGGTGCTAGAAGGACTTTCTACAGCGGCAACATCGGAGATAACTGAACCTCCCCTTGTCCTGTAACAGGGGAGTGGCTCCCATAAACAAGGACCACAGATCGTCCAGGAGCAACAAGCTGAATAGATCGAAACTGCTCTCTATCTCCGCAAAGGTGGTGCGACGCACCAGAGTCAACAAGCCAATCTACAAAGTCAGATGGTCTACTAGCAATATATGCATGGGCTATACCTAAGGAGCGAGCCATGGCAGCAGTATCGGAACTAGAAGTAGGCTCAGAAGACTTTGACGCAAGCAGACATTTCATCTGATCAATAATCTCTGCCTCAGTCATATGTGGAGGAGCAGAACTCTCTGTCTGATCATCTAAATATTCAGCAACATGATGGGCAGTAGTCGGTGGACGACCATGTAGCTTCCTGTAACATGTGCTCTCAGTATGTCCGTGTTCTAGGCAGTAGGAACATTGTGGCTTGCCTCCTTTGTCATTGCCACGTCCTCTACCTCTGCGTCCTCGGGCACCAGAGAATCCGCCTCGAGAGCTATAAAACTCTCCTCGTCCGCGATTTTCCGCCATCGCCGAGGTTGTATCACTATTAGTCGGAATTGCAATCCGACTCAATCTACTATAGGCTTCCTCAATAGGAGGAATAACTGCTCTCGCAAGCATCTGGTTTTTGGCCAAATCATAAACAGAATCAAGTCCTGAAAGAAATATGCCAACCATCATCTGATCTCTTTGTGTCTTCTGAGGAGGACAAGGACACAGGATGATAACTATGCAACTTCTCAAACATAGCCTTTAGGCTAGAAAAGTATGCATGAAGAGCTCGTCCCCCCTGTCGGATCTGATGAATATCCTGATATAGCTCTATGATCTTCGTCTCGTTTTGTACCTGTGAGTATGTCAAGGCAAGAGCGTCCCACATATCCTTGGCAATGGGCTTATGAGCAACCTCATTGGCGATGCAACGAATAAGGGTTGAGGTGATCCAACCCTTAGCAAATGCGTTATCCCTTTTTCAAGAAGAATACGTAACGTCAGTCTTCTCGGTGGCTTCAGGAGTCTTTAGAACATACTCCTTAT
Source organism: Ottelia alismoides (assembly GCA_037367405.1). NCBI lineage: Eukaryota > Viridiplantae > Streptophyta > Magnoliopsida > Alismatales > Hydrocharitaceae > Ottelia > Ottelia alismoides. The sequence continues at coordinate 26,030 of JAZKJV010010489.1, read as the reverse complement.
CATAGGATTCCAGAAAATTGAGAAACTGGAAGGACCATAACTCATAATTGGTTCCATCCATCTTCTCAATTGGTGTCGGGGTTTTCATATCATGTAAGAAATCCTGAGAAGCACTTGTAGCCTTGGAATCCTCGGCGGAAGCCATCAATCGAACCCAAAAAAGACAGAAATCAGATCTGAAAAAAATTGATCTTCTTAGATCATAGAGGATTTGTGGGCGAGATCGAGCACCACAAACCTCAATAAATCAAGAGGATTTCAAGAAATCCTCAATAGACAGGAATCCTTGAGGAATGAAGAGCAACAGGGGCAGCTGCTGAGCCCTGTCGGCACTGCTTGCAACTACTGGAAGGGGTTGCTGTTGCGAAAGGGATAGTTAGGGTTTCAAGGAGGGTAGAGAACCACGGTCTAGGACCGGTGCTCTGATACCATATGGAAAGAAGGAAGTTGTTTTCTTGAGAAATTATCAAAGCATGCTCCTCTTTATATAGTAGAGGAGGCAAGTACAAGAATAGAAACAACCTATAAGGAATAGGTACAGAAATAGAAAAGAACTATAATTAAGTAGAGAATATTCTCTATAAGGAATATTCCTCATTTGTTAGAGTATAAGGAATATTCCTTATTCTTTAACAATGACAGTAAGTACATGGCTGACGAATGCAACCTCCTCTACCACGAGGTCCGCGTCCACGAGAGAGTAAAGAGCCTCCTTGACCTCGAGAGGCTGCCATGGCAGAAGAGGACTGGCTAGTAGCTGTAGATGGAACAGTAATCCTGTTGAGCCTGCAATACGCTTCCTCCGTTGGAGGAATAGTAGCATCTGCTAGAATCTGGGAGCGAGCAACATCATACTCTGAATCAAGGGCTGCTAGGAACACACCAACCATGGTTGCATTCCTGTATGTCTTATGCTACTCTGGAGTTGTCGATAAAGGCATGAAACTATGAAGTTAATCTAACATCCCACGTTAGGATGTATATAATGAATGCAGAGGACGTCTGTTCTGTCTGATAGTGAATATGTCATGCTGGAGTTGAAGGATCTGTCTCGTTCCTTACTTGAGAATATGTTGCTGCGAGGATATCCCACATCGCCTTAGCAGTAGGCTTATGTAGCACATCATTGGTGATCTCAATCATCAATGTACCAGAGAGCCAAACTTTGGCATAAGCGTCATCTGCCTCCCATGAGACGTTTATTCCAGTCTTCTCCGACGGTTCATCCTCGATAAGAATATGTTTCTTACTACTTGACTTCATTAGGCTCATAAATTGCATAACCCAGAGCTCATAATTTGTTCCGTCCATTTTGACAATAGGCGTTGGACCTCTGAATGCACCTGTAGAGGGAACATCGACCTTATTTTCTGACATGGAACCGATTGAGGGAAACTAGGAATGGTAGACTTGCGAAGATAGTCGTCTACACAGACATGTGGGGATTTGGTTGCACGTGTAGACTTAAACTGCAACCAACCCCATCAACAAGAAGAGACGTGCGCAACGAAGGATTGCAGATTCACGCAGAAGCATGCAGCCTGCACACGCAGGGGCGTGCTAGGACACGCAAGAGGCGGCACGCGCGTGCGTGCAGTGGGACCTGGTGGCATGGGAGGCGCCACACGAGGAGATCCGGCGGCGCGAGAGGCCGCGCGAGGGGACCCGGCGATGAGGGTTGGGCGTGGGCGGCGCGAGCGGGAGCCGCGAGCGGTGCGGGCGGCGCAGGCGGTGGTCGCGGGAGGCGTGGGCGACGCAGGGGCTTCGAGGTAGGGCTAGGGTTAGAGCACAAGAGCTCCAGTCTAGGACCGCCGCTCTGATACCATGTTGGGAGAAAATATGAGATTGACTATTCCTGTGAAACCTAGGCTTTCTTATATAGAGGAGAGATCTATGGGTAAATTACATAGGGTAGACATGATGAAATAATATAACAAAACGGTACATAAGGATATAGAAATATCTCTACAAGAACTTAATGAGATTTAAAAATATACTATTGAGCCAACTTACAGGATCAGCATGGAAAAATCCATGGGATAGGATCTGTTCGAGGTAAGACTCAACTGCATATCTGGCTAACCTGTAAGGAAAGGAAGATAAATTTTGGAGGAAGCTAAAGACTGTACTATAATGTAACAAGTATGAAAACACTAACTACAAAGTATCTTGCAATAAAAAAGGCCTCATTGCAAATTGTTTGGCCTATAATACCTCTGGCGATCAACACCTAGCTGATCTAAAGCCTGGATACGGTTAATCTTTATTCCTGGAATATATTCCATTGTCAGAACCTGGAAGCATTTCAAAAGCAATACAAGTAAAAGAGCATGTATATCAGTGTAGTGTAGATGCATAAAATGATTCACACTGATGTACTCAGGTGAAGGAAATACGGACCTGTGGTGTGGTTAGCTCCCAATTTATTTTTGGCACTTTCACATAGTCCATATCTTTGAAATTCTCAGCAAATAGTTCAGCATTGGCGGCTTCTTTTGTGTAATCTATCTCCTGGAACAGAAGTCCCTTGTCATGTTGTAGTCTAGATATGGCAGTCCACCATGCCTTAAGATAAAACGAACTTAAAAATATAGTGTGGCAATCGGAATAAATCATCCGCAGCCATCAGCTCCTTAACTTGTTAAAACTAGGCATAAAATTTTTGCAGAAAGCGTCGGTGTGCAAGAATAAACTGGATAGCATCCACAACATAGGCATGATCATCTGCACAGTCCATATCATGTCTCCCTGAAATTCACTATATTCCCTTCCCACTGAATAACCATAGTAGCACAACCTAGGGCAATGTTTTCTCTTACATACACTTCAATGCACATCACTCCTCAAGGACTTGAAATGATCCTCTGAAAAGATGTGATCCAAGCACAAATATTTTTTTAGAGAATAAAGGGTGAGATCCCGAGATGGGGCTCACCACAGAATTTTCATTATCAATTAAATTTTTACAAATATAAGAACAATTAGAAAGCTAATAACAGGTTGCCATCGTACTCCTGAAATGGCCTAGCACATTTTCAGCATAGAACCGTTGACCCCTGAAAATGTTCTCATTTCTAGCGCACCAGATTGCTCATACAAGGAAAAAGGTAGGGGAGACATCTTCATGCAAATTGCCATCAATTGCCCTAATCAATTTCCAGAATGATGCGTTATCCTCAATCCTGAGCCATTGCATCCCAGCACCCTCCCAAACCTGAGACGATGTTCTACATTTGAAGAAAAGATGTTCCAAGTTCTCTTCCTCATTGCATCTGGAACATGTGAGCTCTCATGTATAAAGAATGATATCCCATCGTTTCTTCGTGAGGAGACGATCATGCCTTGTAAGCCATAAGAAAAATTTAATCTTCTGTTGGATATTGCAACTCCAGATGATCGAAGCCAAGCGATTGATCCATCGAATCCCCATTATACCTTTGAGCGAAGAATTGATATGCTCTTTTAACCGAGTGTTTCCATTGGTCCAAGCAAAATGATCCTTGCCACCTGTGGGGCCTTCAAAGCTCGCCAAATCACCAAGCAGGCACACATATTCTTGAAACCTCGGCTCAGAAAATGCATCCACGAAACAAGGATTCCATGAGCCATCCAACCGAACCTCTACAACAGTAGTAGCTTGGTTACGAGAGGGGGAAGAGATGGGGATACCGCTCCTTCAAAGACCAAAGGCCAGTCCAATCATCCAGCCAAAACCGAAACGCCTCACCATTACCCAGCACGGGTTGCAAAGCCTCACTCAGCTTGGGGAGGGTTTCCTTTATGCCAGTCCAGAGAGACAAGGGGTGTCTGATAAGTGCTAACTGCAATTCCCCGGCAATCCCATAACTTTTCCTCAATAGTCTCTAGACCAAATAATCATCATTCCCATCACATCCTAATTACTCATTTGGATATTAGGGCCTTGTTCATATGTTCAAGCATAAGAATTCCAAGTCCACCTTCCTTCTTCTTGTGTGTCACTACCTCCTAATCTATAAGATGCAACCCTTTTTGTGCATGTTTACTATCTAAAAAAATGCCTCACCGAGCATTCCATCATCCAAGCACAAATATGGATGTCGAAAATAGTAAAGAGTTAAGTCAATTTGTTAGGTAATGTATCTTGTGAGAAGATCCAAGTGTGATGTAATTAGAACCACATTTGTCATACTCAAGACTTGGGTGTGTTAGTAGGGCTATAGAAACAGCCTCCCACCTCTTGTATTCTTTGAGGGACATAAAGAGGTAACCTATCCTTTGTAGGTTTTCTCCCATTTAGTCATGCTACTCCTGAGTAGGGTCGACGTAAATCCAAGCATTATGCACTTTATATATTGCTTTTTGTTATTTAATTAACATGTCCTTTGTTATATAATTAATCCATGCCATAATTTTTCGTGTCAAAGTTTTTTAAGGAAAAAGGGTGAGGTGTTGAGGAGACGTCCACCCAAACTTCTTGTCAAAATGTATCCATGTAATCATATTACTAGAGTAGCATTTTTTGTGCTGCATAAGGGGGTTAACCAAATCTCAGATTAAGGTCAACTCGATTATCAAATACATTGCAAGGTGCTTGATGCCAACACTACAAAGGGTTCCTCTAAAGAAAGCAACAGCAATTGATTATTGTAAACCTTGGTTGAAAAGAAGGCGACAACCAACGACAAAAGATGGTGTACCAATCGCAAAGCCATGTGGGTTGATTTAAACAATGACAATGAAGAAAGTACCCTTAGTACTTATGAGGCTTGTCGATTTAGAGGATTATGAGTAAGCTAAATTCTATATATTTAGCTTTTAAAAGTTTCTCGAGATTTATTTATAGAAAAAAAGGAAGCATGAAAGATAATTAAGTATTTTAAGAAAGAACGGTAAAATTTAATTAGCTCGAAGATTTTTCTTCTTAAAGAATTAGAAGCATTATAGGAAGAAATGATTTTCTTAGAAAAGATCTGCAATAGCTTAAAATTAAATTCTCTTGTTTAGTAAAGAAATAAAAAAGCATAGGAGATGCTCTGGTTTCTTACTTAAAAAGGAAAAAGGGAAAGTTTCTCCTAATTTTACAAGCTTTATAAGTTTTAAGAAAAAGAAAGAAACTTTGATTTGGGTACTAAAATTGATAAGATAGCCACAAGGTTTTAAAGTAAAAAGAGGATACAAAATGCATTATATGTGCATATGACGGGCCAAAGAACCAAGTCAGTCGAGAGATAACTACGCCATTAAAGAAGAACCCATCAAGACAAAGTTTACATGCGACCCAAGATCATGGATGAATGTTGCCTATGAGCTTTCATTGGAGAAGTCCACCATACTTTTACTCCACAGTTCACTCTTCCCTCTATACTCCGCTTCGCCTCCTCACTCGCTCACTAACTACGCTAACAGCTTACCTCAGTCGAGGTTGTCCATTGTTCACACACCCACTCCTCTTTCCAACTATCAATACCAAAGAAAGCGCTCGGGCTCAGCCTCCCTGGGGATCCATTTGCTTAGCCTTGGGAATTCTCTCAAAGTAACAAGGAGAAGAGAGATAGGTGTTGCAACTCACATGACAACTCCAAAAGGCGAGGTCAAAGGCTAAGAGTAGTTGAATGAAGAGAGGCTAAGAAGCTTATATCTAGTAAGGCTCTTTCGATGCCGGTCTCAATACCCTATAACTAGCCAGTTGTAGTAGAGATGTTTACCCAACATTGCCTCTTTTTTAGAATTAAACCAAGCAACATGTGTATTTTGACTTTGTCTAAAATCCAATCGATACATTTATCTTGTTAACAAATGGCCATATATAAATATAAGAATATATGTATGTGATATAATTTTATATTTTTAAAATAACTAAAATATATATAACCAAATAAATCTGAATAGTCACTCGAATATCGTTTATTCTTTACTTAGTGACCTCTCTGACTAAACACCAAATACTTACTTTTACAACATTGTTGCCAATTAAAGGACAGTTTGGTGTGAGAGGATCCTATATATTGGGACACGTATTACAAATTTCAGTGAGAAAATATGAGAAAATTAGTCACATGTTGTTCCATCTCCCTTGGAATAGGACAGATTGTCTCAACTCACATAAATTCTTGTTGTGTTTATTAATGTTGTGTTATTATTCATGACAAATTGTTTTCAACTAACATCATAGCTCTAGAATTACAGAATAGCACTTTCATTCTTAAATAATAAATATTACTATGCATAAGAAGAACAAGGTCAAACCCCCACCCCCAATCCCCACATACACAGAAATCCATACTCCTTTTGCTTAAACTTGAAAGTTTAAGTCATGCCATGTTAGGCGACATTTATTTACTCCACTCTCCAGTACTAAGCCTCTTTTAAAAAGATCACCCTTATGTTCCTTTGCAGGTATTTTCTAATTCGTCTTCTTGTCCACTTGCACATGGCGTGCACAAAAGTCATCCAGTTTGGTTGTCTACTTCAAATATGTATAAATTTAAGCCTACTAATGTAGTCAGATAATAATCTAAAATAGTAGCTTAGTGGTCAACCCTAGACTACTTGAATAATTGTATTGGAATTATTTGAGTGAAGATGGGATAAACCTCCATTAGAAGTCCATACAAAAAAATATGTTTAAGAATTATAAACGAAAATTACAATCATTGGGTTTCATAAAGAGCTTTAGCATGCTCAAGTACATTCTCATAGTAAACCTCTCCTCCTTGAAGATAATGTTGTTCCTGGCCAATCAAATGGCCCAGACGTATGCGCATACCATGACTCTTCCGTAGATTGAACCCATCCAATTGCTACTAACTGAGCTTTAGAATGAATCCGTACAGTCCCATTCGATGCCAGGAAGGTTTGCAGCCATCCATGTCTCCCTCGAACCAAGGCACCTAAAAAAAGGCAACCAATGTATATTGTTGCTTCTTAACATATCCTACACATCTCATTGCTCCCGGGAAATATCTTGGCATGCCTAACTCCTGTCATGATTCGTCCTCTTCTCAATAGTCAGAGAAAGACTTTTATCCTCATAGGAACTTTCCATCCCCATATCCTTGCACAATCACGAGATGTCTCAATAACTGGCACAGCAAGACTAGAAACAACCTCGTATGTTTTTTTAATGGTGAACCTTACATCTCTCCAGCATCATGAATCTCTGCCTTCAGAAGGCTCCTCCACCATTTCCAATATGCTTGATAAACATAGAAGCTCCTTTACTCTTTGGTCCGACAACTCAACTATGAACGTAGGCATCCAAGAATCTCTTGTCCACACATCAACAACACTCACCTCCCGGTCTGAGGCCAAATCGAATAGTCTAGGATACACATCGATAGGGCTCCATCCTCCATCCAATCATCTTTCCAAAATATGAAATCGATTCCATCAACCAAGAATCTTAACTGAAGTGAGGCAGTCACCTCGAGTAAAACAGAGCAAATAACTCTCCAAAAGGTGGCCGGCAAAGCTCCACACATGCACTTAAAATAGATAAGACTGCATGAATAGATCTCATCAGTCTAGAAAGCAAGTCATTACCATCCCTGTATATCCTCATCACCCACTTCGATGAGTAGCATCTTGTTCATATCTCCATTGTATAGAACCCACAATCCTCTCTGCTTGGTGAGCTTCCTCACCACCTTCCAATCTACTAATGCAAGATCCTTACCATCTCTACAAGATGACCAGGAAAAATGGTGCATCCGTGCCGCTAGCCGTTTACGGATGCCAACTGGTAACACCTGTGTAGATGGAAAGAAGACAGGAATTGTCGACAGAACGACCTTCACCAAAACCAGCCTTCCTATCCTCAATAAGCACGACACTTTCCACCTTGCCAACTTCTTCTCCAGCTTCTCTAAAACATGCAACCAATCCACTTGTTTAAGCCTCCCACACAACGGTAGGCCAGGACAGTTGGTTGGTAAACTCTTCTGCACAGTACCCAGAGTCATCTTGCACGATGGACACCACCTCAGAAGACAGATTAAAGGGAACGAAAGCATGTTTTGCCTCATGAACCTTGAAACCTAAAATCCCTTCAGCCCAAATCCACCCTAACCGCTTTGCACTCAACTAATCATACTTGACAAGAAAGATGGTGGCGTCAGCATACATCATGATTTGGATCAAGAAGTCATCTATGGAGGTGCCCCTAAAGAAATCACCATCCTCAGCAAGCCTTGTCATAGCTGCCAATGTTGTTCCGGTCAGCATCCGGTCGGGGTAAAGAGTGGGCAGCAGAGGGAGTCGTAATGTGTTAACTCTGCCCTATTATTATGAGTCTCATCATCAATCAAATCAGCACCATGAATAACCTAAACAGCTTTAGAGATAGCCTAACAACATGTCTGATCTCTTGGACTTGGCATCTGCAGCCAGAACAAACAACATGGGAGCCAATGGGCAACCTTTCCTCACACCTCTAAGTAACTGGAAAAACACCATCATGCCTACCATTAACCAGAATCGAACACAAGGAAGTACTAATGCCTCTCTTCATCCGATCAATCTAAGCATTGGGGAAGACCCTCCGAACCAGTGATGCCCAAATGAAGTTCTGATTCATGCAATTGTACACCTTCGAAAAATCAACCTTCCAAAGAAATCCTGCCAGCCCTCTCCTTTTCTAGTCTAAAACAATCTCCGACATTGTTACAGTGCCATCCAACAGATGTTGCCCAGGAATAAAAGTAGTCTCAGCAAACAAAATGAGCACTTCGATGACTCCCCTGAGTCAGTAAGCCAGATTCATAGCCAAAATAAGATAGGCAACATTGGACAATGCGATGGGACTAAAGTCTTCAACTCACTCAGCAACGTCTTTCTTCCAAAGCAAGAAGATTAAGGATCTATTCAGCTTCTCCAGGTTGTGTTTGCACCTTTAAACTCCGTAACCAGTTCCATGACATCCACCTCAACCACGTCCCAAAATTCTCTATAGAAAAAGGTCGATAAGCCATCTGACCTTGGGCATCTGTCATCATTAAGATCAAAAACCGCCCTACGTACCTCCTCCCTAGTAAGCTCAGATACAAGCATCTCAACATGTTCTGATTTCAGAGACCTAAGCCCCCTCTTGAGCCACCTGGCTCCTGATGACGGTGCCCTCCTACTGATATCTTGAAAATGCTCCTATAGATAATTGTATTGAGGTTATTTTAGGTAAGTTGGCTCCTTAAATGACTTATGTTGTAAAAAACATGTCTTATGGTGTAAAATACTTTTCAGCAATGAGCAATTATGGAGGTTTGAACCTTGGTCCTTTGGATGGAAGCACACTGCTCAACCACCACTTGTTTTCAGTTTATTTTTTTTTAGTAATGGAGTTTTGATTACAACATCATGAGATAACTTTTGGCATTTAGATTGGCATCACAACATCTTTGAGATAAAATAACTCAAGACAGCATTAACTCTCCACCACAACTACCTACGTAGGAGAGCAATGATATAAATGTAAGACTAAAAACCCCATGGATGTCACTATCACAAAAGAAGATAACAAGGAGCTCTTTCACAATAAGGATTAAGGACAAGAGAGTGCTTATGCATTGTCTATGTAGAGTTTCATGTCCTTCATTACATGCGCTCAAGCATGGTAATGTCATGTCAATTTACTTAATATTTATACTACGTAATTGGGCTTCTCAAAGTTGGGATTGGCAGCAGAACCAAGTATAATTGTTGAGAAACCTCCCTGGGGTCATTGAGATAAATGAAAAGCTTCATATTTCAAGTTTGTCTGCATCACAAGCTTTCAACAGTAATCTGAAGAGATTCACAGTGAGAGTCAAAAACTCCATAGTCCATCCTTTCGATCTCTTCTTTTTCCCCTTAGAGCTCTAACCCAAAAGCTTCTTTGTATTGTTCACCAATCATTTCTGATCAATTATCAAGGATCTCTGAATCAAGAGGGCATTAATAACTAGACATATCCTTCCGGATTGAAATGCAAGATTAGGTCAGCGTAAAAAATTGAATGCTTTATTCTTAAGTTTTACCAAATACACAACTTTTCAAAAAAAATAACGAGACCTCATAAAGGACAATAGCACATTCATCATAGATGGCAACCCAATCCCTCTTTGCCCCATCTGACTTTGGATCGAATTTTTGGAGATATTCTGCAATAACCTGAATGGAGAAAGTGAGCGACAGAGAGAGAGAATATTGTAATCATGATAAGTATGAAAGAAGATATTGACCAATATGTCATATTAGAACAGAAACTATAGAATGATGCATGTTTTATAATGAACCACTCGACATATGCCGAATGGACTATATAACTAATTGCAAGACAGTTACATTTCCACAGAAAAATATACTATAAAACCGCACACACACAGGCATTATATATAACTTATAATACAAATATATAACATATAGCAGCAACTTATTATTTACGAAAATGACCTGCAACTAGGAAAACTTTGTTCATGCTGAAATACAAATTAGTAGGTCCCCCAGGATTATACATTTGGAAGACCCGTGGCCTCCAGTTATTTTACTGAAATGAATAAGCTAGTTCTTCAAATAAGGAATACTAAAACGAAACCAACAGGATTTCGTCTTTTATAATGGTGAAACAAACCCTTAAGTTCTTCAGATCAATGTCAAAAAGTTCTTTGAGTCCAGGCCTCTGAACTTTGATGACCACCTCTTGGCCTTTAAACGTAGCCCGGTGCACTTGGCCTGTATAGGAAAATGAAAGATGTCAATATATCTTTCTCAATGTTCAACAACACAGTTTATATTGGTTGGGGAGATGTTAAGAAAGTGTCCTCCCCAAGTGTCATGGAGGTCACTCCCTTCGACCATCAGCCGTATTGATCAGCCGTAGAACATTTTACCAAGACTTGCAGCAGCAATTGGCTCATAGTCAAATTGATCGAATATTTCATCAACTGGAGTTCCAAGTTCTTCTTTGATGATAGCTGCAGCTGTTTCTGAAGGAAATGGAGGAACTTGGTCCTGGGATCAAAAAGAAATTATGTGAATTCATGTGATAAAACTTACTTATCACAGTTTGCAAGAGCATCTAGCTCAAAATCGTGTAGTATCTAATGGAGATACCCAATGTGTAGCATAGAGTTTTTTAAATGAGCAAGCATTTTTTAAAAGACCCCAACATTTGTGGTCCTTTGGGATCCAACATGAGAACAGATAAATGGGTTGCACAAAGGTTAAATATCAGTAAATCAGGTAGTATAGATATAAAACAATTAGCACTCAGTGAGGAGACCCAATTCCTTGGAAATTGCGTTGCACTTCCCATGTCTTCAGTTCAAGGGCAGTGTTCTTCACATTTATGCTAGAGCATTTCCTTGAAAAATGATGACGGTATTTCTTATGAAAAAAACAAATGGAAAACATGCAGGGTGACAAAATATTCAAAACACAGAATTAGCCTGATATAATGATCGAAGCTTGTGATGAGCTCAAGTCATTGGATGAGAAAATAAAATGTAATGGTGAAGCAATAACTAAAAAAGGAAAGTCGTAAATCTGTGACAAAATTCAACCTGAAGTTCTGACAATTGGTCAACATATTCTTGTGCAAGAATATCCACTCTCGTGGAGAACTGCTGCCCAATTTTTATGAAAGTGGGACCTAATCTCAATATACTCTCTTTTAGCCACTTAGCCAGAGCTTTGCGTCTTTCCACCTTTTTCTGCTCCGTCATTCCTCCTGTTATTCAGAAAACTTGTGTTATTTAACTATAAAATAAATGTCCTAGCAGAGAACATATGACGGAAGAAAGATCTAGTGCAATGATTGGAAACTGGAATTATTCAGGAAAGAAACTTGGAAAATCGCTCTTAAGTTAAAAACAGCCAAGACTATTGATTACCCAGACGTTGATAATTAGGACCGCTGGTAGATGCGGTGAAAGAAACAGGCCATTTAAAAACAGGACAGACGAGGGAGAAAATCATGGGACTGATGACCTAGCGGCTTCTCATAGGCAGCTAAGTTTTTCTCCCTGTTGCGAATCGCTGAAGCAAACATGCACAAACACGATCAGACAAGCAAGATGCAAACACACGGGTTTACAATGTTCACCTATAATTGGGTTACATCCTTAGACGGTGGTGATCGGTTTTCAATATGTGGAGAAAGAAAGAAATACATAGGATACAGAGAGCCCTAACCCTAAGAAGTTTATATATTACTCTCGTACAGATGGATCCCTGAAAAACAGACAGATCCATATCCCAGAGAGACCCCTGTCTTTTTGGGGATATGGTACGGCAAGAGGGAGTGCATACAGGATTCTTTAACCTGGGTCAGATGGTTAGGATTCAAGGTATATCAACAATCTTCACCTTTAATTGAATTCTCTGAGAAGCTTGGTCAAGCTTCGTCATGTAACCACCAGCCCCTCCTTGGAGCTACTGCCAACTGCTGACGTTGAGCAAGTCCAGACAGTGTTTGAACTTACTTCCAGGAACTGCTTTTGTGAACATATCAGTTAGATTATCTATTGTGCCGACCTTCTTTACCTTGATCCTCTTCTTATAACGAATGATGTGATATCTGATATCTATGTGTTTGGTCCTCTCATGATGCACCTGATCCTTGTCTAAACATATCGCACTGAGACTGTCACAATTTTATTTTAAATAAAGACTGACAATATATTATAGCATGATCCTGTTGTAGATCGAGATCACCAACTAAGCCTTTATCCAGATGCCTTCCTTTGCAGCCTCTGTCGAAGTCATGTACTCTGCCTCTGTGGTACACAAAGTAATTGATGGCTGCAAGGTAGCCATCCAACTGATGATCGAATTCTCCAAAGTAAAGACAACTTGTCATTGATCTCCTCTCACCGACATCTGCGGCATAGTCTGAATCTGAATATCCAGCAACCAAACACTCTGAATCACTTCTGTAGATGTGACCCATGTATGATGTTCCTATCAAATAGCAAAAAATCCGCTTGACTGACTGCCAATGCTCCGTTACTGAGTTGTCAATTAATCTGCCAACAACGCTCATTGTTAAGAAATGAGAAGCAGAAGCGAAAACATGGAAAAGATAAACAACAATGAAGAACGCGGGATTTAACATGGAACCCTACTCCGTGAGGAGTGGGATGAAACCACAGGAGAAGCCCCCAAATAGGGTGTGTTTGTCTATTGACTTTCTCAATGGATACAGGAGGTCTGGGGCTCCTTATATAGCCTTCCCAGAGCCTCCAAGTCCTACCACTAGGCGATGTGGGACTAAACACATAAATGGGGTAAATGGATCTTCTCCAGAATCCATTTACCCTGCTACAACTCATGACGCATACCACGAATACTCCAATACTCCCCCTCAAGCTGGAGCATGCAATGCTCAGCTTGTACAAACAGAAATAAACTCAACTCAACGCTACAGGACAATATGGACAATATCAACCCAACGCGCACATTGCTGCAGTCGAGGACGTTGCTTCTCATGCTGTGCAGGTGAGGAGGACGAACGGGCTGAAGTGTGAGTTTGTTGAATCTCCTCGTAGGAGAGCATGTGCTCTGAACTACGCCTGTCAGAGTCACTGCAACTGAAATGAGTCTCCTCGTCGGAGAACTCTGGCCCGCCACAATAATGTAGACCATGGTTGCAAAAGTCGGCAGTCGCTACTCGGTCGGTCAGGTCACTGACTAAGGACTAATCAGTAGTTGGACGATTAATCGGATTTAGTCGGGTTTTAATCGGCTTTGATTTTTTTAAATATATAAGTCATTTTTATACATATATTATAATATATTTACATAGATTTATATATTTTTTAATATCATGATGAATCAAAAGAAGTAATTGAATTTAAATAAAACATTTAGCGTATTATAATAAGTTTGCTTTTAAAAAAAAATATGGTATCTCCAAGCGAAAATTGGTTGACTAGTGGATCTAGTCGGAATTAGTCGGTACTCGGTAGGCCACCCCATTGACTAGACTAGTCGGACCTACTAGTCGGGCTAGTCGGGTGACTTTTACAACATTGATGTAGACAAATGCTCCATCTCTGAAAAGGGCTAAACTGAAAAGGACGTGGCTGTGCAATCCTCGTCGGAGTCCACGGTCGCTGGAGAATGGAGTCTGAAAAATAGGAACTGGGTCTCTCCCATCTGGCTCAGAGAATGGTGCACTGCTCTGGTATCCCTATGATACCACATGAAAACCCTTGCCAACATGGCATAGGGAACGGTCCTCTACTCTGGAGTCCCTATGGCTCACATGAAAATTCTGGCCGAAATAACAAGAATAGATGGGGACCACTGACAATGATGGCATACAAGTGCTCATCTGAAAATGACCGCATACATGCGCGTGTCTGAAAATGAGTCTCTCTCTGGAGAACTCGAAAATGGGCCTCTCACCATGGAGTGCCTCAAACTTGGACTCTGACCAATCTGAATGTCGAGTCTGAAATCTGAACTATCTTTGTAGAGTCCAAAAATTCTGAGCTGGTCTGACGAATCAGATATCTCTGAAATCTGGAGAAGACATGTGACTCTACATATATACTCCCCCTTTCTCCCATACTTGTCGGAAAACATGGATGTCGACAAAGTTGAGAGAAGACAAGATAAATAGGGGTACAAAAATACCAATAAGCCGTTCACAAATTTTTCGGCTTCTCTTGCAACTTTTTTTCCAGCTATTTCCATTTTTTTATAGCCGTCCATTTTTTAACCGTTTCACAATTTTTTTCGGTTTTTCTTGTATTCCTCCTTTTTTTGCAATTTGCGTACAGCTTCTTCTTGTACGCGCCCTTTTTTCCTCAATTTTTTTTACATTTGCGTACGGTTTTTTTGCATGTATGCACCTTTTTTTAACAAACTTTTTTTTATATGCAAACCAGCTCCCAGAGTTTTTTTATGATGGGCCTCGGTCCATACATATCTGCAGCCCACTTTTTCTATCATATTTTTTATCAAACGACAGTCGTAGCTCACGTGGCTATCTCTTATTTAGGGTTTCCATAGGAAATCCCTTCGAATAAACCTACTGCCCTGATGGGGCTCCATCTATTTGCGCCGCCATCAGGGGATCAACTGGGAGGGGGGATCGAGCACCGCCTAATATCGTCGTCGCCAGCTGAGGGATGAAGGGGGAACGGCCCCGCCGCCCCTGCACGAGATGGAGGAGCATACCTAGGGGGAGTGTCGTCGATAGCAGGGTTGTGCTTGCTGGATGGGGGTTCTCCACCGCCGCTGGGAATTGCGAGGAGAGTTGCGCTTGCACCTTATGGCACAGTGCGCTGGGAATGCGCAGCACCGTGCGGTGAGCGCGTCACTTACGCGCCTGGATAGATCGGAGGGGCCAAAGGCGCGCAGATGGTGTGCGCGGTGGTCTGGAGTTGTACGGCATCCAAGTCCAGCCTGGGGCTTCACAGCTGGAGGAGGGGCTGCACGCCTGGATCTGGGCTCGCATCGCCACCAAGAGCTATGCTGGGTGGAGAAGGGGAGGTCTCCTGCGCCTCGATGGGGTTGCGCCACCAATTGAAGAACTGGAGAGGAAGGATGGAGAATAGATCTTCACCGAAACCGAACTTTGGAGAACCTGGAGAACTAGAGAACTTGTGAGGCCTGGAGAACTTGTGAGGCCTGGAGAGTTGGGTGATCGCCTGCTAGGGCTTGAGAGGGCTCCAGCCACTGGAGATGATTAGAATGACGGCAAAAATCTACCAAGCAGATCTAGGGTTTCATCTAAACCCTAGAACAAGAACATGATCCAACAATAGACGAATAAAAATAATCTTCATGAATAAACTACTTGATAACTGAATCTCAAATCGATTACAAGAATATGAAAACCTCAAGAATCGACCCGCTCTGATACCATGTTAAGAAATGAGAAGCGGAAACAAAAACATGGAAAAGATAAAAACAATGAAGAACGCGGGATTTAACGCGGAAGCCTACTCCGTGAGGAGCGGGATGAAACCACGGGAGAAGCCCTCAGATAGGGCGTGTTTGTCTATTGACTTTCTCAGTGGATACAGGAGGTGTGGGGCTCCTTATATAGCCTTCCCAGAGCCTCCAAGTCCCATCACTAGGCGATGTGGAACTAAACACATGGATGGGGTAAATGGATCTTCTCCAGAATCCATTTACCCTGCTACAACTCATGATGCATACCACGAATACTCCAACACTTACAACATGAGTTATGCCAGGTCTTGTGCATATCGTGGAATATATAAGACTCCCAACTGTGTTGGCATAGGTAACACGTGACATGTGTTCCTTATTTGCACCTGAATGAGGTGCGAAAAAACTGAGAGATGAATATTTACTCGGATGGAGTACCTAGAGGCTTGGTTGTAGACATCTCAAATCTCATTAGAATTTATCAATGTAGTTCTTCTAAGATAAGAAAAAGCATTCCTTCTGCACAATCTCTAATGATATTCATCCCTAAAATCTTCTTTCTTGCACCAAGGTCCTTTAATCAGACTATGAACTAAGAAATTTCTTCATATCATCTATGGTACTCTTCTGTTTGGCAACAATCAGCATGTCATAAATGTACATTAACAAATAGATGAAGGAACTATCCTCCACCTTGTTGTGGTAAACACAACAGTCATATGAGCTCTTGTTGAACCCATGATCAGTCATGAAACGGTCAAACTTCTTGTACCATTGCCTTGGAGACTGCTTAAGCCCATACAAGGACTTCTTCAATCTGCACACATGATCTTCCTTACCCCAGATGCGAATCCCTCTGGCTAGCTCATAAGAATGTCTTCTTTGAGTTCACCACGCAAGAAAGTTGTCGTCACATCTAACTGCTCCAGCTACAAGTCTTGATGTGCTACAAGAGCTAATAGCACCCTGATGGATGGATGTCTGACAACGGGAGAGAATATATCGTTGTAATATACACCTTCTGACTATAACCCTTCGCAACTAGGCGTGCCTTGTATCTGATGCCTTCACTGCCTTAGATTCCTATTTTTTCTTGAAGACCTATTTGCATCCAATGACCTTCCTCCTCTTTAGCAATTTGACAACCTCTCATGTTTGATTCTTGTGAAGAGACACCATCTCCTCACCCATAACAACACTCCACTATCCAAATTATGTCCCAATTATTGCCTCCCTGTAAGTGGAGGGCTCTAGAGACTATGCCTCCTCCGCAACATGTGCAAATTTAATCATGTCTTCAAATATGCATCTTTGCAACGGATGTATCTCCCTATAAGGTTGTCACTAGCAACACTTGGTTGCCTCTCCTTTGGTTGCTCAGTTTCAGGATGTTCAACAACAGCCTGATCAGGATTAGTGTGATCAGTTGTGTGATCATTACTTGGTATCAGTTCAAACTCCGCCTGTTCGGGCTCATCATCACATATCCCTACATCAACAGACCCACTACTCGAGTGAAGCATGGAATTCTCATCAAAGGTAATATTCCCACTATTTAAATCTAAGAAGTGGAAGAGGAATCGATAAAACAAGAAAGATAAACATGAAGAACAAGGATTTAACGTGAAACCCTACTCCCTAAGGAGCGGAATGAAACCACGGAAGAAGCCCTCAAAGGGGGTTGGATATTTTATTAGAATCTTAACGAGTACAAGGGGTGAGGGGCTCTTTATATAGCAACTCAGACATACCAAAGTCCCATCGCTCATCCATGTGGGACTAAACATGAGTGAGGTAATTGGATCTTGGTGAAATCCAATTACCCACCTATTATATTCTCTAACACTCCCCCTCAAGCTGGAGCTGAGAAAGCTACAGCTTGCAACAAAAAGGTGTACAACACATCTTCACACGATACATCACAAGAAAAACATATGTCAGATGCTGGTAGAAGACCTCGTACGAGGACGGGTATGCGGTTTCAGGTCATCGGAACGTATCTCAGTCATGCTTGTAGAATCGCAGCGATATTAGGTCACCGAAACATATCTCTGTCGTGCCTGGAGAAGAATCATTGCAGAAGAAGTTCAGCGAGGGGTACTGATCGGGTCGTAAAAGAAGCATACGCCCTGACGAAGAAGTCAATGCTCAGTGAAGACGGATGATCTGTAGAAATCTGGAGTATCACTCTGTCAATAATGGACATGCAGATGTCCTGAAGAATTTTGCTTTGACTCCCCCTTTCTCCCATACTTGATAGAATAGGATCATTGATCAAGTTGGGAGAAACCAAAACATGCATTTTTTGCATCATTTTATTTTTTTTCTACTTCATTTTTTCCTTTTTTTTACACAATTCCTTTTTTCATACGACTTCTTTTTTGTACGTGGCCTTTTAAAAAAACTTCATCAATTTTTTTAGGCAAAATATCTCGTCGCACAATGGGACCAAACTAACGCAGCTCAATTGGGCATGATAATCGTGGGTCCCTTTCCTCTTTCCCCCTTTTTTCCGTCTATCTCCTGTTTTTAATACGGCCCAACAGCTACAACCTTCTCTTTTAAAAAAAACTAAATTTTCGGCCCATACAAGGCCCGTCGGTCCCCTTTTCAAATGTTTTTTTAATATACAGTATTCGGCCCACTTGGGCTGGAATCGAAGCCCATTTGGGATTTAAATCCCAGCTAGGATTACTAGGTCCAAATCCCACTATCGATTTCGACCGAACATGTGCGGCGTTAGCTAACCCGTAGCTAACCGGCCTTCCTGAATAGAACGGTCACAGACGCGCTATAACTCTTCTCTTACTCCCGCTTGCTAGCGTACCGACACTTCCAACACAAACACAAGCACGAACTCCGCATCGCTCAAGAACACTCTCAAGAACACGCTCAAGAACTCACACAAGCAATCACACAAGTACGGGCACAAAGCTTCTTCTCTTATTAGAGGGGGAACTCGCTCTGGAGTGGGGTATTGACACTCTACACTTGTGTGTTTACAAATGAGCCACCATCTCTCCTTTTATACAAGACTCAAGGCAACCCAAGGAACACTCATTATTACATTTACAATAATGACACATAAAGACACAAGAGACCCTTCGATTTCTTTGGCAACCCTTCGCGTTCCACAGCAACTCTTCGTCTGCTCGTCTCTTCAACTCCCTTCTTGTCCTTTCGTCTTCTCATACAGTTGACGCCCAGTCAACTGCCCAGTCATCAGCACACTCGCGCTCCAAACACTTGCTGATGCAGCTTTGCCGTAATTCACCAAGTGCCACCGAACACTCGGTCTTGTGCCAAAGGGAACCCGCGACCTCCAGACCCTCGTGGGTAAACCCTTCCTTAGCATTCTGCATTCTAAAGGGAAGTCCTCCAGAACTTTGCTATCCGGCCTCCTGACCACTCTTGTACGTGTACTACCGAGCATGCTCGACAATGCTCGTACTCAGCACATGCAACGCTCTATGCCTTTGTGGATCGCCATGCATCAGTATTGATACCATGCGCCTTTGTATGTATGCCTATATGATCGTACCGCATTGCTCCTCAATGCATACTGCTTCACTGCATACTGCCCTTCCGCGCTCGTGTACGTACCTGTTGTGTGCATCCACCGTTATGTCTTGCACTGCTACCTGTACTCCATTGTGCTCGTACTGCTACAAGCTTCACGACACTCTGCTATCGAGCCAGTGTCCTATGCGATGCTTCTCCCTTGTAACGTACAGTTGAGCCTCCGGACTCTTGTGGATAACCTCTGTAATACCCATGCATTTTCGGACTCCTCCTGAAGGCCAGCTTCATCGATCATTCTCGAGCATCCAGCTACTGTGTATGCACGATCATTCTCGATCACAGAATTTGGGGGTGTAACAAGCCTCCCCCACCTGAAGAATCGGTTGTCCTCAACCGAGCATTCCCTCTTCAGCTGGCGTCTCGTCACGATCCTCCATCCGCTACGCACCTCCTGATGCTGCTCAATTGGAAGGGTGGCGATGCCTTGCACCACCTCCCTTCATACACCTTATCATCTCACGAGTCACGTCCCTCCATGACTTGGTCTTCAACGTGAAAAGTGAAGCTTCCTTGTCAGCTCTCATTTTTAGTGTATCCTTCACGGATCCAACATCTCCATCGTTGGTTTGTGGCAGCTCCAACTCTAAGTGTGGAGTACTCACCTCCACGCTTACTCGTTGACGATCCTGATCATTCCTTGTAGGCGTCCCCGCATCTTGGGAAATGAGCACCTCCTCCGCTCCGAGCATCTTTGGTATCTTGCCTCCTGCAAGATCATTGGTGGTGTGGTCCATCACCATTCCACCTCCATGGATATGTAGCCTCCTGTCCATGTTGCATCGCCCTTCAGAGCTCTGCCTCGTCTTCTTGTGCACGGATGTTCTCCTATCTGTGGCTTTGATTGTGTGCCTCCATTGCACACGTTGGTGCTCAATACGCATCGGTGCACTCCTGTCCATCCTCGATCGAGCCTTGTCGCCTCCAAAGCTCGTTATTGTGGAGTTCCCTTCCTTCACCAAATTTGAAACTCCAGTTCGAAGTGTTGTGAGACATACCTTGCGTATAGCACCTATTGCTCCCAAGCGTACCTCACATTCTTCTTCCTCCTCGTCCGCACGAAGAGAGTTCAGCTTCTCGTTCTTTGGGCACTTCCGCGCCCGATACGGTCCGTCGCATATAAAGCACCCCTTTCTCTTGGATTGCTCCCTTCTCTTCGAGTACTCTCGTTCCTCCGTTGGTGGATCATGGGCAACGCCTTTGCCCTTGTCCTTCGACCATGCCTTCAGCTTGCTGGTGAACTCCTTCTCTTCAGCCTTGTGGCCTGGTTGGCACCGTAATCGACCAACGCATCCGCCATTACGATCGTTGAATTCTGGTCCTTCACTCACTGCCTCCGCAGTTCGGCTTGCGTCCAGCTTTGCAACCCGATCGTGAAGTTGAACAGCTTGTCCTCCTCGGACATCCCTTGATGTTCAACAGCAAAGACGTGAACTGCTTCACGTACTCACGAACTGTACTTGTCTGCTTTAGGCATCGAATAACCTCCCGTGCACCCCACGCAGTGTTCTTCGGTAGGAACTGCTCCTTAAGTTTCTTGACTAGATTGTCCCACCTGTAAATCCTTGGTCTTGCCTCATCTGTTGTACGGCTCCTCCACCATAATTTGGCATCGCTCGATATATACATCAATGCCAAGCCCACTTTCTCGGCTTCTTTCGTGTTGGTCGCCTCGACATATACTTCCATATCCCATAGGAAGTTCTCCAAATCTTTGGCACTCCGCGTACTTGTAAAGCGTTTGGGTTCGGGTACCTTGCGTCGCTGCACCTCCGTGTAGCTTCCGCTATTCGCCAATGCCTTCTTGATGTGGGAGATCTCGCTACGTAGATCCTCTATCATTGTGTTGAACGCCTCCAAGGACTCCAAGGACTTGATCTGCTCCGTTGAGCATTGGGTCTCGTCCCAAACATCGATCCTTCTGAAGAGCGGTCCTCCACCGATGGGCATGAGTCCCAACAGTGGACTCCACTTTTGCCATCGCTTGCTCCAGTACTGCCACGCGATCGGTGACACCCACCATCTTCGCTCTGCTGGTTGAATATATACTTGCACTGACAAGTATCCTTTGCTCCCGTAGTCGACTGCACCGACACTCGCTCCAAGCTTTGCCCGCTTTCTTGGCACCAACCAAGCTTTGTGATCTGCTCCTTGCTCTGATACCAGCTGTCACAAGGTCCGAAATCCCGCTATCGATTTTGACTGTTAGCTAACCCGTAGCTAACCAGCCTTCTTAAGTAGAATGGTCACGGACGCGCCCTAACTCTTCTCGTACTCCTGGTTGCTAGCGTACCGACGCTTCCAACACAAACACGAGCACTAACTCTAGATCACTCAAGAACACTCTCAAGAACACGCTCAAGAACTCACACATGCAATCACACAAGCATGGGCACAAAGCTTCTTCTCTTATTAGAGAGGGAACTCGCTCTGTAGTAGGGTGTTGACACTCTACACTTGTGTGTTTACAAATGAGCTACCACCTCTCCTTTTATACAAGACTCAAGGCAACCCAAGGGACACTCATTATTACATTTACAATAATGACACATAAAGACACAAGAGACCCTTCGAGTTCTTCGGCAATCCTTCGCGTTCCGCTGCAATTCTTAAAAGCGTGAAAGTTGTGAACCTTACCTAATGATTCTCAAGATACCCTCAACATATACTAATTACGCAAAAAACCTCCATGAAGTGTTGAAGCCGTGATCAGTGTTCAAGAAATCGGTCGAGTATACCATATACTCGGACGCATACTCATACTCGAAAGCCTTGGCGCTCCGAGTATGACCAAAACGGCATTTAAGCGGGTCAGACTGCGTATTCGGTTGAGTATACCATATATGAGGCCAAGTATGCGGCTGATTTTCAAATAGATATTTTCTAAAACCCTAACCTAAGCTCAGACACCCAACTTAATGCTCTTTCAATTGATGTTTTTTTCTCATTTGACTCTATTACTTTTTATCCGAATAATTTTGTTCCTTCACCTTCAATTCTTTATTATTACAATCAACAGATATAATATTTAGATGATATTAGCATGATATTAAAAATATATTTATATTTTAATAACAATAAATACCAAACCGCATAAAGCCGCATACTCCATGCATACTTTCCCACATATTGCATACTATGTATGTAGTGACCCCTCCGACTGAATATTGCATACTGCCTTCATGAACATTGGTCGTGATAAGATTGTATCCGATACCATATAGAAAGAAACAATTAATCAATTATGTGCAATTTGTGTGGGAATCATCCTATGCAAGAGGGAGAAGACCACGGGGTTAATGACCTAGCGTACTGTCACCGACAGCTACAGTTTTTTCGTTGCTATGAAACAAAAGAGAGATGCATGCAAAATATATAGGGAAACAACCAAATAGGTTAAACGGATCCATGCTTGAGATCCAAAACCCAATACAATATTTCAACAAGTTGCACATGTAACTGGTTTCATTCTCATGTGGTTATACATTCATGGGAGGTACTTTATCTGATTTACAGGTGTTGGAATATTTGTTATATGCATCACAGGTGTGGGAGATGGGTAAATGGATCCCTCCAGGATCCATTTACCCCATCCAGTTGGTTAGTCCCACATCTAACGGTTTGGAGATGTGGATACTCGGTGGGGGCTATATATAAACCCCCACAACCATTGTATCCGATGAGAAAGTTGAATGCAACATATGTCCCTTTGAGACCTTCTCCCGTGGTTTTATCCCACTCCTTAGGGAGTAGGGTTCCACGTAAAAATCTTGATGTTCCATGTTTATCTTTTACTTTGTTTATCATTCTGCTCCCGCATTCATATATTCTAAATGGTATCAGAGCGGGTCGATTCTCAAGGATTTTATTTTTTAAGTTTTGTTCGAGATTCGATTTTGATGTTCTTGAATATCATTCTATGAAGATAATATGCTGCAAGGTTTGATCAAATTCTAGGGTTTTCTTTTGAAACCCTAATTTTTGTTCAATGTGGTTCCATAGTTCCTGGAGCCCTATTCAGTTTTGCTTCTCCAGCCGCAACTCAAGGGCCTTGAACTCCCCAGATCTTGGGTTCAACACCCTTGTTGCAGGAGGCGATTCTCTGCTCGGGCAGTGGCATCTAGCCACAGATGATCTTGCATATCAGAGCCACTGATCATCTAGGGTTCAACACCCTTTCGCACGGTGCTTACGGCACACCTCCAGATGATCTCGCATCTCTGAACAAGTTCCAGGCCTAAAAATATACAAAAAAAAAAAGAAACTCAAAAAAAATACAAAAAAATATAGCGTGATGGTGCAACGCGTAAATGCCCTGCAACACCAGTCCCTATTTGTGGTAGTACCTTCCCATCAAGCCACCCTCTTCCAGTTCAACAGTCCTTGCAGGCGGCGCGGACTCCTTCCTCTCTGGATTCCTCCAGGTCGTGGCAGTGCTCCTCTCCTTGCCGCATCTTGCACCGCCACATCCAGGATGCATCCACATCCTCCATATCTTTCGCATGCGGGCGACAGCAGCCTTGGTAATCCCCAACCTCAGCAGCCTCGCAGGCTCCCTCTTTTCCGGCGGTATTCTCCTCGAAGTTGCCTCTCCCAGATGGTGCTCCAGGAGACCAACTGCTCCTCCTTCAAAGCATCTCCCCCTTCGGGTGATCAGGCCTCCCCAGAAGGCAATCTCGAAACCCACCAAGCAACTTCGTGTGGTGATCGTGCCGCCCCTCCAAATGATCCAGACAATGCCGCCGCGATGCCTCCTTCTCCCGCAGGTAGAGGCGACAAGCTCCCCAGGCGGCGCTCCTCCAAGCCATGGTGCATGCCTTCTCCCGTAGCCAGAGGCGACACGCTCCATATTTGCAGGCGGTAAGAGAAGGTTCCCAGGGAACCTAGTGGCTGAAGAGAGAAGGGCCCGATGGCCCATTCTTTAAAAAAATTGTATTATACCCAAGTGGGCTAACAGTTCACAAAAAAATGACGGGAAGAGCCCAGTTTAGGGCTACATATCCTGTTATAAAAAAAGGGAGTGAAGTTGGGCCGGAAAAAAAGGGAGGGCACAATATTTAAAAGAGAGAGAGAGAAGTAAAAAAAATAATGGCTCTTTTGAGCCCTTTGGGACATGTGTTCTTTCAAAAAAAATGACTTGTTTAAAAAATGTTAAAAAAGGGGAAATTTGAAAAACCGAAGAAAAATTGTAATACGACTTATTAATGTTTTGTAACCCCAGTTTATTGTCTTCTCCTAACTTGGTCAAAGATTGTCTTTCCGACCAGTATGGGAGAAAGGAGGAGTATTGTGTAGACTGTAGAGTCACAGGTTAGTTCCAGATCCAGTTTTAGATTCTTTAGACCATTCAGATTCCAGACTCTACAGTTCAGACTCGATGTCAGTTTCCAAGACTGCAGTTCAAGACTCACGAGTATGTGATCTTCAGTTGTGTAGTCCCCATCATTCTTGTTGTTTCATCCAGAGTTTTCATGTGAATCATAGGAACTCCAGGGTAGAGTACCATTCTCTGGGCCAGATGGGAGAGACCCAGTTCTCTGATGATGAGACGTTTCATACTCCATTCTTGCACTCCACGGCTTTTTCAGTTCGGCCCTATTCAGAGATGGAGCAGTTGTCCACATGTTGTGGCGGGCCAGAGTACTCCGACGAGAAGACTCATTCCAGTTGCAGTGACTCTGACAAGCGCAATACAGAGCACATGCTCTCCGACGAGGAGATTCAGTCGACTCACACTCCATCTCATTCGTCCTCCTCACCTGCACGGCATGAGAAGCAACGTCCTCGACAACAACCGACAGTAGTGCCGTTGAGTTGATATTGTCTGTAGTGTCATGTATGTTGAGTTGAGTTTCTTTTTTTTTTTGAAGCTCAAAAGCGGGGGACACACTCGGTGGTGCTCGCCCCAAATTTATTGAAAAAAAAAGTTAAGGAAAAACTTACAGCGGGTATGCGAACAGAAAGGAGAGAAAAAAAACAATAAAAACCGAAGGTATCACAATCTGATACCCCCACTACAGCAAGGAACCCCTAAGCATCAGACCAGTCACGAATGAGACGTGACGCTGAAATGAGCACGTTTTCCGAGTAGAATCTCTGGCCAGCGAACAGGGCTTCATTTCTACCAATCCAGATGCACCAAAGCCGAGCAACAGAAGTGAGTATGTCGTTCCTAGCCCTTGCCCGAGAGCGAGCCAAGCTCCCACAGAAAGAGGAAGAGTCCGAGACGTCAAGCCAATCCAAGTCCGCCCAGATGTCATGAGTTTTGCCACAACGGAAGAAAAGGTGGTCGATAGTCTCAATCTCCAAATCGCACAGACCACAATTGGGTGAAACAAGAGGGAAGAGGACGGCACACCGGCTACGAGTCAAGAGGCGCCCACGACGGAAGAGCCATAAGAAGATGCCAATTCGTTCGGGGACCCTGAGGCCCCAAAAAAATTGACAATCCCGAATCAAGGAATCATCAGCCGCAGCCAAGGGAGGAAGAATAGCCCGGTAAGCCGCACGAGTGGAGAATGAACCGTCCTTCCAAGACAGGTGATCGCGACCCACCGAAGGCGAAGGCGCGTCCGCAAGAACCGCGAGTA